>CM002478.1:564966-631044 GCA_000325765.3 Leersia perrieri
GGTGGGCCCCTGCCTGACCTACGCCCGCGGCGGCGCCGGGCCGTCGGCGGCCTGCTGCAGCGGCGTGAGGAGCCTCAACGCCGCCGCCCGCACCACCGCCGACCGCCGCACCGCCTGCAACTGCCTCAAGAACGCCGCCCGTGGCATCAGGGGCCTCAACGCCGGCAACGCTGCCAGCATCCCCTCCAAGTGCGGCGTTAGCATCCCTTACACCATCAGCGCCTCCATCGACTGCTCCAGGTTTTTAATTAGCGACCATCTTCAATTCTTTCTACGGCGAAATGAAATAATGGCTTTGCATGATCATCATCTAATTAATTATCTGAGTATCTATGTTCTATGTATGTGCGTTTGTATGCAGGGTGAGCTGAGCTACTGGATCACATATAGAGCATCGCCGGCGCCACCTTCTGCTTCGATCGATGTGGAGCCGAATTCTGTGTACCTAATACTAGTATCTGTATGCTGAATAAAAACATGCCTGCTGATCAGCATGCTAGCTCAGTCGTTGATCGCCGTGATCAGTACACAGTTGATCGGCTGGTCAGGCTAGCTGTAGCTTGCTGTTGGACATGTCTTTTGTCGTTGTTCGTCGTTTGCTCCTTTTTGAGGTTTACCTGAGAGCTAGAGATCGAGTGATATGTACCGTGCATACACATCTCTGCATGCATGTATGTGCTACTCCTTGTACCCCCATGCTTGCTGTGGATTATTACACATATACATACAGCTCTTTTTGGTACTTATACATACGTTATTCGATCAGCTAGTTCTATATCTAGCTAGCTCTGAGGTCACTTGTGTTGTGTGTGTGCATTCCAGCCATATATCTGAGTTTTCGTGTCGCGTTTGGAGTTTGGAGGCCACAATTTCTTCATGTTCACTGTTGTGATCCTCTGCTCTGCTCTGTTGTGAAAAAGAACAACGATGTGGAATTCCCAATGGAACTTTTTTTTAAAAAAGAATTCATTCTCCCAGCCAACCTTCATTAAACATAAATTAATTAGGACGTACAGGATAATTAGTTATTGCTGCATGCATTGATGCATATAGCAGGACAGTTGGATGCAAACTAAAGTGCCACCTGGTCGGCCATATACGCACACAATATCTAGGAGTACGCCGTACTACATTAGCTAACGCAAAAGGTAATTCATAAGGCTGGTTTTAACATTGGTTTATGGGATATAATTTGGTTAACAAACATGAAGGAGAAAGTAATTAAAAAATGGAAACACAAACATATTATGGGTAATCTTGTTTAGAAGGTCTTGTTGTGGTGTCATTATTGTCCTGACGGCAGTCAGTCACGCATGGCGGTGGTCGATTCCGTGTTAGGTTTCTCTCAGTGGATTATGTTGTGTCGGTGGCGCAGAGGTTGTGGTGATGCGTTTTGGTGCATGTCCGACCTCGACAGCATCCTATCATTGTAGTATTTACTATTGCATTTCTCCTCAGTCTTAATAATATTGAATGGCCTCCTTCGGCTATTCTAGCAAAAAAAAACATATTATGGAGAAAACAAGAAAAATATAAATAAATTTGGGCTACCCTGCATGCATGCGAAAATTAATGACCGAATGAATCTGAGTTACCGTTTCTGGCTAATAGTACGATATGCAAACCGCAAGCAGCCAAAAGCTCAGCAATTTTTTTGGTTATCCACCGGGCCTTTTTATAGGAGCAAGCCATATGGGCCACAAAAGCCTTTTCCACCGAGTCTTTACAGCTTCTAGTATTTTTACTTTTATTTTGATTTTGCGACTATATCAAATTAATATGTCGCATACTAAAATATAATAACAAATATGAGTAGAGAGTTTCTATATTAGGACTACTACTGTTTGCTTAAATAAAATTTCCTGAAATATGTATTTGTAAAAACTACAACAATGTGGAGTTCATATATATTCAACTCGATATTCTCAACATTAGAGTAGATAGTTCCTAGCAATTTTTTTTTGAATTTTATGATCTAGATATTTATTGTCGGTCTGAATTAGTACATCAGGCCAATTTTAGGTATTTTCCGAAGATTATATAGTGTAATCATTAAGTCTTAAGTGGTAATATATAATCATGGATTTGTGTGTAACGCCAAACTCATTTTGGCCTTGTTTAGTTCCCACAATATTTTGGGCAGAGGTGCCACATCAACGTTTGACTGGATGTCGAAACAAGATTTCGGATACGAATAAAAAATTAATTTTATGACTAGCCTGGAAATCGCGAGACGAATCTTTTGAGCCTAATTAAGCCATCATTAGCACATGTGTGCTACTGTAGCGCTTATGACTAATCATGGCCTAATTAGGTTCAAAAGATTCGTCCCGAAATTTCCATCCAAACTGTGCAATTAGTTTATTTTTCATCTATATTTGATTCTCTATTTATATGTCTAAAGATTCGATGTGATGTTTTTGAGGAAAAAATTTGGGGGACTAATCAACTAAACATGGCCTCTGTGTGTAACGCCAAAATACGGAGAAGGGGGTGGAAATGTGTTCAGGCGGCTCAACCATATGGCCCCACCATCTATGGACCCACATGTAAGTGAATGAGTCCCTCTAACTTAAGTTAAGTTAGAGGAACATGTTCCCCTGGCCACCCAGTCGGCATCCATGTGCCAACATCAGCAGGTTGTCAGCATATATAACAATTTCATTGATGGGATATCAGAACAAATGTAGTTATTCACGATGTCACTAATTAAACTTCTAGTTGCTATTTCTACATCACATGTTTTGTCTCTTAGGAAAGTTCATGCAAATATAGGATAATATACAATAAGTTCGCTTCAAAAAAATATACAGTAAGTTGGAGAATAAATGTCATATATACATGTACTGTCAGTCTATTGTGAAGGTGGAATATATGTTTCCCATATTCTTTACTATACAATTATCCATATATAATAGACATTTTATTCTAAAAGTTCCAAATTAGATTCATTCCCAATCACCAGTCTTGCTCACTTAAGATTTCATTTGGACGGGCCTTCATCCCAATGATCTATGAATATCTTATTATTGTTTGGGCCATTTTGGATGTATGCAAAAAAAATTATATATTTGATTTGTTGGGCCATTTATCACATATTCATGAAAAACTGGATTCTCAAGAGGTATATGTATAACTCCTTTTGGAAGTAGTATTTTTGCACTACTTTCACATGAGTTAGTTCAATGTTCATTGGAATTAAAGGGCTTCTGGCTTTGGCTTGGAGAACTCCAATCCATAGGAATAGGAAGAAAGGAATGTATGCACACATTAATCCATAGGAATTTTTTATGAGGTTTGAGTGGATGTAAAATTTCCTATGTTTTCTCTCTACAACTTGTGTAGGAAAGAAATAATTTTTTTGGTTTTCCTATTCTTCATTTCTACAAACCGAACAACACTCCATATGAATTAATCCTTAGGTATCTAATTCCGTTATTTCTCCTCCTTACTGAATAATCCCTAATAATTAGGCAAAATTTCCTTGATGTACTTTTTCGTGAGGAATAAGTTCACTTTTGGTCCCTCATATTTATATCGAGTTTAAAAATCATCCCTAATCCGCAATACCAAAAATACTGGCCCCTGATTTTGGTAAAAACTGTCTAAAACACCTCAGCAGTATAATACGATGGTTTTGTTGACATGGTGGCCGGGTTGACTGGGTCCAAAATGCTTATATGGCAAAAATAAAAAGTAGGACCTAACTATTATCCTCACCTTCCCATATTCTCTCTCCCATTTTCTCCCCCCTCTCTCTTGGTGTGGAGCGACGGGCATGGGCGCCAGTGCAGGCACAAGCACGGGGCGACAGCGGTGGCTGCGGGCCACAGGGAGCATGGCGGGGAGGGGGGGGGATGGCGCGGTGTTGACCTTGGCAAGTTCCTCGAGTGTTGCCTCCATGACGCTGCCGCTGCAACCGTGCTCCCCTTCCTCGATATCCTTTGATTCCCGGACATCCGTGCCATCGAGCTCGGCTTCGTCCTCACCGACATTGTTGCCGTCCTCCTTGCGCTCCACCGCAACCGCCGCCACCTACCCCCCCACCTTGTGCAGCTTCATTGGAATTAGTCCCGCCCACCTCGCCGCGCTCACCTCCCCGCGCTGCTTCGACCTCATCATTGCCGTTGATGTCATCTACGTTTATGTCGTTGCCGACGCGAGAACGAGAGGAGAGGGAGTAGAGGGGCAGCGGTCGCCAGCGTCATCATCACAGGCACAGCCCAATACCTCCCCAGCTCTGGCTGCTCCGGGCTCTGTCCTTAGAGGGGAGAAAGAGAGAGGAGAGAGGGGGAGGATTTTTTTTTTAAAAAAAATATTCTTCTCTATTGAGTAATATATAGTGTCCATGAGCAAACTAGGTGCCATGTCAGGAAACCATCGATCTATAGGGACCTCTTTTAAACAGGATTCATAAATTTGGAGTCCAAGATTTCTGTCACTGCTGTTGAGGGATGGTTTTGGAACTCGATGTCAAGTTGAGGGATGTACAGTGGACTTGTTTCTTTTCGTGAGGATGATGAAACCTCTTGTTATAACTTTAAAATATGGGGGCCTTTGAGGCCCAGATATTAAACCGAGGTAAAGATGGCCTACGGCCCACCACAAATACGTTACAACTGACCAACTTTTGAATGCTGCCATTAAGAACTGCCGAGCTTTGCTTGTGTGTTACAATCATCCTATCTATAATGGTATATGCTGTTTAATTCAACTTATTAGTTGGTCCTAATTGTCATTTCTATATGCTTTTAAAAAATGAAAGGTAGTCAAGTACTCCAGTTTCTTTGATATGGGTAGCTTCATAAGTTTATGGCCGGGTTTAATTTAATGTGCTTCGAAGCACATTAATTCTTGCTCGAATATAATATATATAGCTCTGCAACAACAAATGCAGTAGAGACACGTGCACAATTGAAATTAATTGAAGCTGTACATGTGTTGCCTGGCTGAGAAGATTTGGCGGGTCATTATCGATCGATCAGAGCAGATATTGAAGGACCAGGGAATGTTTACCTTTAAAACGTACCACCAGAACTATATGTTTTCCCAAAAACTATATATAAATTACATCGGTTAACTTCTGATGTATTTTCCAATGTTAAAGTTTACTACTAAAAAAACTTTTGATATATTTTAGTAGTAAATTTTAATTGTGCTAATGTATAATTGTACTACTTCACTATCTAAGAAAATAACACCTGAAATACTTTCTAATATATACGTAAGAGTCCAATTACACATTTCACCTTCGTGTGACATAAAAAATATTATCTTAATTATTTCATGAAAATTACAAATGTTAATATATTAACTTCTCCAAACACGTGCATCCTCAACGATCGCGCGAGAATTTGCTAGCCAGCGGGGCTATATTATTACAACAATGACTTGTGAACAGAAAATTTAAAGCTATCACTGTTAAAGATATTTAATGAAGTGATAGAAGGGCAAGCTAAAGTAGACCTGATGTCTAGGAAGTTTTGATTGGTTGTACCAGCATAATAACAACCGATCGATCAGAACGCCGGTAAAATTCTGGACACACACTGTATGGATCTAGTGTGACAATTGCCAATTGGCATAATTATACTAGTATAGTCATGGTCATCGTCGCATGAGCATGACCATCAGATAAATCCATTTCTGGTGGCTGTAGAGGTACCGCACCCCGAGGGAACCGGCAGGGAATAGCAGCACCGGATAATCCATTCCATACACGTTGCATTGCCGTAACTTAAT
Organism: Leersia perrieri; assembly: GCA_000325765.3. Lineage (NCBI taxonomy): Eukaryota > Viridiplantae > Streptophyta > Magnoliopsida > Poales > Poaceae > Leersia > Leersia perrieri. Next base: position 570,709 of record CM002478.1, read on the forward strand.
TTTCCTAAATATATATCAATTTGAAATCCATCAGTTTGTACGGAAATTAATAGCTGATGTTTAACACTGCTGTTCCAAACAATTCATTGCCTCATCAATGAGAAGATGAGAATTCGCTAGAAGAGTAGGAGTAAAAGCATGTATTAATTTCCCGGGGCCGTTTTTTTATATTGATGATGAGTGATGTATGAAACTGATTATACCCCTCCAATTTTAAAATTGTTGACATTTTAGGGGTGAAACAATAGATGATGAAAAAAAATAAAATAAAATAGAGCAACACCAGGATTCAAACACAACATGGGTGGATTTCAACGCTGGTCTTTAACCAATGAGCTACCCAACTTTAGTGACTTATTTCGCTCCTTGGTATGTGAGATTTTGTTAAAACGTCATTAATTTTAAAATCATAAGGAGAATATGATAATTATTGAGACGAAGAACGACATTGTAACCAGCTGGTAGGAAGCTATCAATTGCTCTTGTCAATCAGCGTTTGAATCCCCACGATGCTGATTTTAGTTCTCACCATTTTTTCTCGATCAGTTATTAATTGATGATAAACTCCTCTTTAGCTAGCATCCCAACTTTTAGAAAAAAAAATTATCGAAGACCATGGAATAATAAATTAATACTAAAATATTGAAACAGTTGATTTAATTAAAAAAGTTCTCTGAGAAATATTGATGAAGAAGTTTAATTGGAAAGATCAAATTCATTTAGAAGAGCTCAGTAATTAAGCGTGTGCATGCACGATAATATACTGTAACTCGAAGCTGAAAAGAACGGGACGTTAAATCCGTCGATACCACTGATAACGGAACACATGTGGTACGTACATCGATGAGATTCAGAAGAAGACTCTAGTCGATCGGTCGCGAGAGGGGCCAACGGCCAACGACCTGGCAGCGACTGTCATCAATGGATGATTCAATCATAGCACGTGGCCACACCACACTACTCTTGGTTGGCTTCCTATTTATACCCTCCACCGATTGACCGACGAGACACACATCACTACATCACTCAAGCTAGCAGCTAGCTCAGCTTAGCTACTCGATCGATCATCATATATCTTCTTGACTAGCTAGAGCTAGCTCCTAGTAATTAATCGATTGATATGGCGGCTGTGATGAACGGTAAGATGGTGGTGGTGGCGGCGGTGTTGGTGGCGATGATGCTGGTGCAGGGATCGTCGGCGGCGATCACGTGCGGGCAGGTAGGGTCGGCGATCGCGCCGTGCATCCCGTACGTGACGGGGAGGAGCGGCCTGTCGTCGGGTTGCTGCAATGGCGTAAAGGGGCTCAACAACGCCGCCCGCAGCACCGCCGACCGGCAGGCCGCCTGCCGGTGCCTCAAGAGCCTCGCCGGCTCCATCAAGTCGCTCAACCTCGGTACCGTCGCCGGCGTCCCCGGCAAGTGCGGCGTCAACGTCGGCTTCCCCATCTCCCTCTCCACCGACTGCAACAAGTAATTACACTGATTAGCCATCTCGATGCATGTTACTTACTGATTAATTTCATGTGATTAATTTGTATGGTTTCTTAATTTGGTGCAGGGTCAGGTAGATCAACCATATCCTGCGTGATCGATCGAGCTTGACACGCTAGCTCGTGCGGTTTAATTATCAACTAATAACTATACTTGCTTCGGTGGAAAACGAAGTGAAATAACAGCTGCAGCTTAGCTTCCATGCTTGCAGCGCTCTATATTTCTGTACTTTATGTTGCACGCCCCCTGTGTGCATATATTTATATGTGCTACACCTTTACTTCCATCTGTGTATGTCTAGCTAGCATCTTGCTGGGGCAAAATCTCTATAATAATTTCCTTGTTACAACGAAATTGCTAAATGTGCATATCTTGCTTCTGCCCCTCTGTACTTTATTACTTAATTAATTGTGCAGAAGGATAAAAATTATCCGTTAAAATTGATACCACAATAAGATCAAAAGGAGGAACAATGCGAATAAAAACAAAGAATAAATCATTTTCCCTATCGCCGGATCAGGATGAGCTAAGTCCGTATAATTCCAACACATAGTGTGCATGCCAATTATAATATATTTAAAAATCACTTTCCTATAAAGTAGTTCTAACTGACTCTATCCATAGATGCATAGAAAAAAAAAAGTGTGGCTCTCTCAAGCCTGTCCTTCGTATATAACTACGATTGTTACAAGTCATATTTTAGTCCGCCTTGAAAATGACACATTCTACTATGTTGAAATAGGTCTGAATTATCTCTAAACTTTTGTAGTTGTCTGAGATTTACCCCTAACTACAACACTAACATTCCGGATTCATGAACCCGGACGAATTACCCCTCTAGCTAACTCAATCATGAGCGGTTTTGAACCTATGTGCTACACATATGTCAGTCTTGTCAACCAAAATATAATATTAGTGCGCTCCACCTGTCACTCTCTTTAGCTATACCCCTTTCTACACCCAACAAGAAGGAGGAGACAACATACCATAGACGGTTTCCTTGAGCTGAGACTATGGAGGAAGACAACGTGTTGGAGAGCCTTGACCTCCGCATGTTCCCTACTTCCCCATTGTATGGGGTTACGGTGGCGGTAGCGTCTTCAGTTAAGGGCATAATGAAAGATGGAGGGAAGGCCATCATGTGTTGTTAGCAATCCCATAGTATTTGTCTCCCCATCCTCATGGATCAACTTCGGTAAAGAAGGTGTCGTTGTTTCCCCGACTTAGGGCACCCACAACAGGCCGTTAGTTGCTCTCTATAACCAGCCATGTCACATTTTTTAAGATAAACAAATAGGTAGAGAGAAACCGTCGTCAGACTTAGCGACATCGATAGCACACAGTTCAACATGCAAGTGGGTCCTACGCGGCTTCCCACACCAAGCAAGTCTGCAGGGGTAAAACAATTCGTGGGGTCCTTTTCTGTTTGGGGTATCGTGCTTAAAGGTAAACTGTTGAAAGGGTTGCTGTTTAACAATCTATAAGCTGATGTGGCATTGATTATAGAGAGTAGCTCATGCTTAGTATTGTGGGTGCCCTTAGTTAGTGATGGAGCCTGTTGATGCGTGTGCTCGACACGCAGGGATCCCGGGGACCCCCTTTTGGTTCGGCACAAGGGTGTGGAATGCCAAGGCCCGAGTTAAGAGGGAGGAGAAGGTGGGCAGGAAAGAGAATCCTGCTAAGCACACAAGACACAGAGATTTATACAGGCTCGGCCCGTCAGGGAAGCGTAATACCTTACTCACGTTCTTGTTATTGATATGGTGGATGAAAAATTACAAGGAGGAGTTCTCTCCCGGGTGGTGCTAGAGCTGATGACTGAGGCGTGCTAAGTGTTGTGGAGTAGCCTTATGTTTTTCTTGGTTAGGGTTCAACTTTCAAATCCTCATCCTTTTCTATGAAGGACCAGGGCCTCCTTTTATAGTTCAAGGGGACACCATAGTAGTCCTGAGTTTTCCAACCCCACTGCTAACGCCGTGGAGCAGCTCGTGCTTTGTGTTGTCAGGGGTCATGCCCCTCTTCTGTTCATGTCGCCACGTTGCGATAGCTGGTGACGAAAAACGGGCAGCGTGGCCTCCATGCTGCTGATGAAGTGTATGGTCATCCTACCTAACCTCCCCATGGGGCCTACCTGTCAGCGGACCACCAATGGTGCCAGGGGCACCATCATACACTCAACCCTCTCTGCCACTCTCCCACGCAGCCGTCCGTCGCATTAAATGCGACAACGACCGGGCGTGATGAGGGGTGCGCGCCTCTGACTGCGCGGTCAGTTCACGGTCACAGGCTGGAGACTTTTTCCCCCTCTCCCGTGCAAAAAGATGATGATGATGATGCTCCGACAGACGCGCCTCACTTCGCATTAAATGCGACGGGGCAGCACTTGGGCACTATTCCCGCATTGAATAGGGCGGCTGGCCCCTCCGACGGGAGAGGTGCGGGGTGGCGTGGCCAGGGTCCGGGTGTTCCCGAACCCCTTCCCTAGAGGGATAACGACCTCCAGACAGCCCCCGGGCCTGACCCCTTCGGGGTGGCCACGTGGCCGCCTGTGGCCCGAACCTTCCGGGGTGATTCAGGTATTTTGTCATCGGGTGGCGCTTACGCAAATGCGCCCCTCCAACCACGTGTCGCATCCTCAGCATACCCCCGGGCCTATATCACCGACTGAGCCGCTTCAAACTCATTAGCTGCCTACCCGACCTTGCACAACTAGCTAGGCTCTACCAACTTCTATTTACTTTTCTAACTAGACTGGCACATATGTGTCATGTATGCTCAAAATTACTTGGGGAGTCCGGGTTAACTTAGGTGGTAATTTGTGTAGACTTGAAAATCCGGATTGTCAAATTGGACTACTGCAGACAGGAGATTATTCAGCCTTTTTTCTTCTTCCATCGAGGTGGATAAATGGGCATCCATGAATATGATAACGAAAGTGACATAAATTCTCCTCAAATAATTCACACATTAGCAATTTTTACAAGACAAAATCCAAAATTGATTGAACGTGAGGCACATAAGGCCAGCTTTTAGAGTTCACCTTCGCGGCTGTAGCCGAGTCTGAGTGTACGTCTCTAGCTCCCATCCCTCCCGCACCCAATCACAAAAACCAAAAGAAACTAACTTAGAAGGGCAGTCAGTATCTGACGGCTGCTATAGCAGTTCAAATGTTCGTACCGTACAAATTTATTTTCATAGTATAGGACAACATTGTTGTCCAAAGAACAGTTTAAAACTCTCTCTCGATTGGTGTGAAATAATAAAATTGTATTAATTCTAAAAGATTTATACTCGTACAGTACATGAAGGACCTATTTGAAGCTCGGTACTCATTAGATTCCTATCCTCTAATGATGTATTTTCTATTTTCCATCGACCCATTTAGCATCGGGTCACAATGGCTTATTAGTGGGCAATCGATGGGCATATATGAACATTTTTCTAGCATCCGAGGCTTTAACTTTGATTACTCACCAGCTGTATGAGCCAACAGACATATATAAGCCAACATGGCCAAATGGGCTGGGCCTTAATTTCCCATATATCTTGACCTCCTAGTCTGATTTGTTACTCACCAACTGTGATGTACTTGAGATAAAAAAAAAAAAAACTGTGATGTACTTGATTGCTTTGATTTCCCTGACTGACATGAAGTTAGCGAAGCCTAACGAAGTGAGAATATTGGGCAGCTCAATTGTTTAGATATCCTGCGGGGAACTGGTTTAAATTTTAGATTTAACACAGTGCTCGTATTTATAGCTAATATTTTTTTAAGTGATACGCGACATATTCGTTGACAGCGAGATGTCCGTGGTGACTTCGTCAATCTCAAAAAATACCGGCCTAGTCTTTGGAGATACTCATAAAGATAAGGTATGCGTGTCTGCGTTCATAGGGATGAGTATGTGCTGTCCAATTTTGTCGCGCCGGATGAGTATGTGCTGTCCAATTTTGTCTTCTGGCGCGTCAAGAGCTATGTCGCCCCTACCTTTTATGCACCAATGCACAATCACCATATTTTAAAGCAACAAAAGAGAAATTAGAATCAACACTCCTTTTAATTTCCTGCTCGACTCCTAATCCATGGCCATGGTATCTTTCTTTTGAAGATAGACATAGCCGGTCGGCCCTAAAACTATACGTGGTGTGTGTTCCTCCGTGCATGTATGCAGATACAAAATGGGCATCCTCGACCGAAAGTGACAAAAGATATATGCCTTTGTTAACAAGGTAACATCAACATGAATTCCTCACACAAAAACAAAAACACAGAATCAATTGGACATAAGATGATAAGAGACATAGCGCTAGCTAGCTTTCAGAGTTCACTTTCAGAGCTTAGCTTTAATGTGCGGCGACCAAAGTCTCTGCGTACAGGAGCAAAACTAACTGTATTGGAAAAAGAACTGCTTGACTCCTAATTAGTAGCTAGTACTAAGCTACACTGCTACAGCTGCTAGCCAGCTACGTGCCATGCGGCGGCTTGGTGACGTCGCTGTGGAGGCGCCGCCGGCGCTGGTGACGACGCCGGCATGGGCGGCCACCACCGGCGCAGGCGGCGCTCTTGCTTCTTCGTCCCTGCAGCAGTCAGGGAACTCCGGTTTCGATTCCAGCATGGTGATCATCCTCGCCGCGCTGCTCTGCTTCCTCATCTGCGCCCTCGGCCTCAGCTCCCTCATCCGCTGCGCCCTCCACTGCGCCCGCAGCCTCTCCCCCGCCGCCGCCACGGCGACGCCGTCTGCCACGGCCGGCCTGAAGAGGAATGAGCTGAGGAGGATTCCGGTGGAGGTGTACGGGACCAAGGAGGCCGGTGTTGCAGACGCCGAGTGCGCCATCTGTCTCGGCGATTTCGCCGCCGGCGACAAGGTGCGTGTGCTCCCGAGGTGCCACCATGGCTTCCACGTCCGCTGCGTCGACACGTGGCTTGCCGTGCACTCGTCATGTCCGACGTGTCGGGACTCTGTTATCTCCGTTGAGGATGGAGTCGCCGGCGATGATGATGCTACGCCGACAGCCGGCGGCCAAAGATAGCGAGTAATGATTTTTCTTTTTCATAGCGTGCAATTTCTTGTACAGTAGATGGCTAAGGTGTAAATAGAATATAGGCACTATAACTGGGCGCTTTTGTTGTTTGTAATTTTGTATGGATGGTACCTGCAAATTGGAATTGACATTTTTGCATAAAAGCAAAGGGCTGGACAATGTTTCCAGTGTCCATGTCACTGGAATTATCTGTTTAGTTATCTCTAGCTAGTTTCTCCTTGTGTCCTAGCACTAGATTTTTTTTTTTTTTGCCCCGGATTCTCGATCTTTTCTGGGTATAGTTTTGCCACAATAAATAAAAAGGAGAGGTAGCATTGAACTGAACTTATTTTGAGAGGAATCGTAATGGTCTTTTGGATACTTACTCAACCAAACTTTCCCTAAAGTGACAAGTCTTTTTGTCAAATTGTTTTCTAGCATCCTATCACCGCCAATGCAAGAGATCTTTTTCCTTTTCCCTTTTCTTCCGGTTGCCAACTAGTAATAACTGAGAATGAGATGATACCATGCCAATGTTTTGGACCTCAGTCTAGGACCCAAGATTCCAAACCCGCGAAGATAGTTCAGTTGTTTGGTTCAGATGCTTCAAAATAGTAATATTTTATTTTTGGATCGAGGAGGAACAGGCATATATATAGGAATAAGTTTTCCTTGATGTCTAATCTTATGTTAACATTCCTCTAAATTCTCCACTGATTATTCTATATAAGTTTTGAATTGTCCTTTTTTTATTCCAATGAATACTATAGTGAATTTTCCAGAATTTGAGATTCTTCTCTTGTTCCTTTATTTGAACTGGTGCCTATATATGTTATCTCTGTTGCTATCAAAATATATTATATGGTCTGTAAAATTTTGGCCACGCTAGTCTAAATGGTGTGGCTTAACAAACTGTCACTCCAACTTTTTATGGCGTGGCTGTATTTCACAGGCGTGACCGAAAGGTTTAGATCTAAAAATACTTTATATACATCTAGGGTGTGTTTGTTTGTTCCCAAAAGGGCAGATTGTCTACTAGCTACCGTATTTTTCCCCTCGACATGCTTCTCGAACTGTTAAATGGTATGTCTTTTGGAAAAAATTTCTACACAAAAATTGTTTTAAAAAATCAAAGTAATCCATCTTTCAAGTTTTAACTAATACTTAATTAATCATATGCTAATGATATTTCTCATTTTACGTGTAACACTATTTTTTTTGCCACTATTTTCAACCGCCACAAACGAACACAACCCTAGTAGTAAAATAATTAATTGAAAAGGTTAAAAAAACTTTCTTCTTTCCTTCTATTCTAGCCTCCTCTCGTATATCATAGCCTCGCGTCAAATTCGTCGGGTTCGAACTAAAAATTTGTGATTTGTGGGAGTGATCAAGAAGGGAAACATCACCATTTTCTTATTTTTTGTGTTTTATGTGCTTTGGTGTGACATGTCAATTAATAAAAGGTTATGTAACAGTTTTGAATCTAAATGACATATATATTTTAACAACTTTAGGATATAGATATGCAATTCACAAGTTCGTGAAACTATTTAACACTCACTCATAAGGTAAAAAAAAAAAACACTCACTCATAAGGTAAAGACCGCACACAGGTAGTTTGATTACTCTCTATTTTCTAGTGTATTGCACTAATTAAGAACATCTTAAGTGGAATACTTTTTTGTTGCAATTTCATCAATATATACTCCATAGCCCTTTCTATATATATAGCTGCATCATTTTTCTATGCATCTTGATACTCTATATATCAAAATTTTCAATTACAAATTAAATTGGGAACCATATGGGATTGGGCTATTGGGATGCTAGAATCCCATTACTGCTTCTAAAATTGGTATTCCGTTGGGAAACCTCATCCTTATCATTCACGGTCCCCGCAATAGGCACTAAACTAGCATTGATAAAACCTCAGTTGAAACCACAAACCATCACTAATCGGATATATAGATTAAAATTTAAAATTTTGGCTAAAACTTATAAAAGTATTTTTTGAATACTACTACATCCATTCTCAAATGCATACTCACCACCGAACCAGAGACCTCTCCCTCACGTAAGCCCACTTTAACCAATTCACTTACACATTAAATTTGATACCAAATAGATATTCTCTCTTTGGAGCCTTCTAACATTTTGAATCACAAATTTGATCATAAAAAACTAGAAAGGAAAAGGTCGTCAACTACAAAATTTTATAGTTCTCTCTGGAAACTACAAAATTAATTTTGAATTTGTGTGTCAATCTAAGTTCTTATGAAAATCATATGTGCATATGCGGGACATGTACAGATATGATCCAGATCATCAATGTACAAATCAATGAGGTCTCATAGTTATTTATTTATTTAAAAAATGAGGTCTCATAGTTGGTGGTAAAAAATGAGGTCTCATCAATACCTATTAGAGACACCAATTTGTCAACACTTTATGATGTCTCGTAAGTGTTGATTGGGGTAAGAGCATCTCCAGTGTGCAACAAAATCGAACCATACACCAAAAATACCGAACCAATCACATTGTACGAGTCAAACTGAACATGTTAGAGTGAAAATCGAACTCCAGATTGGAGTCGAACTCAGCCCTATAAAAAAAATGTTTGTTGCACTTTGGCCCTCGTCCTTGGCCTCTGTCTTCCCTCAGCGCTGGCCCCACAAATTCGTTGTTAGCATTGCAGCTACCGATGTTTGTATTGGTTTGCTTTCTATTGGCCGGTCGGAGCGAATAAGCACTAGAGGTGCTCTAAGAACCGGGACTGGTTGGGTGCATCATCAGTTAGATATAGTTACGGAGGTGCGAGCCATGTTTTTTGACGGCAACCTTTCTATCAATGTTAGATTTCCTAAACCAACACTGATACGACGGTAAATTGTGTTGTTCCGTAGTAGTGTGTGAACACCTGTAGCTTCAGCCGGCATAGTGACGGATGCAGGAAGAAATAATACTAGGGCCGGAACAAACTAGAACAATATAAATCAAATTTATTTTTTTATATCTATGGAAGAAATTTAGTGGGGGACTTAGGGAGGTCTCCATTGTCCTAGCGCCGGTAGCGGGGCTCGAGACCCCAGCGTGCATCCGCCCCTGTGTCGGCAATGGCGCTGATACACCGCGCTATTCTCTTTATGCCCTACTCAAACTTTGCCCTATTATACAAGTCTGAAACTGTACTACTTCATGCTATCACATTAGGTCATAAGCTGATAGACATGGAAGTCCTAATTAATTAAAGTGCGAGCTGTGGACTCATCCAGAACATCCAGAGTTATATATAGTACGTACAGATGATTAGCTAGACTTTTTGCTTACAGAGTTGTTGAGAAAAGAGTTAGAGAGTTGACTAATAGCATGTAGAAACGGATTAATTCCAACAACAATGACCATCAGGCAGCAGGGACGGCCGTCATACAGGATCTGCATTCAATGATGATGGCACGTGGCTACTGAACCGATCGATTCAATAGTACCAGTATTCCTCCTATTTAAACCGGCCCTAGCTCGACCGATCGATCAGCAACAGCAACTTACTGGAGTTAGCCAGCTAGTGATCAATTGATCAGCACTCAAATTGATTGTAATGATGGCGCCATTGGCTCTGAACAGTAAGCTGCAGCTGCAGGTGAAGAAGCCGGCGATGGTAGTACTGGTGATCATGGCGACCAGCATGATTCTGCTGGTGGCGGCGGCGGTTGGGGAGATGACGACGAGGTGCGAGGGGGTGGAGTCATTGACGGAGCCGTGCGTCCCATTCCTCACAGCGAGGACGGACGAATTAACTTATGACTGCTGCGACGCCGCCATCAAAAGCGTCTACTACCTTGACGACGTCATCCAGATCTTGGGTAAAGACCAACTCGCCGATATTTGCCTCTGCGTCGAGGGCCTGCGCTCCAAATACGTCATCGAAAGACGAAGCACCTACGATCGTCTCTACAGAGAATGCTTGGAAAACAGTCCTGTGATGAAGGACATCTTCCCCAACGTCGTCCGCAACATCACCTCCATCAACGACTGCCTGTACGTATACAGTATACACACTAGCTAGCTTGTTGACTACTCACCGTTACATCTAGCTATATCTCACAATTATACTAATTACTTACTAATTCGCAGGAGCTTGTACGGCGCGGGTGGCGGAAATTAAGTTACTATATGCATGCATGCTGGCTCACTATATTATATATACGAATTAATACATAAATAAAACAACAGCTGCCGCACGCCGCATGCAGCGCCTCATCACTGCTTCTTCATATTTATATACTACGTACATCAAAATAATGATGTGTGCATGCTCCCTGTGTGCACATATATGTACGTGGAGTACTGTGTATTCCACAATCGACATGATTTAATTGGACCTTCGCAATGATCCATCGTTGTAACAGTATATCCACAAGTTGTTAAATAAAGTTGGTTTTATACTCCCTCCCATTGTACATTATTATTTTACTGTTCACAGGATCAAATTGATTATTTACTCCACGAAGTGAATCTATATACAGCTAATTAACTCAGCACTAAACCATTGGCGTTTCACCTCATGAACTGTTCGAGATATTTGGGTGAATGGTTAACCTCATGAATCGTTAGAGATATACTATTTGAGTGGGTGGGTGGAGAGTGTATGTTGGGGTCGGAAAGTGCAAACAATAGCAAGATTGTCCGAATGGACCACTAATTGCCCAGACCGCACAGCCAACCAGAGTCTGTATCAATTGAACAACCAAACGGTCCAGATGATTTATGCGCATGGACTATCTATACGAGTATCTTAAATGTTAGTATGGCCGAGAAATCATGATGAACTAGACAGCTGACAAAGATAGGTTTTTCTGTGGTAAAGATATATGTAGCAAATTTAAGTGAAGATTAGGGGAAAAAATAGAAATGGGAGGGGATGAAAATCCTCAAAGGAAAAATTGAAAATTTTGAAAGGAAATGAAAACAAGGAGAAAAAATCATTTCCTTTTTAAAATAGGGGCAATTCTTTATGTGCCCACAAGTTTTCTCTCGATCCTTTTCGTGCCCTTGAAATTTGCCTCATCCCTGTGTACCCTAGAGTTTTCGTTTCCTTTCCATCTATATACATTTGTTAATTGACCGTTAGATATTTCTCGAAATGACTATATTGCCCATCTCTTATTTATGCTAACTATTTAAGGTAGACATGAATCTCAACAGGAAAATTATTCATTTCAATATAATCAAATGGGACATAATTTTTGACTTGAATTTTTTAGCATAAAATTTATATTTTAAGATAAATTTTAAAAAATATTATGAAATACATGTGGTATTTCACCGATAAATTCAAAATTCAAATTACTTTTATTTAGGTTTAAATTTCAATAGAAATAATATACATATTTCATCAAATCTCGTTTGAAATTTATTTTAAAATTTTAAAATTAATTTTTATAATCCATGGTAAAATAATTATATGTCATTTGTTTCTATTTAAATAAATCTTGTATTTCTAGATATGCAAGCTCACAAGTATGACCGAGTCTGAGAAGGGAGGAAGAATATTGTATTTTGGAGAAAATCTAACGGTCAACTGACGGGATGGGTATATAGGGGATGAAAATAACAACTTACCACTAGTTAGTTTTCAGAGTTCATTTTCATATATACTCAACAATAAATCATCCACAAATTAAAAGGGAAAAAAGGGAAAAAAAACAAAAACATCTGCCTGGCCGCTGCCCCACCTCCCCTCCAACTGGATCCGGCGGAGGGGAGGCCGCAGCCGCCGCCCACCACCTCCTCATCTGCCCAGCCACCGTCAACCGACTGCCTGCCACCTCCCCTCCGCCAGATTCGGCGAAGGGGAAGCCGCCGCAGAACTTCCTCGTGCGGCGCCGCCAGCCGTCAATTATGCTCGCTCCCACTAGAGGAAAAAGAGATAGAGGAGAGAGGAGCAGTTTGTGAGGACGAGGAGGAGAGGATAAGTCATAGGGATTTAATAGGGCGTTTTGATCTTTAGTTCCGGTTGGTAACGCGCTAGCGTTCTTTTAATCTGGAGTACCAACCGGGACTAAAGATCAAAAGAAAATTGATTGGACTTTTTAAACCGGGAAAAAATAGAAACCAAGACTAATATGATTTTTGGCCAACCCAACAAAGATGGTTGATTGTACCTGCTCTTAACCTTTCTCTAAATAGCATAGGCATTGAGCTCCAATTCCATCCACCTTAGTTGTAGCTCTTTTTTTTAGCCTGGTAATACAATAGTATAAGCTACACCGTTGGGCCCCACACCTTTAACATTCAACTAAAATATTACACCATACCTCTCTGTTCGTTGATGTGAAGCTTGTTCTCTCTCCTCATTGATGCTTTCTAGGGACATGTACTGCCGATTGTAGTCGATCGGCGATATATTTGTCACCCGTTGGTGTTATCTTTCTTCACCTCTTTTGTCCAGTCAGCAATTAAGCTGCAACCTACAACTAGCTAGGTAAGTACGATCTCCGTCCTAGAATGAAGCTATTTTTAGAATAGTATAAAGTCAAATATTTTTAACTTCAACTCTTAATAGCGAAAAGAATAAACAAGATCGATCACATAAAAATTATATTAATATATTTATCCTTAAACAAACTATTATAATATGTAATTTTTTATTTAAATTAATTTATTTATATAGGTATTGTTGGTCAAAGTAGCATCTCGAATACCGTATCTTGGTCAACAAATGGTTACATTTTAACGGAGGTAGTACGTGTCATGTGGTGATTGGGTGATGTCATGGAGGCGCCGCTGCCGCTGCTTCCCTACAGCAGACAGCAGTCAGGGAACTCCCGCTTTGATGCCAACATGGTAATCATCCTCGTCATGTTGCTATGCTTTCTCATCTGCGTCCTCGGACTTAACTCCCTCATCCGCTGCGCCATCCACTGCGCCAGAAGCCTCTCCCCAGTGCCGGTTTAGTTGTTTCTTTTTCATTGTGTCCCACCACATGATACTTTTTTTCTCCATGCCAGATTCTCTGTTTCTTGTTTTAGAGATAGTTTTGCCACAAGAAATAAAAAAAAATAAGGAGAGATAACATTGGTCCGATCTTACATTTGAGGAACTGTAATGGTCTTTTGGATCCTTATTCAACCAAACTTTCCCCCAAGTACAAGTCCTTTTCTGAAATTGTTGTTGTCTACTACGTAGCATCTAATCACCGCCAATACAAGAGATCTTTTTTTTCCTTTTTCCTTTTCTTCAAGTTACCTACTAGTAGTATCTGAGAATGAGATGATTCCATGCCAATGTTTTGTATTCTGTCTAGGACCCAAGATTCCAAAACCGTCAAAATGGTTCAGTTGTTTTGTTCAGATGCTTCAAAATAATAATATTGGATTTTTATAAGAGGAGCAGGCACATAGGAATATTTTTTCATTAATTTCCAATCGTACGTTCCCCATAGATAAATCCATTCCATATAGTCTTCCAATTGTCCCCTTTTTACTTCAATGGATAGTGTAACGAGATTTTCGAGAATTTTAGATTCTCTGTTGTTCCTTTATTCGAAGTGGGGCCTGTCCTATCTCCGTTGCTACCAAAAATATATCATAAGATCCATAAAATTAAAAGAACTGAACTCACTTTTGTACATAGTAGTATATAATTCTCTTTGTTGTCAACATGCATCCTAACTTTCCCTTGACTTTTTTTTAAATATTCCTTAGAAGAAAACTAAAGCATAACATCTTAACTTTACTTTTTATGTTGGAGCCTTGGAGTTTAGCAGCTTGTATAGGATTGGTGGAATGCAAAACCGAGTACAGGACTGAAAGGAGGTTTAGAAGGATGTACAAGACTGAAGACTGCACAACAAACTATGGCAGTACTATTCATGAATGATCTTCTGTCAAAATGTTGCTCTCAAATAAATTCTGGAGTCATTTTCCGTCTTCATTTTGCAACCTCAAAAGACAAGTTGGAATCACTGGACTTGATTCGAACACGTGGGTAGCACAGGAGCAATTCCTACCTCCATTCCTATCACCATCTTGTTTTGCTTGCGCCACAGACAGAAGTAAACTTCAAACATTGTAATATCCTCTCTTTTGCATTTTTGACATGTATATAGGACTCTATTTCTCTGCTTTTGTGCAAGTAAATTATGCATTCGAAGTAGTTGTAAAGCTAATATTATTAATTTGCAGTATGCACAAGATAGAAGCTGGACCAATCAAGCATGATTGAATTAAAATGAGGGAAAGCAACACTAGTAGTTTAATACTCCATTATGCAGAAAGCAGTGCTGCAAATTGATCTGCCACATTCTTGACAGTCGTCGGGGAGACTGCAGATTCTCCACCCAGGTACCAGGTCTGAATCATCTCTGCCACATTCTTATTCTCCACTGTCAGTTTTGCCTCACTCTTGCCTTCTGCCACAAATGATATCTTCACACAGGAATAATTATGGCTTCAGTTAGTTTGCAAGGAAAAAATATTTTATCAATAATCAAACCAAGCTGAAATGGAGTAACTAAAAGATACCTCT
The DNA here is from genome assembly GCA_000325765.3 of Leersia perrieri. Lineage (NCBI taxonomy): Eukaryota > Viridiplantae > Streptophyta > Magnoliopsida > Poales > Poaceae > Leersia > Leersia perrieri. The sequence continues at coordinate 585,751 of CM002478.1, forward strand.
GCAATTCCAGGAGTTGTAGGGAAGTGGAAGGTGAGGGCAGAGTTTGGCTTGAAATACTTGGACTGAAAAAATTCAGTCACCTTCTCCAGAGCCTCTTCTTCATCCTCCTCGTACTTGTCCACTGACACCAACCGGTCACGCACAGAGCTCTCCAGCTGCACGCCATACTGTGATCCTTTGATCTCCTTGATCACAACGATCCTGAACAGTTTCTCCACAGGAGCTACCATAGAGCACAGCATCAATCAGCACGAGTCAGATGACAAAAAATTGTTATTGCTGTAACGCAGGGGCTGCACAGTGCAGACTGCACCTTACTCTGTTCTATTTTGTAGTATAAACTCTAAATCCGTGTTACATATTCTGAAGTGCAAAACATGAATGATTGGCCCAATTTATGCATGTTAATTACCAGAAATTAGGGCCTGGAAGAAACCATCATCTTGAGCAAGCTCTTCTGCCTTCTTGCCCTTCCAACTCTCCAAATGCTCCAGGACATTTTCCTTTTCAAGATACACCCCAATTGCGTTGTATTTGATCTGAAGGAAATGAATCTCAATGTCTGTAATGCCTGCAATCAGTAGTTATTTCAAAGGCATTTAGAGGCTTCAGGCTTGTGTTGTACTGATAATCTGATAACAGTTAACTGCTGAACTCGTTGGTAGATTACCATGAGCTAGCAGTGACAATGGCTTGTTGGCAGCGATTTCCTGGGGAAACGGAATGCCCTCCACCTCCACCGTGGCCATCTCTGTGCCCACTGCACTTGCATTAGTCATGCAAACTTAATCAATTAATAATTAGGAGTTTATACATCTTATAATTACTAGTATATTCATAATCATATTTTTAGATGGTTATTTACAATATGTTAACATCTTTACATGTGTTTGTAATTATCTCGAAAGATTGTGAATTTAAGATATATAATACCGGAGGTTTCTAGTTCACTTCAACAGCATAGAAAGAAAACAATGATTTTTATGGAGTGTGAAAAATGAGAGCATGGATTTAACTTTCGATGCTACTAAAATGAATTGGAAAACATCCCATGCTATATATCTAAAATCGCGATTTTTCAATACTATGCCAAATCTAAAGTAGTATAACTGAGTTCAGATTCTTTCTTTCTTTTTTTTTCTTTTTTTTTTGCGACTGAGTTCAGATATTATTGGGACTGTCTCCTTTTGCATTATCGATTTTTCATTGAATGGTGGAAGGAAACAATCAGTAGCTAGTAAACCAGAACGGGGCAAATTAAGAAAGAGAGATGGACTTACTTGTTGTTGCGCAGAGGTTAATTAGCAATGGGCGAAAACGAGGTTGAAACTGAAAACTGAATTTGCTCCTGTGGATGAACAGAGCGCTTATTGTTGATGAGACTATGAGTGGTAGTGTAGGATGGAGATGGAAAGAACGTGAGGAGGAGGGTAGTGTTTTATTGTTGAAGAGAGAGAGATGGTTGATGCAGGCAGTAGGCGCAGGGGTAGTAGGTGGGAGAGGGAGACATGGCAAGAAAAAGAGAGGGAGGTGGCACGTTTGAGACTGTCTGATACAACTACCACGAAGAATGCTACTGGATGGTTAGGTAGCAAATCCGATCATGGCCAAAGCCCAAAGCAGCAGGTAGGTGAATAACCCTGTTCCGAGAAGCCCTTAGTTAATCGAAAGTTTAGTAAATTTGGATTTAATTATAATGTGGTAGCTGCATGATCGATCGTTTGTAAAAATTCATCGTCAATCACGTATAAGTGCCGGTGCAAAATGCAATTTAAAATGAATGTTGCAGTATTATCGTTCATTTGGATCAGTCCGTAGTGAAATCATTGGGCCCATTTGGTCACAAAAAACAAATCCTTGAGCCAACCCGACGTAGCCCAGCCTACTAATCTCAGTGGACCAAGAGAGAGTGCAGGCTTGACAAGAAGGAATTCAGCCCAGCTGCGGAGGAGGCTTATCATCCTCCTCATCCATCACTACCACTACCAAGCTCTCCACAGCAGAGCAGCAATGGCTTCTCTCTCCGGCGCTGCCGCTGCGGCTGCGCACCACCGTGTCCACTACTACTCCGACCAACGACTCCGCCGCCCTCCACGTCCTCTCTGCCTCGCGCCCCTTCGCCCCCGTCTCATCCGTACGCATCCTCCTCCTTTTCTGCTTTTCCATCCCAACTGCATCAATATTCTAATATGAGATTGTTTCTGCCCGTCAGGGGTGTATGCGCTGTCGAGCAACGACATCAGGGTGGGCACCAACGTCGAGGTCGACGGCGCGCCCTGGAAGGTTCTTGGTTCGTAACACAGCAGCCTTATCCTAGGCCACTCTTCCTTTACTTTCTGCTCGACTTGGAATGCTGGATTCTCTGGGTGGATAAACTAGAATGTACTAGTATCTTTTCGATACGCAAGAATGTAGCATCTTTCTTGCACCTGTTAGAGTTAGAGCCACCCTATATCTTCAATTTGTTTTTCTTTCTATCCCTCAATCTTAATACAAGATACACAATCCCGGATTCCCAAAAAAAATATGCTCAATTTCATGAATTTATTCGATTAATGTGCATCTCTGCCTGCTCAACATTGGTGGTTTGTTATTTTCCTAGTTTTCAAGTTCTATTAACCAGGGGAGAATTTTGGTTTTATTTATGATGCCACTTTTTATGCATAGAAATCACCTATAGTACATGTGATGCAATTGGACATTGTAGTTCAAAACAGTAACTTTTCTTTCTTGATATTACCTTCCTATATGCTTTTTAGTCTACCAAGCTAATCTGCAATAGCATCTGTTGGTTTGATTTTGCATACTCGGCATCCACCTGACCCTTATGTATGTGGATTCTATTCTGTTTATAAGTTATGCTCCTCTTCACCTCTTTGAGTTCATGATGAAATGTAGCATACTAAAGTACTACTGTAATAAGCTAGCTATAAAGTCTTATTTGATATTCTTAATCGTGTGTTTTGGACCAAAAAAATCCACTGCAAAGTTTAATTGCATAGGTGCACTGCATACAGACGAGTTTCTTTACCTGAAAATGCAAATGTTGAAGTGTGTATATTAATTAGTACTTCTTATGATCCCATATATTGCTTATTTCTTCCATTTTAAAGATGCTCAACATAACAATATTGCATAAACTTTCTCTCTCTCCATGCAACAACAGAATTTCTACACGTCAAACCTGGAAAAGGCGCTGCTTTTGTGAGGACAAAAATGCGCAATTATATCTCCGGCAACACAGTTGAGAAAACCTTTCGAGCTGGAAGTACGGTAATCTGTTTTGAAACTCACCAAAATGATACTCGTCACCTCTCTGTCAGCGTGTTTAGGTAAATAATACTTCTTTACTTTTCTTTCAGCTCCCAGAAGCATCCATTTCAAAGGAAACCAAGCAATTTACCTACAAGGATGGATCCCAGTTTGTGTTCATGGATCTGGTACATATTTCAGTTAAACTTGTCATGACAAAATTAGTTGCTAGCTGTCTATATGCAATGGAACACATTCGAGCATTTTTAGACAACTTGCTGACCATATATACTTGTGACAGTTTAAAATTATATAATTTAAAACTGATAATTTCTATAAATTAGTGCTAAAATAGCATTTATTTAAGTTTTACAGATAATCATCCAATGAGATTGATAGTACTTCTGTTGTGTTCGCCAAGTGCATAACGTTATCTTTACAATTTCCCTTTCCAGACTACCTTTGAAGAAAGTCGCTTAAACGAGTCTGATGTTGGTGACAAGCAGAAATGGTTGAAAGAGGGAATGGACTGCAATTTGCTATACTGGAATGGACGGGTACTTCGTATTTTGTTTTTACATATTCAATCATTTAATAGGCTATCAGTCCGTATGTTTCTAGGAGCAAGTATATTTCCTTTCTCTGAAGATTGTTTTCAACCTTTTCTGTGTGTTTTATATCTTGAATAGAACAATGTATTGGTCACTGACAGTAATATGTTCTGCAGATCATTGATTTTGATCTCCCGATCACTGTTAGGCTGACTGTAATTGATACAGACCCAGGGCAAGGTGACAGCGCTCAAGGTATAACTGCAAATATCACATTAAAGAATGTTTTCCTATTGAAGCCGACACGATCAGTATAATATCTTTGAACTGCATTTTGTAGGAGGAACAAAACCTGCAACGGTGGAAACAGGAGCTGTTGTCACGGTGCCCTCGTTTGTGAACGTAGGTGATGATATCCTGATTGATTCAAGAACAGGGCAATACATGAATAGAGCATAGAGGCTTATTATGTAACTACGCCAACAGAGCACTACTTTTTGTCCTCCCATTTTTGGCCTATTCATTCACCCCTTGAGGTTTACAAGCTTCACTGTGTGCAACATTGTTCACAGCATGTGAACCCACGAGACCAGGAACAATATTGTGTTAAAATTCTTTTGCATGCACCTCGAATCTGTACTAATTATATATGTACATCCTTTTAGCAGAGCAGATGTGTGAGTTATATGTAAGACTCATCTCATGGCAAACGCAGCGGAAGAACCTGATTATGGGGGTCAAATCTTCTTCCTTACAGTGTAACAGAGACAATGTTCACCTTTACAATGGGATCAAATCTAACATGTATCATGTGCGCTGGTCCTTGGATTAATTCGGAAGGATGACACGTTATAGCTTCATAATAATACACAACAGAGAACATATCAGTTTCAGTTCAGGAAAAATCCAGCAAGTTTACATACATACACTGATACACGGTACCAAGAGTTGTAAACGAAAAGAGAGGATATTCTGTTACGCCAAATGTAAACCCTCTTAGTTCAGGCAAATGTTCCTTGCTTTTTTATATTGATACAGGTTCCCAAACCGCACTTCAGAACTTTGACATTGTAATGCATATGTATTGCATGTTCAGGACAACTATGTCATAATAGCATTAGGTTCATTCCATCATAACCAACGGCGGAGAACAAGATTGTTCAAATTGGACAAAGACAGAAAAATTTGCCAATTTCTCCTTGCGTCTTGAAAACTACTGTCACTGCCTACACCAAGTACAAAGAATGAAATTCACCTAAGCCTTTTTCTTCGAAGATTTCTTCAATGGCTTCTTCTGGGGCTTCAGCTTATTCGATGCAGAAAACTTTTCTTTATCATTCCTTCTTTGTTTTTCCTTCTTCACCTTGTACATTGTAATTGCCTGATTTCAAAATATTTTGGCAGGTGCTGTTAGTTCACACCCATTAACAAAAGGACAAATGGCAACACCAACATGGTAAATTACATGCAGATCAGAGCAATATATTGAATCCTGGAACTTACCCTGCCAACATCCATCTGATCCTCAGAACTTTTGGCCAGTAGAGCATTCAGGATTTTGTCATTTTGCTGTCTCTCCTGGTTCCCCATTCCTTTTCCTTCAACAACAGGGAGGAACTGCAGAAAATAATCAATGCAGATAATTAACTTATAAAATCCTTTAAAGGTGCATAATTGCACAAAAGGCAGAAAGTTCAGATTAAAAACCTTTCTATGTTTGCCAGGGTTTTTTGGCGCTTTCTCGCCAGGTAATTTCTCATCAAACTTCCCACCGCTAGCTGTTGCTGATGAAGCCATGCCAGCAACATCCTCAAGATCTTTCTTTCTTGATTTCTTGGGTATGCCTGCTTTAGTTCCAGTGATGGGCAATGTTGTTGCAGCAAGTTGTATATGACTGCATATTAAAAAAATCAGATATATTATAGGAAAAACTTGAGCTGCCATTGCACATTTGTACTGGTTCTTGATTCAAATACAGAAAAGGCATGTGCAAGATAAATATAAGATATCTACTGGGTAAGGATAACAACCTAGGCAAAGCACCAACTTTGGCTGCTTTCTTTAAGTTCTCTAGCCTGTTCTTTTCTTGTTTATCAACACGCTTCTTCTTCTCTTCTCTTCTTTGAGCAAAAGGGTCAACACCAGGTTCTGTAACAAAAGGTTAAATCAATAAAAAAGGGTGCCTTTCAGAATAAGTGCCAGTGCAAACAAGGAGCCAAAAGGAATTACTTACCTAAGAGATAAACTTAGGGTAAAGAATTATAAATATAAAAATGGCAAAGTAAAGTGTACATAAGCTGGATTTATAGTAAACAAAATGTGTATACATAAGCAGAAGCAAGTAGGTTATTTAAGCAATTACACTGTAGCATATGATAACTACAATAGGCTATTGGACAGCGGAAGGTTATATTGTTAGCACAGAGTTGTTAGTAATAGATATAAAGAAAGAGAAATTACTAACCATCTGTGGCCTTGGCTTCAAGGATGGGAATGTCTTTGTCATCATTAACACGGTCATAGCCATAAGTCCGCTTCCAGGATTGAGTTTGCTCATCCCATTCACGCTTGTTCTTCTTGCGCTTTGTAATCCCTGTGAGCAACATTCATAAATCCATCGAGAAGTGAGAACATAAGTAGATTTCACTGAGAAAACATTCATTAAGTAGTAGGCAACAAAAGAGATTATTCTGTTAAAAAAAGTTCACCTTTCATCTTGGCAAACTGTTCCCATTTAGTAGGAGGCTTGGGCTTTGGAAGCTGGGGACAAGAAGAACAGGTTAAAGAAGTAAAGCACATCCTCAACAATTGCATTCTATCTTCAGTTTGTATGTGACAAGTACATGCGCATATCAACATAAAGACTTCTCATTCAGCTTGCTTCTCCCTAATCTCTCTCTCTCTCTCTCTCTCTCTCTCTCTCTCTCTTTTGAAAATAGAGGGTTGAAACCCTTCCATTTCTATTACCAGAAATGAGAACCTTAAAGCATTCTTACAGCTCAAAAAGACTTGAAATAAACAAAAAAGTTGTCTAACCGAGAGCGGCTTGCCAGGCCTGCTTAGCGGCCACAAGAGTTTTAAAGCTCTTGCTTCTCCCTACTCTTATGGATAAGTGATGTAAAAAGGTACAAACATGAACGAAAATACTGCGTCGGTGTAGCTATAGTTGCATGTTAAAATTCGACACCAGACTAGCTTATATTTAGCTGCATGTTTGTCTGACATAACTCCCAAATTCAGGCACGGAATCAAAAATCAGTAGGAAGGAACAAATGCAAATCTCAGTCCCAAGGCAACAGCAGCAAGTAAGCCATACAAGGAGGAGAGAATCGAGGTATCTAATTTAATTCATACGCATGCACAAAACTAAGCAAGTGAGGAGAAAATGGAATTATCAATTATTCACACACTAACAAAGCTAAGTAGCTCATGGTTCTACATGAATGATTATATAGCAAATGAGCAGCAAGCAAACCATATTTTTGGAGATGAGGAAGGAGTGGTAGGGTTGGTCATTACATGCTTCTCTCGGGGAAGGCGGGTGGTGGGCGGCGGGAGGCGGACCATGGGGCCGTCGCGGTGCTGGGTAGCCGGAAGCGCGAAGAGGGCGTCGGCCACGGCCTGCGCCAGCTCCGTCCCCTTGCGCAGGCACTCCTCCCTCAGCTCCTCCCTGCCCCTGCCCCCAAGGTCGGTGAGAAGGCGAAATCAAACAACAGGGCATGTAGAAGAGAGGTCACCTGGAGGCGGCGGCGGAGAGGTGGTGCGAGGGGTCGTAGGACATGAGGTGGCCGAGGTCCACCATCTCGTAGCTGCTTGCGGCGGGTGCTGCTTCCGCCGCCATGCCTAGCTTCTCTGCTGCTGCGCCGCCGTCGCCGAGGGGGAAGAGGAGGACGAACCGAGGGTTTCGGGGAGAGACGAGACGAGGTAGAAGGCGTCGTTTCGTTTAGTAGTTAGATGGGCTTTATTGGGCCTAGCAGGTACTGTAAATGGGCCTGCCTTGTTTTAGCGAAATCTCGAGATAGCCCACGAAATAAATACGAGTATATTGTGGGCTTCCAACTGCACAGCTAATTAAGCCCAGGGAATCAAAGCCTTTTTAGTGTGATGCAGCATATACTGTGCCTGGGCCGAGAAAGAAAACAGAGATATTCCCGTTATGTTGCTTCACTGCTTCTTCTTCTTCATTCGTGCAATGAGATCCTCCTAAATGATAACATCTAATCAAGGGAGGATTTAACAAAACTGATTTGGTGTTTTATGTGATTGCTACATTTTTCTATAAATTTTGTCAAACTTGCAGAGGTTTGACTTAGAACAAACCAAAAAAGTGTATACGGAGGGACTATGAGTAAGACTAATCCCATGGCAAACACGGGGATCGAACTCATTTTCACTTACATTCCAACACACTCAAGGCCAGGTTCTGTTACGAATCGTTTTTTTTTTTTTTTGGCGGGGACTGTTGCGAATCGTTAACATCACAAGGAAGGAAGCTAGAGCTTAGCTAGGATGTACACGCCGAAAATGGCACACACGTTAGGCGACAGTTGAGCAGACAATTGATTAATTAGTGATGAACACATAATGGGAACTTGGTAGCTTTATTACCACCATAATTCTCTCAAGCTCAATCAAATTATTTGATAGAAGGTGGCCTAGGGTCAACTGCTTTGTTCAGTATACTAGATAGCATAAAAATCTGAAGTCTCAGAAATTCCTAACAAGATGATATTGTCTTTGTATCGAATAAGAAATCTACGACATTTCCAGTGACTGCAGCTAGTTGAAACAGATCATTTAGAATCTCTCACCAAATCTCAAGGAGAAAGACCCTGTACCAGCATTATGATCTACAGCATATTCCGCTCTTACCGCGCTAAGCTTGACACCGACGCCATATGAGGAGCCATGGCCAACACGCCTGAAAAATTCTGTAGGGTTCCCTTTCACATCCTTGGAGCTCCCAAGATCAGTGCCATGCTCAGCAAATGCGTACAACTGCGCGTGTTTCTTCTTCACAGTGATGGGCACGCTCAGCTCAGTAGCAACCTGCATTGGTCAAACCAAATCACAAAGACAAGATAGCATTAAATCATTTGACATCTCTGAGCATATAACATGATAGATGATGGAAATCATGCATCTGAATTCAGACATTCAGGAGACTCAAAATTGACTGATGGACTAGCTAATAGTCACTCACCTCAAGAAGATTTCTGGTAGCACCCAATTCACCCATACTGTATCCTCTAACTGAATGAGGTCCTCCAAGTGCAAAGGCATCATAGCCTGGCAAATCTCCTACACAGCCAGCATAACGGCCATGAAGGGCCAAAACTGCTGGTGGTGACTTGCCAGAGCCTTTCTCTTGCTTGTTCAAATTAATGAATTTTGTCGCCGTAAGCTGATGACGATTGAAGAACGGCTTCTTGCTTCCAATGCCGAGACCTTGGTCCACCTGTATCTCACAAAAAAACTTCGTTCAGAGCCACTACTTTAACATGGAGAATTATGTGTAAACACATGCTATGCTTACTATTGAAAAGAAATTAGCCCAAATATCATCATTATGTTTGCAAAGCAATTAGACCAATTCATAACAAGCAAAGAATTGTTTTTTTTATCAAGGAAAACACTTGTAAACCATTGCATTAAAACTCTTAAGCAGATGTACTGAAAACATTTACTAAAATTGTCCAAAGCATCAATCATACAGTCCTCATTGACCTCTTTCGTACATGAGGAGAACTACCTGGCATTGGCCCCTTTGCAAACTAAATTCATAGGTTCAATTTGTATTACTGGAAAGCATACCTGGAATATACATCTGTCACCAATTGCTGCACCATTTACAAACTCGGTATTGTCTCGAGTTATATTAGCTTGTAGAAATGCCATTCGATCTACTCCAGTGCCACTGAAGGTTGTGGGAGGTCTAGTCATGCTCAAGGTGCCATCAGGCAATTCTCGAGAACCATGTGTACATATATTGTTATTGTGATCACGTGTTGTAATCTCTTCCACCACGAGGCCATATGTGAATTTGCTCTGCCTTGTCAAGCTCTGAAGAAAAGATCCAAAAAATGCAATTTCTCATGCTACATACATATCTTGAAACCAACTGTTCATGACAACTAAGACATCTGAAAGGTAATATTAAATTGTAAGTGCAAACCTCTGTTATATTGGCTTTAAGTCCAACCCTATCAACCCAGATAGGTGGAGCTTCATACATCTTGGGACCAGCAACAAAGGTAGAACTCAATTTCCTGGTGTTGAAGGAGCTAATTTTGAAGGTGCGGTTTCTACTACGTTTCTCAACACCATCCAGATAAGGATGGACATACTCCAGCTTGAACAAAAGATCATCCTAATGCCCCCAAAATATCATGAATGATTGAACTAAAGACAGTACACGTTGAAGCTTCCAAACAAGAATTCACTACTAACTCACCTCAGGGTTGAGAAGGTTACTGGATGTAACAGAGCCAACGAGAGACCTGTTCAGACCAGATATGTTCCGGTGCTCAAATGACAAAGTTCCTCCTGGTTGAATGGATGCCTAAAAGAAAGTTGACATGATATGTGAGGTTATTAACATGAGTTGCAATAATAATAGGAAAATTATATATTCACAGTGATGTGCAGAATTTTGTGTACAGGCTCGATCTGGAAAGAACAAAGAGCTGGTAAACTACCAGGGTTGGTCTCCCTTGACAGCCAGGCACAATGCTCCACTCTGTGGCTAATTGAGCTGATTTTGGCTCTTGCTCCTTGAGCTTAATTGCAACTACTACTCCCCCTTGATATGTCTCATCAGGGCGAGGCTGTACCTCTACACTAGAGAACAAACCAAGCGAATGGATATTGTTGAGAGCCTGCTTGCCCGCCGCATTGTTGTAGATATGGCCAGGACGAAGCTACAAATAGATTCAGAGAGATGCAAGTTAGTTAGATCATGGAGACCTGAATACATAGGGATTTTACTGAAGAACAGTGAAAAATTCAATTTAATCCGAACAATTGGCATAAAGAATCATAATCAAATCTGTTTAAAGGAAATTGTAAATCAAATAACAAAATCATTGTAATCTGCCTGTACATACTAAAAATGTTATAGAATCAATTTTGACTATTAAAAATGTTACTTCAAACAAATGTGGATGGAGGGTACACTTTTTTTTTTTTTGAAACTGAGGATGGAGGGCACTAGATATTGAGCTTGACAGTGATACAGCAAAACTGTATGCAAACCTGTTCCGGAAGCTCCCTGTCAATGACAGATATGTTGGTGTTGCCGTCGACGACATTGCCGAGCTTGTCCAAGAAGTGGTACTCCACCCTGGTGATATCCCCCTCCACCACCTCGCACACCACCTCGCCGGAGTTATCAAGGTTGCCGTACCCCACCACCTGCGCCCAGTCGAACCCCTCGCCGTGGTACCACCTCTCCACCAATTTCGCCATCCCCTTGAGCATCCTTGACCTCACCTTCCCCTGCTTCCTCACCATCCCCTCCACCTCCCTCCTCAATGTCTCCGGCAATATGCAATTCTTTGCACCGCCGCCGACGTCGAGCTGCCGCCGCCGGTATTCACGCTCCTGCCTCCGGTGGTAGTCCAATTTCTCCCTCGCCGTCATGTCATCAGGCGGCGGCGGCGGTGGCGCGATGAGGCCAGCGACGTTGATGCAATTGAAGCGTTGGGCGGCGGGCCACTCGCTCTCGGCGTAGGAGACGACGAGGCCGATGGTCCCGTCGGAATTGGGCTTGGTTTGGAGGGTGACGTGGTCGAACATTCCGGAGGAGGCGAGCGCGTCGAGCTGGGCGCGCAGCTGCGAGGTGGTGTAGACGCCGCCGGGGCGCAGGGTGGGCATTTCGTCGAACAGGGGGTCGGCGTCCTTGGTGCGGGTGCGCGAGCGGCGGTCGTGGAAGGTGAGGTCTCGGCGTCCTTGGTGCGGGCGCGCGAGCGGCGGTCGTGGAAGGTGAGGTCCGAGACCTTGTACCGCTTCTTCCCGTCCAGCCTCGACATCGGCAATGGCGGCGCGGTGGATGGGAGGCCGTGCGCGTCCCATTTCGCGCCATTAGTGGCGGTGGTGGTTTGAGAGGAGGAGACGGCGGCGGCGGCGGGTTGGGAGGCGGAGTTGAACCACCACCACCACCACATTGCCACTCACTGCGATTCCGGCGAGGCTCGTCGTCGTGGGGATCAACGTTTTTTGGTCTTTTTTGCTCGGCTTTTATTTTTGTCAAGCATTTATCTGTTGCTGTTTTATAGGAATCGCATCTTCCTAAAACCCGATGAAACCAAACCGCATAATCCGCAAAAACTGTACGCCCACCGCTAAGTTTATGTTTGAAGCATTTTCGACCAACATATACGGAATGCAAGATTTTTCTTGATTCACACGAAAATTCTGTACAAAATTCATGCTTTCCAAACAACCACCCTACATCATCGTTCCAATTTATCGTCAAAGTATTATCCCTTCCGCAGATGACAAACTTGCCTATTTTTGCAATCTCCATAGCACTCCATCCAGCCTCTAAGAAACCATATGCGGGCTGCTACATATAATAAGATCGTTAGAGTGTACATATGAAAGACAGTGTGTTTATACGCAGCACATTAGCAGGCATTCTTTCTCCTCTTCTCATCTCTTTTATATGACATGGGGCAAGCTCCATGCATTTGCTCCCTCTTCACAGCTCAATGTGATGAGAATGATTCTGAAATTCTCCTTGGTTGTCCAGGGGCATGTACTGGGCCATGATGGCGCGGATTTCTGAATCCATGTACCTCTATAAACAAGCACAAACAATGCAAAGAAAAAGAGAATTCAGATGCCAACTCAAAGCTATCAACAGATAAAATAACCTGCATAAAAAGTTGGCCATATCATACCCGGATCCTGTACTTGTATACTGCATATCCTGCAATGCCTGCTGCTACTAACCCAAAGAAGATTACCCACAAGAAGTTCCATCCTACCTCTGTTGCTGCATTCTTGCCTGAATACAAAGAATGATAATTTGTCAACTCAAGGCAAAGTTATCCTATAAACTGAACAATTGTCAGTATACTGAAGATATGACTACATATCATGATTGATGTGGACCAAATAGTTGGTAGACCGCAACCAAGCAAGGCATTGTGACGTCTAAATCAGACTGATTAAGATATAACAAATGCAACCGGTATCCTGTAAGACAGTAAGAAAGAACTACATGTATGAGATCTGGGAGGGACATACTTATGCATGTATCATGCTCCTTCATGTAAAGCAAGCCTCCACTGCACCCACACAAAAAACTTCCCCATGTGTTCTTGCATTTACATTCCTTGCACTGGCATGCAGTCCGTTCCTTGCATTCATCAATATCTGTCACATAATATTTAAAATCAGCACAACTGATAAGTGCACAAGCATGGCAACTAAATATCTCACTAAAATTACAAGCTTCGCAGGGTGGGCAAGCACTTCCAACGGCGAGTTCAGAAACCGATTCTTACCTTCACATTTGTGGACTCCATCACCTTTGAACCCATCCGGACATTTACAGCCATCATTCTGTAGATTATAAACAGCATAAATATGTTTTTAAATTTTCACAAAACATGCAGACCACAAATATCCCAGCTGATAACTTACAGTGCAGGCAGAATATGACCGTCCATGCCTGGTCTCCTTCCAGCATCCTCCATTGTTAATTTCACAACGGCCAGATCCCGAAGCTTAAATAATGGGGGCACAAGTTAGGTATTATAAGGTTACCATTAGCATGTGCTAGATCAAAATTACCAATTTTATAGTCAATTTCATCTAAGAAAATTCCTTTAGGTTGTAAGTGGAATGGTAGATAACCTATCTCTGTAGATAGCTCTTGCAAAATGTACAAAAATTAAATTGGCCATTCAGCTGGCCAAGCAGCTCTTCCACCAATTCCCTACTGCCTAATTTGCATGTCCAACTCTTGAAGATTCAAACAAGATCAAAAGGTCACTATCATATCTCGTACTGGGTTATTAAGAGTACTTAATTACTACAAGTCTACAACGACCTTTATTAATGGACTCCAGATTGATGTATTGGTAACAGTTCAGTAATAATAAAATTGTTTGCCACAAAAATGATGCTTTCTTATCAATCTACAAGAACACAATTTTTTTTTTAGATTGTATGATCAGAGAGCTCTGCTTTTAAGAAAGTAAAGGCAAGAACATAATTGTTGTGTCCAAAAAAGAGTGTCCAACAATAATAAATTCACAGTTATTATGTTGTTCAATACAGATAATAAAAAAGAAACAAAACAAGGGTCCAATATAATATATGCTGTAATGTCTAGTAAAATACCTTCACAATGATTGTAGCCATCACCAACGAATTGAACACCTTTCACAATTGGACACTCACAAACTCTTCCACGAAAAGTGTCCTACACATACACAGCCAAGTATAATGTGACATGCATATCTAAACAGAAAGGAAAATTAGTATAAACTATAATTTTCTGAAGAGATAACACCATAAAAGAAATACCTTGCATGCAGAGATGTTAGCAGCTTTGTCTTGCCAACAGCCACCATTGTTCTCCAAGCACTCATTTGTTTGTATGCCTACAGTTTAAAATAATAGGAATGAAAAATACTAAGAGAAAGGCCCAAGCAAGTTAAGCTTGCCGTACGAATTTTCATCACAGGCGAGCAAACAAGCTATGGAAATCAATGTTCGTACCTTCACTCAAGCAAACAGCTGGCTCAGTGGTTTCTCGAAAGCCAGCACAAATTGCCTTAAGAACCGCCCCTTTATCAAGTTTCCCTAATAAACAAAGGATTCAATAAACACACCTGGAACCTGAAAATCACATTCTTTGTCTGACTGTGATGGATAGCAGAGCACAAACCTCTGTATTGTCTATTGTTTATTACAAGAGTCGGTAAGATGGTAATATCACCACGAGAGCCCTTGCCAATCTAACAAAAATGGTGGGTTATGTCAAATTCAGATCACCAATTATATAATTGAAATTTATTGGATGTAAGTACTAACCTGTGCATCCTGTTCAGCTTTCAGCACAGGATTTTCTTTATCAGCATCTGGGTCACTAATACACTTATCTATGGCTTTGTGATCAAGGCCTAGACATTGTAAACATAGTCAATACAATTAATGAACCTCACAGCAAAGCACTGAAAGGTGTATGAAAACAGCAACATACCAAGTGACTTGAAAACTCCATCAGCACATTCCTTGGTGTACTTCTTTTCCTTCATTGGGCATCGAATTGCAAAATCTGTCACGTAGTCCCACCATAACCAAGGTTTCCCATTCTCCTTAGCAACCTTATAAACACAAGCTTGTCGTAAATTCTGAACTACCACATCTTTCCCATCATAGCCTTTACTAAAATCCTGTTCTGGGTCAGGTGCACAATACCTCCCATGGTTGATACACTGGGACTTGCATTGCTTGCTTAAAATGAAGGAATCTGGACAATACCAGGTAATGTAATGAGGAGTGAACTGTGTGTAGCCTTTCTTCTCAAGTATCTGTGCTGCTCCTTTGAAACTCTTGACAAAATCAATCTGGCTATCGCATTTAGGGCCACACTCATCATTACTGTTAGTCCAAAATTCATACTCAACACGCTCATCAGGGTGAGGCAGGGACTCCGTCCAATCTAAGTTCACATTAACCATGTCACTGTTATCAATTGCTTTCTTGAGCTTGTCCCCAAAGCTTTTGGTTATCAGTGCAGAAGGAATGGTGATATTCTCTAAATAGTCTGTATTTCCACTCTCTTCAGGTGTGTCCATTGTAATTAGGGGTTCAGTCTTGTCATCAGCAACAAGGATTGCTGCTGCTCCTGAGTTTTGTGCATTCCATGCCTTCTTTGTGAAAAAGCAATCTGTATGCAATAACAGAAACCATGTTACATTGTTACATACTAAACCAATTTGAGTAAAGCATTTGGAGAGGACAAATAAGAGTGATAGATAACACTAACTGCGATGAAAAAAAAAATCAATGGAACACCTTGGGTAGGTCAAACAAGACAGTGACCCATAAAGCAGAAAGTACAGACTGTAGGAGGGTCTGACAGTAATGTTTCAGATTAGGCTCCTCCACAAATCCATAGATTTGGTCGCTGTACCAAACTGGGTCAAGGATCATTCAACTTAATCACATCATCACACGACAATATATAATTTTCAAAACACCAAACTTAATAGTACCAAAAAATTAACTAATCAATGAATTGCCCACTTGTAGTCAATGTTTCAACGGCATCAACCTCAACCAATCTCCCACATGCTTGGCGTTAACAAAAGAAGCCAACAGCTAGGAGTGACGAAAAGAAGAAATTTTTATAGCGAGTATAAGTAGTTTGCTGCTGACCTCCCCTGTCGATGAGCAGGAAGGTGGGGAGTGAACCCGGCTTGGCCTTGTAAGAGGTGACAAAATCGTCGAAGCTCTTGCAGGCCTTCCTGTTGGCCTTGGGGTAGGCGACGACGCCGACCATGGTGCCGCCATACTGGGGCACGCCGAAGTTGCCAATGGCGCACTCGTAGGTGCCCTTGATATCACTGGGCGCAGTCACCTTGAGGCTATTCTTCTCCACCACGAACTTGCCATGGCAGACACTACACAGCAGCGCCGCCCACACCAGTACTAACCACAGCGTTGAATTGGGGGATTGGAGCCCCATGCTCCAATCTGCAAGTAGAACTTCAATTCGAGGAATTAGCTACAGATTGGATCGGAATGATGGCACCCAGCGGTTGCCGGAGGGGGAAAAGGATCGATCTTGGGGTTAATGGAGGCGGAGTGGAGCGGAAAGATTGGATTTTGGCGGCGGCGGCGGACGTCCGTTGTTGGAGTGAGATGAGGAAATTTCTGGAAGGAGTTGGAGTTGGACTCGTTGGTGAGACTGTGAGAGTTTGGGAGGGGACAGGACGGGATTTCCGCGGGTTCGTGTGACCGAGCTCCAAGAAGGCAAACCTACCCAAATCAGTTAAGCATCATGAACAACGTGTCCATGGCTGTGCCTGTATTATGCCAACATTTTTCTCAAAGTTTTTTTTTTGAAAGGATTTTTCTCGAAGTTTTGAGGAGCTCTGTTGTGCGTACTGATGAGTTCAGGATTTACTTTACTCCTTTAACCTCACAAGCATTTTTGTTAACAAATGTTGTTTATGGAGGATTTTATTTCTTTCCCAACGCATTCTGGATTCTTTTTAGTAAATTTCATAAAATCTTATTATCGTGTGGAAATTTTGTAAACTCCTTTATTCGAAATAACTCTAAAATGATCTGGGTTAAAGGAAATCTAAATTTTAGTTTGGACATGTTGTAAATTGTAGATATAAATACCTAGGAGGGATGATTTACTATAAGAGTAACATTCACAATATGAACTTAAAGTGCTTAGTTATCATATAAAGACACACATTTTAAACTACATGGACAAACTAAATAATATACATTTTTAAGTAATTATTAAGGTTTGTGGATATTGAAATTTATAGTCAGTGGTTGAAATTTCATACATGTTTCTTCCGTAGACTAGATATTAAAGTAAATCTTCTACGTGTGAAGTGTTCTCAACTACCACATAGATGGTGAGATATTATCTCTTAGGACGTCAATTAGGCCTAAATATGTCTATTCAACCTAGGCCTAGTCTGTTTGGTCCAGCTTGACCTGACCCGACCATGCACCGGGCCGGCCTAGCCCTAGGTATTGCAACCTATACAAGGTAGACTCGAGCCTAGGTTTTTTGGGAGGGTTTTTTCTATGACTAGTTAAAGGTTTGAACAGGCCTACACCTAAACAATGGCGTAACATTAGAGTCTGAGAGAAGATAACACATAGAATGTTTTTATGATGTAGGGAAAAAGAAAAAGGAATAAGAACGATGGTGTCTACTCTCTCCGTTCCTAAATACAAGGATATATGTTGCACGTCCTTGTAGGCTAGGATGTGTGTCAAGCATATCCGCAAAATTTATATATTTGTGGACCAGGAGAGTATATTTTTAATAGACAAGGAATACATAGCTATTTTTCTTTTATTGTTTTCTTATGATGTGAAATACAGGTACAAGTGTATAATCATATTGACTGCTCTTTCACCCACAAAACTGTCCAAAATTAGATAGATAGTTCCTTCTCATAGTACAGGCTCACTCATCTAAGAAACTAAGATCATTTTTTATCTTGCTGAAAGTTATGCTAATTAGTTTGTTAAATAAAAGTACTAATCAGCCTTAACTAGCTAATAGCAATTCATCAAGTTTTCATACAGGAGAAGGTTTGGGTCGTAGAAGTAAGGGTCATCTAGATCTGCTCCTAGCCCTAATGCTTCCTCGAATACCGTCGTCTCTAGCTGTTGATCCATCTGATGATTGTCGAATTGATCAGTGTAGGAACAAACAGCCGCTGCACTATTACTGTGGAGGATATTGCTGCTGGGAGGCACATCTTGGCACAGATGTAATGCTGGCGTTTCATCCAGATTGTCAGAAATGATTGGTAGAGGAGGAGGAGGCAGCCAAGGTGCAGCTTGTGGTTCTTGTTTGATCATCTTGCTGCAGACTGCACCATCCTTGTGGCAACCATTTGGATTATTGTTTGCTAAGGGCAAGGCAAGATTGTTGTTGTTAGTATAACTAGTGTTGCAGCTGGAGTTGCAAGTGTGGTCGTTGTTGTATGTCACTTGGAACATGGGTGGGTAGTTGTTATCCTTTTGTTGGATTTGCCTGGTGGCCTGGCAACCCTTGTCATCTCTGTACGTGCATCTGAAGTAGCTCCTGCAACACACATACAAGAACATCCATGTAAGTATGTAACAACCTGAAATAGATCACCAGCTGAACATAATTTATTATACTTCATCCATACTACTCCCACAGTATTGGGTACCGCAATAAACCACCGAAATTAATAGCTACAGAAGTATGTATATACGAATTAACCTTGTGAAGTGAGTGCCCTGGATCTTCTTCTCCCCATACTTCCTCCACTGGTAGCCATCCTCATGAGGCGCGGCCGTCGTCAGTTGAAAGCACGATGACTTGTCTTCACCGTTAATCCTACGAAGCCCACATCAACGTGCAAGAAATCAATACTTATGTAGGTAGAGAGATAATCAATCAATAATTTGATTAATTAGTTTGCAATTAAGGAACTATAGTTATACATACCTTTTCCTTTTGGCGGCTGATGATCTCCTTGCCTTCCCGACGACGTGGTTGTCTGCACCATGGTCGTTGCTGTTCGCCGGAGTCGCCTCTGCTTTGATCATACTAGTCGTCACCGGGATAGCAGCAGCGGCAGAAGAAGCAGCAGGTGCAGGTAGGTGCTTGATGAGGGAGAGTGCGACGTTGAGGGCTCGCATCGCCTCTGTGAGGAGGCTGTAGGCAAGCTGCTGCGAGTTGTGTTGGATCAGAAGGAGAGGCTGATTCGTCTTGATCAGCTCGTACACCTCAGCCACCTTCTTCACTGATGCTATCTGATCATCAGCTTCAGCTTGATGATGCTCATCAACAAACGCAGCAGTGGCCACACAAACTGAACTATGAGCAACAGCAGCACCTGCTGCCATTAATCTGAACGAATTGCTAGCTTCTTCCTTGCCAATTGCTATAGATAGCTGATTTATGTGTGCAATTGTGTCAGCTAGCTAGCTTAATTTTGTTGATTCGATAAGCCTGCATATGCTGTCTGTCTGAATATATATGGGTGGCTGCCTGGGCAGCTATTGGATATTAGTGGCTAGCTGGGGCAGGTCAGCTCTCGTACGATCGTACGTAGGAGTACTACGTTAATTGTGGGCTAAGCTAGCTCGCGAAAAGGATAAGAAGATGCTTGGAATCTATGGACTTATTAGCTCTGAAAATTCCTTTCTCTACTTTCTTAATTTCTACTAGTACCATATAGCATGCTAGTGCTAATGTGCTATCCATAAATATATACCACTGGATTGCTTTAATTCGATAGATTGATGATTAACACTGTACTTTGTCGTCAACGTTGACGAGACGGTTGGGCATATGTGCCTCAAGCGTGTAACACATGCGTGTCTCTCCGTTCTCCATTGGGCCAGTCCATGGTATATGTGACATATACACATCATATATCTGATTTCATTCCATAATTTCTGATTAGCAAGCAACAGGAATTAATTAACTCGATCTATGAACAGTACGCATGGACTTCATGTTTGGAACTACTCCAGTTGTGAACTAACAGTTTGGACTGCGAGAGAGAATTTCATCTGTTGTTTTGGTGATGGTGACCTTCAAATGGCAAATTAATCAGCACAGGTTAATTCAGTGTGTGCTCGATCGGTCAGAGTCAGTCCGATCGAACTAGTGCACGTCCGCAAGCCACGCAATCAGCCAAATTACGGTTCAGAATTGAATTATTCAGAGTTTCAGATCAGAGCAAATTAACATATGGGGGATTCAAAAAAAAAAAACTGATTATAATGTTCGATCCACGACACAGTCCCATTCAAACTCATCAGGTTACTGACTTACTGAGATCATCAACGCGCATTGCATTATATAGCATAAAAAGACTAGCTAGCTGTGCGACCGCCCGCGCGCGTGCGTGCTGGCTGCAGTTAGCGTCTGTTAACAGAAAAATATTGAGATGAAATATACTAGAGATACGTCGATCTTGCCATCGATTGGAACATTCCAACGAAGCTTAGATGATTAAGATTAATTAGTATGCCCGCACGCGTAAGATCCAACTGAGAGCCTACTAGCTACTTAATTTATCAACTTGCCTACATATATAGTATAGTAGTAGTGCGTAAGCATGATTGAAAGAGGCTTTTTGCGTCACGTTTCCAATTTTAAGTACCGAATTTGCTAATTTTCGGGCAACAAAAATTGGAGCAGATTTCACACGCCTACTCCCCCACCGTTGGATTGAAAAGGAGTAGTCTTCAACCTCCATCCAAGGGACAGGGACGCAAGAGAGGAGTGTCAAGGGGAAAGAGGCAACACGGGATGGGGTTCGAGGTGAGGAGGCGAAGAGGTGGGTAAAGTGAGAGGTTCTCTCAATTTAGAGGGACAGTTGTGGAGGTGGACAAATATGGACGGCAAGGCGGGCATGCAGGAGACATCATTATCACAGAGGCTGGAGGAGGACGATAGGTGGCGTTGATGGTGGCATCAAATCTGTAGAGGTTAGTAGGTGAGGGCGTCTTGGCAGCACAAGCCGCCAAAGACAGGAAAAAACAGGGCGGGTGGGGACATCTCGTTGTTGCTCTAGTGTAGGGAGGAAGAGGCAAGAGAAAGAGGGAGGGAGGGGAGGATATTCCAATAGGGTTTGTCGGTACCGACGAGAAGAGGGCGGGGGAGCCAGGGGTGGTGGTGGCTCACATATCATTTGGCGAACGGAAAGAGTCATCGTGTGAGGATGATGCCGGGAGAGGGAGTAGAAAAATATTGTTCATGCACGAATTTTGATGCGATCTAAACCATCTAAAATTTTAACTGAAATTTCGTTTGCAATTGAGGGTTAGCCCATAAATATAGATGTACTATATCCCAAAATATGAACACTTCTAGATTTTTTTCAGAGACGAAACTAATTAATGTATATTATGATTTTGGTTGAGATGTGGAAGTAGTCTAACATTAATATAAAGGGATAAGTCCATATTAAAACCCTCAGCTATTAGGTTGGTCTAAAAATGACCCTTCAACTATGAAACCGGACATTTTTACCCCTTAACTATTAAAATCGGACAAAATATAATCCGGTTTTGATAGTGGTTTTTATTAGTTTAATATATCCAATTATATGTTTTTTTAGTTACATCAAGTTATTTTTGCATCTCTTGCTACGTAGGTATCACATAAGTGAAAATTTTATATTTAGATTTTAAAATCATCAAAACCACCATTGAAATCGGGTTGTATTGTAATTAGGGGTATTTTGTCCAGTTTTGATAGTTGAGTTGTACAAAATATCTGGTTTCGTAATTGAGGGGTTATTTCTAAACCAAGCTAATAGTTGAGAGTTGTAACATAGACTTTAGGGATAATATAAATTAGTTGCATGTCCGTGTGTTGCTATGGAACATATTCAACAATAAATGGTTACTTCGTGTCCGTGTGTTGCTATGGAACATATTCAACGATAAACAATTATTTTTCACTTATAAAATATCTCACTTGTTGTAGTAAACTAGTAAAGTAATCAATCAAATTTAAGCTTTTTAATAACGATGAGAATAGCCCGTCCGTAGTTGCAACGGGGAAATGCTAGTCATTTTCAGTCAGTCCAGCTAATAAATTCTGATGTTTTTCATGATCTTTTACTAAGAGATTTTTTCTGATTTATTGGCACTACAGAGATTTTGTTGACCTTCCCTGCGCAGTCTTCTCCCTTGGCGCTGCTAGCTTCACTGTTGTTGTCTGTCCCGGAGCTGGAATTCTAAATCCATTCACTCGATTAATTTGGACGACAATTCCCTACCTCATAGTTATATATGTACCACCAGCACAATTCACTCAAAACCTCTTTTTCCTGCAGGAAATTAATTTAAGGACTCATAATCAGCCAGACATGAAGCTATCGATCGCGCTCACCACAAGGTCACACCGCAAATTCATCATGCATATCACAATTCCATTCACTCGATTAATTTGGACGACAATTGCATACAAGGTAAGGAGAGAGACAATTCTAATTATCGATTGGTCGGTTGTAATTGTGACAGCAGATTGTGTTGGTGATGCTGACGCAGGCTCATCCATCAGGTGGTGGATGCCGCAGCAACTTGTACCGCGTCAGGATCATCCTTAGATTTGCATCCTCACTTTTCAACCTTGATTGCCTTTCTTTTTCTTCTCTTTCTCGGCCTTTTTTGTTTCTTTCGCTGCAGATTCAGTCAGTCAGTTGGTCAGCCTTCGACGTATGGTTCGATAGGCCTTCTCTTTTGTAAATGAGGCCTCATTTCGGTCCCATGTACTGTACATCTGTATAATCAATTGTAAAGCTTGCTTAATTTCAACAAAATATATTTTTAAAATATATGTAGTAGCTTTCTGTTGGTAGTCGGTCCAAGATAAATTGCTAGTAATAATGTAGGGCAAGGTCGCGCACTAGCTGATACTCTACCGGTGTGTGTGCTGCACCGTGCGTTCACACACATACTGCAGTCAGTGTATTTTGCATGCCGCAAGCCAGCTTGAGCAGTGAGCACATGACTGTTTAGGTTGGTGATGAAGCTATCTTTGTGCGCTGTGGGGAGGACACGAGTCCACTCGTAAGTCGTAACACTACTTCAAAGTTCAAATGCGTAGTAGAAATTTTACAAGATTCGTATACAATTTTTAACCTTACTTAAAAGATTACAAATCCACTGGGCCACATGAGGTTTTTTCAGACGCCAGATCCACTAGGCCACAAGAGGTTTTTCTAGACTGCTAATTTTTTTCCAGGCAGCTCGGTATTAGAGCCGCCTGCAAAAACGACGGCTGGGATGCAGACCAATTGGTCCGCCTGGAAAAATTATTTTTGCGGGCGGTACACTAACTGATCCGTCCAAAAAAATATGACTTTTGTATGTGGATGGGGAGGTGCACTGCCTAAAAAACAAAAGGTGGGACCTGCTGCCCAATCTTATCTCTTCCCATCCTTATCTTCTGAAATTTTCTCTGTCCCCCAGTTCTTCCTCTCCCTCTCCCCCCTCACTCTCTCCTACAACCTTCAAGCGTGCAGGAGACAGTGCAACGAGTGGCGTGTTGCGAGTGGCTGGCGACGAGCAGCGAGGTGTGCGGGCGGCTCGCAGCGGCGGATCCGCCCCCAGGGCAGCCGGATCAACGGTGGCGTCCCCGGGTGGGCGGCGGGCTGCTCACAGCGGTGGATCCGGCCTCGGGATGGTCAGATCCGCATGCAGCCCACCCCGGGCGTGGGGCGGGCGACTCGCGGCGGTGGCCGTGACGGCTATGACGTTCGCGACGGCACAGTGAGCGGTGGCCCCAGGGCTTAGGGTGGTGGCTGCGATGACGACACATGCGGCGGCTGGTGACCCAGGGCTCTGGGTGGCTGTTGTGATGACAATGGTGTGGTGCGCGGCGGTGACGGCATGGCAGCGGCCGACTAGGCCACCTGATTTTTTCAAATTCTTTTGTTTCTCTAAATATCTTTGCAGGTGGGTGGATTTTCCACCTAGAAAAATCCACCTCGCCTGCAAAAAAGGATTGTTGCGGACGGGTGCTGCGCGCCATGCCTATCGGGCGTTCTACCCACCCGCCCGCAAAAATGTGTTTCCCCCGTCTGTTATAACGATATTTGGCCTAGTGATCGTTACCACTTGATGGGCAAAACAAATGAAGTAGAGTTAGTCTGCGTTCAAATGCACCTCAAAGAAAAGGTTGGCAAAAAATAATAGTGATGGCACGCAAAATGTGAAATATCATTACCACGTGATTAATTCGGTATTAGCTATTTTAAACTTAAAAATGGATTATTTAGTTTTTTCTAAAACAATTTTCATGTAGAAATTTTTTTTCTAAAAAACGTATTTTTATATACATTGGGAAGCGTGATAAGGGGTATCGGCACTGCAGTAATCTACCGATCCATCGTTTTTAGCTGAAACGAACGCAGCCTTAGGGTAGCTGAAGCAAACAAAACGGTGTCGATATAGAGGAAGTACTTGATCCGATCATCTTATCCACAAGCGAGTGTCTCTTTTTTGTGTGAAATCTTTCTCGTGATCCCACACCGATCAGCGCATGTAACCCAACAGTGCCTCTACCAGTATCCACACGTCCAGGTGTGAAAACGTCGTGTGTCGTTATGCTAGCGCCCGCGCATGGCTAGGGTTTGCTCGTGGGAGGAGGCGGCTAGGTTTTGGTTGTTTCGGATATTGTATCTTCCTCAACCACTCGCCCCCAAATATACAGAGTTTCGGACGAGCTCTTAAAGGCCCTATCAAAACTGAGCACATTTTTGATCTCTGTCTAACTATCCGTTCCAAACCATTAAGTGTACAATCCGATAGGCTCATGTGTCCTCGTTGCAACCCAAAAACACCTTTTCAGTCCACGTGTCAATAGCAGTCCATAGTAAGATATATTGACTCGCTGAGTATATACAATGATCGCATCAGCTGAATCTGCGATGTATCTACGTTCGAGTCCTTTGTCTCACGATATAGATTAAGCATAAGTCGATACATGTGTGCCATCCTTTCAATAGTTCAAATCCTTCACTGAATCTAGGATGGATTACACATCTCGTGATTGACTACTCGACCACTCTGCATGGCCATGCACTTCTGTAATCCATTACATCAAGGGCCTATGAGATATCTTTCCCACAAGCCAGGAGAGCCAAATCTCATCTCGATCATCCACATCTTGCTACATGTTTTATAGCAAACCTAAAGACTGCCTTTGTGACTGCCCAATCATGGTGCAACGTTTGGCGGTCGCTAAGTAGCCCACTACGCATGTCAAGAATCATGGTATTTTTAGGTCTAAGAAATCGATATCACCACTACTTTAGTAACAGATGACACATAATAATCCTTCCATCCCTCAGGTAAGTTTGTTGAACATGTTTTCCAACATATGTCTATATTATTGATTTAGTATTTTCATACCATGATTTATGAGACATGATCATCGATCAATAATGTGCTAATCTTAGCATTATATTCGTTCCAGTATGACATGGTTAAGGACTATTTATAAATAGTAACATAGCATATATATAGTCATAAATAAGTCACATGCTTATTGATCAATAGCAATTCATTTATTTCAAAGAACAGAATAACAAATAGTGAGTGATATAATTATCTTTATGACTATCTTTATGGCATATCACCAGCATCAATATCATACCCATTTGCAAATATACGTCGTGGTATAGTTTTGGCAGACGAAGCTTAAAGCAAATTATTTTGCCGGCACGGTCGAAGGACGAAGCTTAAAGCAAATTAGGCCCATAATCTCCAGAAATTCAGCGCAAGCCCACAATCACATGTTCATCAGTTAGGTTGCATGGCTGTGGCTAGGTTGCATATGCAATCCATCCGACTAAAACAACGGCAAATCGAAACTATATTTCCTTGCACCCTTTAGTAGCTAGGTTGCATGAGTGTGGGCTGTGGCTGTGGGCTTGTGGTGAATTTCTAGAGATTACGAGGCCAGTAAATTAAAACCCGACGAAACTCTTCAAGGCTGACCAATCTCTACCAGGCCGAAGACCCGTCCATGTGATGGCTGCCTTACGTTCTGAGAATAAAGCTAGAACCCACACAAATCACTGCAAACTAAGGTTCAGAACTACAAAATGCTCAGAAGTTAAATCACAAAGGAGCAGCAACGAACTGTAGATAATCTGCAAACTCTATTGCTTCATTAGTACAGTAACAACCTGGCAAAAAAAAGATTAGCCGGGTCGGCAGAAAGTTCGGTCGACCAATTTCATTAAGATTATTTGGGAGAAAAGGTTCGGTATAATTTCACAACAGGAAGCTACCGATCATAATGCAAGAAAGCTTACATCATCGAAATTACACCGAAGAAAAGGAAAAAAACCGTAATTACACAGGTTGTGATTTGAAAAGATCCGCTTTCCTCCACAGCTCAATCTCTTCTTTGATATCGGACACCAAACTTCCAAAGGCTTTGAATCTGTGATCAAAGACTCTAGCATTCCTCTCTTACTAGATCAACCAGGACGATAACATTACAGGACTGTCAAAAGCTCTTCTGTATCTGGCCTGAAAACAGGTCCTCGCTTCCAACCACCACTCGGACAGAGTTAACGGCAGGTTCCCGGGGATAGGAAAGATCACTCTTACCCAGGTTTTCAAGGAGCTCCATACCTGATTGGAATACCTGCATCTCACGAAAAGATGGTCACGGTCTTCATCTTCATGCTGACACAGAGAGTGTAAGATCAAGGTTTTGATTAATATTTTATGACGAACAATTGGTTTTATAAATAATAAATTAAATAAAATTGGTTTGAAATATTTAAGGTTGTTGGTGTGTGTGCATATGACTTATGTGGGTCAGGTTGCGATATCTGTGTCCGGAAACGGTTGTTTTGTCTATTATGTGTAGGTGACTTGAGGTCAAGGCTTGGTCAATGGCGAAGACTGGGACTAAGTTCAGGGAGGAACTGAGGTCTGGAGCAGTCAGGAGGCCATGTGACAAGATTGGACTAGAGTCAGAAGTCTTAAGGTTAACTTCGGTCAACGGTAGAATCGGGACTATACTCAGGGAGGAGTAGAGGTCCGGAGCGATAAAGGATGTCGGATGACGAGGTTGACGAAAGACGACATACGGTGGAGGGACACCATGTGGATGTTGTTCGTAACGGGCTTGACATGGTTATGTGTGCGAGCGCCGAAGAAGTGCGGGCGTCGGCGAAATTAGATGAATATATGGTTCTACAGTAGAGGAGCTACTGCAGCGTGCATATATGTGAGGTGTGGTACAGCACATGCATGTGCATATGCATGCGTATGTGCGTGTGCTAGGAGATCGATCGGTGGATGCATGGCTTGGTGCATGCATGGACGTGCTGCTGTGATTGTGTGCCTGTGCATGCGTGTGCGTGCATGTGTGCATACAGGAGTGATCGATGGATGGTTTGACTAAGTCAACTTGGACTTGGATTGATTCGGTAGCGGCAGGAGATCGGCTAGAGACCGATCGGTATACGGTGGTGTACGGCCGTACGCAGGAGTCCGACTCGGTCGGTGTTTTGCCACGGCTGCGGTTTTGAATAAAAAGAAAAGGAATTTTTCTTTTTAGGAAATTGTAATAGAGTCCTATTAGGAATTGTGTTCTACTAGGAATAGGAGATATTTGGTATAAATAGATAGGGAGGCTTAGCCTAGAGAGTGAGTCACAATTGAGAGATTTAAGTGCTCTTTGTTTTAGGGTTTTTTAGGGGTGCTTTGGCTGCACCTTGTGACAATATATTTCAGCAATAAATATCATATTCAATCATCAAGGCGTTTCCAATCACGTAAGTTGCTTGAATTGATTTTGTTCGTTTTGCTGAAATTCTGATATAGCTAGATTGCGAGGGTTACAACTTTTTAACCGTACATTATTTTGTAAATACGTTCGGTGGAGTTGTTCCTTATATCTTCTAGTTTATTGTGACAAAATTTGGGATAAATCCAATGGTTGGTTTTTGTGTAATCTGGTTTTTACTGATACTTTGTTAATTTGGTTTTTGGATTCGAAAATTAAACTTCCGCTGTCAATACTTACTATTCATCCCCCTCTAGTAGGTTAATTTATTGTGTTCGATCCTACAGAGAGCACTTCGGTTCGTTCGGCCAGCACCCTTGCTTGCAGATTATCAGCTGTCAGGCAACCTGGCAAATTTACTGAGTTTTTCTTACTTTTGCTACATTAACCTTTTTTATCTGTATCACGTTATCTTTTTAATTTCTCTGTATCAAGTACTAGATAAAGACGTCAATTCAGTTCTTTACATCATTCAAGCTCAAAAATCTGGCTTGAATCTAAACGCAAAGAAGAAAATAACATGATGTCACTATGGGGATCTAATCAGCACAAGATCTCCTATTCTCCACCTCCCAATATAAATTCAACGATTTGGTACTAGATGCAGGAAGCCAGTCACCAGCGAAGAGACTCCTCAGTATGTATGCATCTCCTTCACCTTGCGTCAAAATCATCACAAGAAATGGAAATACTCGATGCATCTTGACTGCCCAATCGGCAGCAATGTCCTCGATGGAGCACCAGTGGTACTGGGTGAAGCACTTGCTTCTGCATAATCGTCAACCTCCATCTTAACCGGAATATTGCTCGTAGATGACGATGTGTTAGCCCACTGAAACTGCCGAATGTACGTATTCATGTCAAGCTGCTGGTTGGAACTATACGACTGTACGCTCGGTGACAACAATGAAGCTGACGATGACAGGAATGTGGGCCGTTCACTGGCAGTGCCATGCGAGTTGAAGCAGATAGAAAAGGATTTCCTCGAAGATGATTGCGCAGCAGAATCCGGATTAGTGCCTACAATCTTTGAGCTGCCATTGCAGGTGTGGTGGTTGAAATAAGTGACTGAGAACATTGGTGGATCATTGGTGTCCTTCTGCTGGACTTGCTTCGTAGCAGGGCACTTCATGTCGTTCTTGTAGGTGCATCTGTAATAGAACCTGCAAATACAAATCCATGATCTCATAAACTTCCTTTGTTGGAAATGCTAAGAGCAAAGCACTGTGGATAAAGTAATTTTTTTTCCAAGTAGAAGAATTAGGAGTACGTATGTAGTAGCACTCAAGGGCACAAATGTTGATTCTGTGTGTTGCTGCGGCACACCCACTTTTAATTGATTTTTTTTTAGAATGATGGTCACTGCACTAAAATTAACTCTTGGTTGTTCCAGAATACAATGAAAGTTCCCCATTTTTACCTCACCCATAGCAATATACATTAGCAAGAAGCTACCAAATAATGCCATCAGAAAACTTAGTTGATCTGTTTACTAAAATCATGTAATATATTTTTCAGAATATTACTAATTTACTGTTTTAGAACTTCATTTACTTAGTGACTGAAGCAATCACTAGCCTACATTCGTACTACTATATTCCAAGTTGAAAGGTTAAACACATTCTTCAACTCCTCTTCACGCAATCACACCTTTAGGGTACCAACTTGCATATTCTTTTTAACCAGTTCTTGCATTGTGGTACTTTACAGTTTGCATACATATGTGCAGACAGTGCAGTGTCATTCACTGTAACTAACCTTAATTTAAGACAGCAGGAAAAAAAAAGGTATAGTTGATCTATGTCTCTCTTGCACTTTCCCCATGAACATTTACACTACCTAAATTAGGCAGAGCAGTTGTCAACACATACTTTTCAGACCTTTCATCAATTACCTTTCCCACAAAGAAACAACAGCATCTATTAGGAAGCTCTTGTGAGCTAGCAAGATGTGTAGGGGGTCAAAAAAGGGGGAAAAAAAACAAGATGTGTAGGGTTTTCCCAAAGGCTGCATATCAATCAGACTCCATGGAAGTGAAAAGGAGTTTGTGGAGACTGTTGGCATGCATGCTAATGTTTGTAAACTTGAAGTAAACAAAATGAGCTTGAAAAACACAAGTAGTATTTATTCTGGCCGCAAACATTAGAAATCAAACAAGTCGCTGATGATAGGAAATAAAAGAGAACCACTTGCATCTATTTTATTGGTATGGTGTCACTTTTCTAATTTTTATTCGTATTGTTGAGTTGTCGATTGCCAAAGAGATTGCGGCTTTGAAGGTTCTTTTCCCATGGTCAATTTACTACCATTTTTAATGTTGCTCACTTAAGGCACCTGCCGACATGTGCCCATTGCAATTCTACCAAGAGGTGACTAGCAGACAACTATGCAGCCTAATGTGTGTCCACAGAACACAAGAATGCTCTTTGCAAGAACCCGAATTAATGCATTGACCAAAGTACCAAAACATCTTCTCATATACAAACAATGGACACGATATTAGGCATCAACATGATTTTTTTTTTTTTTTTTGCGGGGAGGCATCAACATGATATGGTTTATAGTAAACCACCAGCTGCACAAACAAAGACTGCAGATTGGCCCCAAAGATGAAACTATTGCTACTATATTCATATGACCATAAATATTAAAAGAAATGTGAACATATGAGCTAAGTTACATGAACATATGCTGTTTCTGCTAGATTTATCATCCGGTTTCAGCTGAAATTCGCTAAAGATGTAAACACTAAGCACACATTTGGAGCCTGTTATTAACAACTTTGTTGGACCATCCTAACGCACTTTAATTCTGGAGGAAATTGGTGAGTAGGAGCTGTTCTACCAGAAGTACAGAAAAGACGAAAACTACAGAAATCAATAAGAAAATTCTTGCCTAAATTTGAAGGGGTGAACTTGAAATTCCCGAAGTTTTCAGATCACCACATACAGATTACTCACCAAATGTAACTACTCTGCAAGTCCTTAAAATAACCATGATGAATCTAGTATCATCTGAAATTAACGGTTAATCCTTCAAATTCTAACCATGGAAGACAGTAAAAATATGATCTTTCAGCGAAATATATGCATGCAAGAATCCTAACAATTTTGGGGAAACAAATGAACTGCAAAATACAAAATAGAGGGCAAGAATCAAGGAGGCACCTCGGGAAGTTGGAATTGGAGAGCTTCTTCTCGCCGTACTTCCTCCACTGGTGGCCGTCGTCGTAGGGCGCGTAGGTGTCCGTCGTCCATGTCCGCTCCTCCTTCCTGCCGCTAATCACAATTATTAATGGCACCACACCAACAAATTGCCGAGGCCCTTTGCTGCAAGAAATCGATGGAAGATGAAGATGACATACACACCTGACCCTTTGCTGGGGCGTCCTGGTAACCCTGCTGGATTCAAGGTCGCTGGGGTAGGATGAAACAGAGTCGAGGGCCATGGAGAGGAGAAGAAGTGGAGATTTTGTGGGGGCCGGATGGTCTCTCGCTTGGTAGGGAAGGGGAAGGAAGACGAAAACAAAGGCCTGGGAATTGGTGCTGCTGCTCTGACCTCTTTTATTTATAGCGCCATTAAACAACGACGGCAGATGAGGATTCACTCATTTTTCAACGTTAACACGCGTCGCCCTCCCATCGACACCGCTCTGCCTATCGAATAGCGCCTGTTCGGCTGGCTGGCTCTTACAGAAAAAGTTATTCAGCCCAGCCAACTTCAGCCAATTTCAGCCAGTCGAACGGGGCGATAGACGTTTCTTCGTGTTTCTTCCGTAAATCATAAAATGCACATTTTATAGGCTTATAGGTCTAGATCCTTTTTATTTTAAGGATCGTCTCTGTATATACTATAAATTATTACATACTAATTGTGTCTGTTTTTTTACTACTAACAAGACTTTTCGTTAAGTATAAAATGGAGATACACTCCCACATGAGCGCTTTCTAGCATATGTTTAAAGAGATTAAATAAAGCTATTTGGGCATATCATGTATAAAGTTTGTAGCTATTATATCTAAACTCAATATGTTGATTAACGTACAAAGTTTTTAAACTTTTAGAGAAAAGAAACTACATGTATATATTACATGTATATATGTTTATAAATGAAACGTGACCAATTTAATGAATTGACATAATGTCAATGGTACGAAATGCCATTGCGTAAGAAACTTTTGCCTGTTTTTTCATCGTGAATTGACTACCATTAGCTTCATTTATAAAGTCAGTTTTAACCTTAGAATTCCTATATTGGCATTGCATTTCATATGTGATGACATTTCTTATAAACTATGTTCGTCGTAGATGGTAATTCATATAACCGTTCACTTGTAAAACGGACTGAATATCTCTTGATAAAAGAAAATATAGTATCAAGAGCACTATCAGCTAGCTAGCTAGTATGTGTATATAATAAAAAGAAACAGGAAGCTGTAACGAAGACGAACTGATCAACAAAGAGGCTGGCTCAATGAATTAGACTAGTGGTAATGTCAATGCAGCTCCGTGTGCAAGAGGACAGCTCATGCTTTACATTTCTTTTCGTTTCATGCAGTCTTTCAGATTGGTCTTATATTAGTTTGTTAGTTAAAAATTAAAAAAAAGGAAGAGTGAAGCTTCATTACTAAATGTTGGGTTTGGTGAATCAATCCTACCAGCACAGGTAAGCACAGGAATCGATCAAGTGATTTTAATACTCAATCCCTTTAGACAATCTTCCACCAAGTAGTCTTTTTAAAGCAATTCCAAGACAAATGACAATTATAAAAGAAGGAAGACGAACAAGTCTTGTTAATGACCCCTGATGTAAACTAGTACTACCACTAGTTACCATGATAGTGACATTATGAAACGGAAATCATATGCCATTTGGAGTATTTCAGAAGAATATGGAGTATTGCAAATATAAGCATTCTTGTCGGTGATTTAATTTTTATTTTCATCCTTTCTGAACATTATTTTTCAGCAAGGATGGCCACCCAAATCTAATGTTTGAATTGTGACAGATTTATTAGCAGGTTCTTCCGAAAAATCTATTGTACTACCTCCATTTTATAATGTAAAGCGTTTTGACTCTTTGCTTTCAACGTTTGACCATTCGTCTTATTCAAAAATTTTATGTAAATATAAAAGGTAATAAGTACTTTTGATAATAAAATAAGTCACAAACAAAATATATGATACTCTCATAATTTTTTAATAAGACAAATGGTTAAGCATTGTAAACAAAAAGTTAAAATGCCTTACATTCCAAAACGGAGGGAGTAGCTGTATATATCTAAACAAATTAGAACCAGTATGTTGGGACTTGGGACCACTTCTCCAACTCTAAATATTATTTCCAAATCTAATCAGTGGACAAAAATATGTATGTAAGGTATAGAAATGTTGTTCATAGATTTTCAGTGTATTTTGATGTGATAATAGCAACTAAACTAGCATGTTTTGATAGAAAAAGGTGCCAGCTTAGTTTCTTGTCTACGATTGTTTTCTCCCAAAAGAAAAGAAAAAAAAAGTTGCCCATAGGATTATATCAGTTCTGAATGAAAATGAATTAACTTTTCAAAACGAAAGAAAATGAATTGGTTGGCAGCATGGAGCTGTTCGAATTTTCAACTCTACTTTGTAGCAGAGATAATAAAGCATGGGTTTTTCAATTAGCCTCTAGCTGACCAATTAACTGGCATGAAATAAAAAATTCATTGTCAAGGACCACAAAGCAAGAGAAACAATGCAGACTTCTAAAACACCCATTGTAATATTTTAGCCATTCGAGGCTGTGGCTATAGTTGTGGCCGCATCACCTCAAAGTATTATTTTGTAGCGGATATATGGAAGGTGGTAGAGTAATGAAGACTTGATGACTTCTGGGGACAAATTCAGACACTCCGGCTTTAGTTTATTTGGTTTGATGGGGGCCAGATCAAATAGCAGAGATAACGATTCAACAGAAGATATTCCAGCACATCTACTAACAGCCATTCTTCTAAACATCATATATATACTACGAACAAAATTTGCAGCATAAGTAGTGCAATATAAATCTCTTGCATCTTTTCTTGAGCTGTTTAGGTGCAGGTTGGCAGACATTTAATCCTTCAAGATCTGGCTCACTTTAGTTCAGAAAAACGACAACTAGCTAGACAGGGTTAACCAGTACTAGTTTTCTATTTTTATTATTTCCCCTGAGTAGCTAGTCATCCAGGTGAGGAAACATGAACAATGGAACCAGTACTCTGTAACAATTTTTATTTCATCCTGAACTAATGCCCTGGAACTTGTTACCTGACATAGCTTAGTTGATATCATGGCCTAATGGGAGAAATTTAACAAAGACGGCCGACCTTGTTGATTCGCTATCTGCAAAGTGCTTGGATGCATGTGGTGTTGAGTTGTTCCTCCGCAATTTGATCAAGTGTTAATCGATCCGCGAGAAGCATCTGCATGCCATCTCAATCAATTACTCGTGGTACACCTTTCCTATCTATAATTTTGTGGCGGTGTGATAGTTCCCGGAAGATCACTTCAAACGATTACTAAAATCAAGATTAAACAGTCGAACAATTTTAGGAACTGCTCAATTCTTTGAGCAACACGATAGCCAAACTTTCTTTGATGTACGTAACCTTAATATTGAAACGTATATAGTATAACAAAAAACGCCAGAAGATCGAAGTTCAGATGGTTCAATCCAACTGGAGGTAGTGCAGAAAACATCACCAATTTTCGCAATGAAATAAGTAGCGGTATTAATTGCCGTTTAGAACTTTTGAACATTTAAATTAACTCTGAAAATCAGTGACGGTCTCCTGAAGCTAAATTAACTCCAGTGCACCCTTTTTAAAGAAAGAATTAGTGGTTCTTAAGACGACAAACATGGCAGCTAAATGTGCAATACAATCCGGTACTGATGGATTTCAGAACACCATACCCATGTGTAGGGATCGAAGTGGTTGATTGGATAGTTTTTGTTAATTCACAAGTTGAATTTGGTTTAGGCTTCCTAGTTAATTAATTATTAATTAGTTTACTACTCAAGCAAGTAGCAGGCTAGCAGCCATCAAGAAACAAGCTTAGCTAGAGACACGACAGTCTTGCTAATTTCGATATACTAATTATAGTATTTTGTTGATGTTGCAGGTCGTAAATATATATATATTTTGTGAACGGCTTGGAGCCTGGACGTAAAACCAGTTTCTAAGATCCTTTTATTTATCCCATCTAAAACAGAGATCCTTTTATTTATCTAAAAATAAACAAAATGGAGCTCATCTTGGATATAGTGTTTTTCCCCTAAAAGCCCCAACCAAATTTACCTCTGGATTTTTTATTTCCTGCTCTAATAAATGGGCCTAAATGTACACAATTAGTCCTAAATGTGCACAGTTTAACAAGGAAGGAAAGGGTGGTTTACCTTTAGGGCTATTACGGTCCATTATAGTGGAATAGGGCCATCCCAGAGAGGCCGAATTACAGCCCATATACAGCCCCCATCGAGTCGGCCTGTTTGCGTGGAAGTTTTGCAATAAAGTCCCTGTGTTTGTCTGTCTTCTTCGCCCGTAGTCCTTCCCGTCCGCGCCGACTTGTTCCTCCACGACGGCCATGGCGGCGCGCCCGCCGTTGTGGCTTGTGGCTCCCTCCCTCCCGATAGCGCCTTCTCCACCGCGTGCGAAGATCACCGTACCGCTTTCCCACCTTGCTGATCTGCCCCCCGATCCAGCCCTGGCCGCATTTTTTGCCTCTCTCGCCGGCGCCCAACCGGCCTGCTCCGCCTCCACACCTGCCGCCCTCTCCCGCCTCCTTCTCCTCTACTCCCTCCTCACTAAATAAACCCTGAATCCTACTGGGCAGGATTGCCTTTTCGCCGGGCTGATTTTGTTGAGAAAGATCGCCTTGCATCCCGGTCTCACAGCAGACGGGCACAGTTACTGTGTGCATCGGATTCATGGATCGTGTAGGGCGGGCGTAGCAGATTCGGCCTTGCCGGCGAAGCTGAGTTTCGGCGGTGGCTGCTACCTGGTACAGAGATGGGGAGAACAGTGATGGGTGAGAATACACTGCTCCTGTTCAGTATTGGCAAGGACAAAAGCATGGTGGTCTGTTATCAATCCATCCAGGTTAGAACATCTTCATCTGATTTCTCAATAATTTCACTACTCTCTCACTAGTGTGTTTGAATTATAAACTATAGGCACGGCTGCTCAATGCTCAGCTCAGAACAAGATATCATCTAGTAGCATTCTAGCTACTAACATAAATCATCTTGATAATGACAAGGGATAATTGCTCCAAAATTGAGACTTGAGAGGGGTACTCACATGTTCCCCCAAAGTTAATTGGCACTGCAAATTTGCCCCATAGTTGAGTGTGCAGCTAGCCCTCTCTTTTGCCACATGGCCACACTAAATACCAAATTTATTCTGACTTCATTTTTCCCCCCCTTTGTCAGTATCTGTGTGTGTCTGTACAGGATAACCTTACATCCATTGTCAACAAAAACCCTGTCTATTTGTACTCTATGCTACATGTACACTGACCAAGGGAATTTGGGCTTGATGCTGACACGCCAGTGGTTGCGTTTGCGTCCATTATTGCCATCTCTTTGTGTGTGAAATATAAGATGAATGCATACACAAGTTCTTGCAACTGCTTCCTCGATTTTCATAGAAGTAATCCTTGAAATATATTGCGGACTATGACTCTAGCTAGTACTTGTCATTTTAGGCTTGTCCTAAGTCAAATATGTCTACCTTTGACTATTAATTCTTAAAATTCTTGCAGTTTAACAATCTGTAAATTATATATTATGGAAGTATTTCTCATTGTGAATCTTAAGATGTAAATCTTATAATGTTAAACTATGAGAGCTAATATAAATTAATGGTCAAAGATTAAAACGTTTGACTTAGGACAAACCTAGAACGACAAGTAAATTGAAACGGATGTAGTAGTTGGTTGTAGTTAATACTGGGGAAATAGTGGGGAGATCAAAAATTACAGGAGAGAAAATGTCAAAGATTTTACTTCTAAGTGAAGTTGTCTGTACACCTTTTATATCCATGCCATTAAAGTATTATTCAGAATTTCAAGCATTTTGCATAATACAAAAATAACTGCAAAGCCACTAAGAATCATTTTCCCATATCCCACACTACATTGCCATTGCAACATAAGTATCTAATACACAGGATTTCCAATTTCAGATATTAATTATACACGCAGGCTTCTTTCAAGTTTACTACTTATTCATGAGCATCTTGCTTCCTACTTTTGCCAGGTCGCTACTTATGATGACTATACATCTCGGACGAACTCCAAGCTAACATCAAGTCATGATCCCCATATACATATCGGACTTTGCTCACATCTCACTGAATCGTCGAACATCCAATGCTCAGTATCCAACCGTGAGTTCATTGTAAACTCGAAAGCTCTCTCCATTTCAAACTCTATCAAATGCTCTGGCATATTTGGCACCATACACAAGTTTTGAAATCTTTCATCTTGGACTTCGTGTTCAGGCGTAGGGCTATTGCATTTGGTTTGATTGTTAGGTTCCATGTTGTGGTGGGCTGTGTCAACAACATATGGGCTGGCTATGCCATCTCCCCTGCATGTGTGTTGGCCATAGTAGTCAACATTGAACAACTTTAATGTTCCATTTCCACTGGAATTCATCTGTTGCACTGTCTTTGTAGCAGGACAACCTTGCACTTTACTGTTGGCACATCGGTAGTAGCTCCTGCTTAAGCAAATGAGCTTATTAGATGTGGTATGTTTTTCTAGTAGATAAAACCAATTTTCTTCGAGAAATGGAAACTACATGAGTGCATATGCTCCTTCATACCTGGAGTGTTTTGATCTGGAAATCGATTTCTGTCCATACTTCCTCCATTGATGTCCATCGTTGTGAGGTGCTTGGGCCACAGTTGAACCTGTGTGTTCTGCGTTCTTCCTACCATAACCACGAGAATCAGTCAAAATTTGTTAACTCTGGCAGCAAATGCATAATATATACATATACCTTCTCTTGTTACCAATTTCTTTGGGTCCCTCCTCCAAGTTCTGGTTCTCCATGCTATGCTTGTCACTTCTTCTCTTACCTCCGACAATATTGGTCAGCTTGTTAGTGTCACTGCCAAATTCAAGCATGGAGATAGCCTTATCTGAGCAACTCAATATATCTCCCAAGAGTTGAACAGCAAGCTTGGTTTGGTCATTGCCGCTCGGAAGAATTGGCATGACAATGCCATGCAGCTCCACCATGAGAGCCTTTTGGTGCTCTATCATGTCGATTACCACTTGACAGTCTATATTGACAAAATATTCGAGAATGTTCATCTTAGAATTTGGCTAGTATGGAGATTTGGCTACGATATTCAGAGAGTAGAAGGTATTAGCTAACTTCAGATTTAGGCATATATTTATACCAGTAGCAGCCTAGCAGGCAGCAGCACCATGGCGGAGGGAACTGGTATTGTTCAAAATCAAATGCTCTCACTAAAAAAAGTCTAGGCAAAGTGAGGTCATTATCAGATAGTACAATTGTATGACTGAGAACCAAATCTAACTCTAAAATAATTCCATAATGGGGTATAGCTAGGAAATAGGGTGTCTCCTGAGTAACATATATCTTACGTCAGAGCCTGCATCAGTATTTTCTTAATTATTAACCAAGTACCAACATTTTAAGATTGTGCACAAAACATGAGCATAAAAGAAGTTTGGAGAAAAGTAGTTCGGGAACATCATAATCAAATACATGAATAACAATTTCCTTTTTTCTAACAAAGAAAATTTATATTGCATATGACATGGCTACAATCTTATTTGGATTGCATGTATTTTTATCTTTTCTGCTGTTGAGTATTTAGCATCTCATCACTGTGAAGAGCTGTATATAATACATGCAAAAATATATGCCAGGCAAACAGAAAAGCTTTTTTTTTTTTCAGTAAGACAAGCATACCGATTTTTCCTTTAAAATATCTTCTTATAAATTACTACATCCAACCAATCAATTGATAGGTGAAAAACGTTTATGCCTGTTGCGTGATGCTCATCAGTTAGATATAGACGGTTTCGCTTGTGGCTAGGACTGATTCCTGTCATCCTGTGAGTGTTAGTTGATAGACCTAGCTAGAGTTAGTACCATACTATACATGTGCGAGCAGCTGCCTCATCCCACATAACACGTGGATGCAAAAAATTGCTCTGGTTTTCTGGTGGTTGTAGAGAGGAGATATATAGAGTCCACAATTTGTGTCTCATAGGTCCCTAAATAGGGACATGCTTGATTTGACTCCAGGAAACTCGATCAATTGTTCCGACCGGCCAGCAGGCTCGTATTTAGTTTAGCTCAGAGGCATGTTTGCTCTTTCTAATTAAAACATTTATTTGGTAATCTGGAATATGAGTGGATAAGTACTAGCTTAGTGAGACAGCTGGATTAATCCTGTGATCAATATGAACCTTAGCCTTGACTAATTGTTCTAATATTAACTTCAATCAAACTGCACACCGTAATATCCGTCCTAGCTAACCATCTAAGGAAAAACTTCAGCCTATCTACTCATGAGCTTGGTAATAAGAAATGCTACCAAATTTATCACCCCCTTCCAGTCTGGATGTATCATGTACTCATGTACCAAAGGGCGTGGGATTTCCTTCAACAGTACTACAGCCATTAACTTAGCCACTGACGATGTCAATCGAGCTATATGGTTTTATGATTTGAATCCTGCCTGTTGACTGTTGTATGTTCTGGTGTAGCATCGCATCGGAACACTAAAAAGAGGATGCGAGTCATAGGGGGATTCGGCCCTTTTGTTCAGTTTTACTGCATGTTCTGATGATGTACTCTCAAGTGCCGTGCCGTTTTTGTTCTCTCTTCTATTCCGAGTGGCCGGTCGCCAGCGACGTGCGGAGTCAAGCCGTTCTGCTGCTTCTTCGTTCAGTCCATCTAAGGTTCAGCATGTTCTTTTTGCCTTTCACATCTGAATTCTAGCTTGGCAATTCAACTGAAACGTTGATAGCATTTTTGTCCTGCTTTTAGGAGAAAATTGCGTACCATGTTGTAGCTGGTGGAGGCAGTGAACTATTGTGTTTTTCTGAGCTCCTATCATTGGTCCTGTCCCATACAGTTTCTTGCGGCTGTGCTGCAGCCGAGCAGCTACATCCACAGTAACTAGTACTAGCAAAACTATGCTACGGCTGCAGCTGTGCAGCCACAGCCATGGGATCCAAGTTCGAACACACCCAATTGTTGTATGTTCATTTTTTCTCAGTAGTTCTAAACATTATGTAAAACTCGGGAAAAGTCCATTTCTCAGTAGTTCGAACACAGCCATGGTCCTATGTTTTTTAGATAATCAAAACTTTGGGAAAAGTCTATTTTATCTCCCTTAACTCTTCAGCCGGTCTAAAATACACAACCTCGAACTTCAAAAACGGTATTTAACACCCTTGAACTTTAAATCCCGTGCAAAACACGCTCTTGAATGGTTTTAACCCTTTTTTCACATGCGAAAACAAAAAAAAAGTTATGGTTGCGCAGGTCAGGACCTTGTCTCTCCTGGTGAGTCAGCCGCTGTGGGGTTAAGGACCTCATCGAGATCGCCATGGACAGCCGAGGGGGACTATGGCAGCTGCCACCGCCTCTGCTTTCCATTGGAACCGTGCAGAGGAGAAGCCGACAAAGCTCGAGCTCCTCCATCGCCGCTGTAGATCTTGGGCATCATACGGGATTTGAGACTCCAAGAGGTTTCAAAGTGGCCAAGCTCCGGGAGGACGAGGGGGCGTGAGGAAGTGGTAGGCATACCTTCCCTCTCAATCCCGTCCATGGCGTCACCGTCATCACCGTCGATGTCACTAGGCAAGGTGTAGAGATGCGGAAAAGAGAGAAAGGAGAGGTGGACCAGCAGAGTCCAAACGACGGTAGCTTGCGCCCCCCTCCCCACCTCCATTCATCCCTGCCCAAGAAATTCACCCCGTCGTACACATGGTCGACCTGATGTTGGTGACAGTGAAGCTGTACCTGGCCTCCTTGATGGGGATGGAGACAGGATTGCTTGACGTCGATAGCGGTGGTGGTGGAGGACCTCACGCGGGCTACCTGTTCTTGAGCTTGCCCTCCACCGATTACTCCGCCGCGGGCGGAGTGTAATGAGTGAGTGAATGAGTGGGATCCAAGGAAGGTGGTCATCTAGGCGTCTGCGATGAAGCGGCGGGAGATGGTCATCTCCGCCAATCCCGCCCATGGCGTCACCGTCGATGTCACTAGGCAAGGTGTAGAGATGCGGAAAAGAGAGAAAGGAGAGGTGGACCAGCGGAGTCCAAACGACGGTAGCTTGCACCCCCCTCCCCACCTCCATTCATCCCTACCCAAGAAATTCACCCCGTCGTGCACATGGTCGACCTGACGTCGGTTACAGTGAAGCTGTACCTGGCCTCCTTGATGGGGATGGAGACAGGGTTGCTTGATGTCGATAGCGGTGGTGGATTGGAGGGGACAAGAGAGGAGAGGGGATGGATAGTGGGGATGTGGATGAGGTGGCGCTGACACATGGGGCACAAATATTTTTTAAAATTTTAGACCAACTAAAGAGTTGAAGGGGGTAAAATAGACGTTTCCCTCAAAACTTTATTGAGCTCACTAAATCACATTGATGTGATACATGCTCTTATCTCAAGGGTCTCATGGCGGTAGAGTTGGCATTTGGCAAGGTTGTGGGAAGTGATAATACACTATTACAACTAAATTAGGCCAAGGGGCACATCTATGGTATTTGGGTTAGATGTTTTTTTTGCATATGTAGCCCAGATTGAAAGCAGCTGGTATTAAGAAACGAAAACACAAGGAATTCAATACTACAATAACAAAGGCACAACATCGCTGCTTTGCTTACAGCACATGTCCCATATCCCCAATCTTTTTTTGGAAAGAAAATGCCCCATATCCCGATTGAACAATTGATAAATTTCTTCTACAATAGTATGATGGATGTCCAACCTGGTCCATCGAAGATAACGATTACCTAGATGTTAACTTTTCAGTGAATGCATTGGGAATACATGTGTGCGTATCATTTATATTAAGATAGAGAGAATGCCAGTCCAACACAACAAAGTTTGAAGCTGTAAAAAAAAAAAAGAAAAAAACTGAGTATAAAGGCAATATCTCACAACTTTATACGACCTGGGCTAGTTGGCTATGGGCTTTACAGGCGAGCCCCTGCCTGCTGTCAGAGGGCAGCCTCCTCCGCTAGCGCACTGGCTACATGAAGTCGAGTGTGGACGCCATCAAAGACTCGCCCGTTATGTTCCGTCCACAGCAACCAGGTGACGAGGATTATGTTGGTGTCGAAGCCGCGGCGTTTCTTGATTGCTACCAAAGCTCGGGCAGTCTCCCACCAGGAGATGAAGCTGTCGTCAGTTGTTCAGTGAATGCACACTGCATGTACTGAGCTTTCTTCTAATGCTCCTAAATAAATAAGTCAGGTAATGAAATTTGTACAGTATTCATCTTATGTTTCCCTGTAACAATATCCATTGATTTGACAGTTAGTAAAAGCATAATGGAACTGATTTGAAAGGAAAACTACTTTCTTTGTGACTTGGACGGTCTCGTTCTGTTGCTGATATCCCTGAAATGAGGTAAATTTGGATTCTCTTTTCTTACCTCCTCCCCCCTTATAATTTTTCGGAGATGAGGTACTGTAAATAGGACCTGTAACTGTGAAGTTAAAGGAAAAAAAAAACAACTCTTGTCTCATGAATTCTGCCTGGGGTATATTTCTGCTCTGAACAAAGAAAGAGTTAATTTTTCTTTTTCACGGTGAACTTCTGGAACTGTACAGGTAAAGCCCTAGAGTCGTAGATCCTATTCCATGCTGGGTTATCTCAATGGTCAATAATATTCTTACAATCCCACATTAATGTTTGTCACTTTCAGTGGCGGACCCAGGATTTTCATCCCGGGTGTGCCCATAATCAACCAAATCAAAATGATCAAGCACAAACATACTGTTAAGTCATAAATTGTCCAAAACATAGTACAGATAGTCTAAGTGATGTCTTAAATTTGCGAAATATAATAAATTGGTTCAAAATAACTCTTACATAACCCAAAATATAAAATCTGAAATCTAACTATGTTTCTTCTCATAGCGACGGTTTCTCATAGCATAGAAGCGCTTCATTACATCTTCATCACTAATCTTCAAGAATATGTCTCTCTCAATAAAAGTGACCAAACAATCATTCAATAATTGATTTCCCATACTATTTCTTAACTTGTTCTTCACAAAATTCATGGCGGAGAATACCCTTTCAACACTAGCCGTTGCCACCGGTAGAAGCAATACCAATTTGATAAGCAAATATACCAACTTATAAAGTTGATGTTTGTTTGTTTCAACGAGCTTCATACAAAGTTCAGCAAGAGTATTTATGTGCTTAAATCTATCATCAGTCCGCATATCCGCAATGAAGTTCTCGACTTGATTGGGAAGCAAGAAGAAATCTGAACTTGAGAACTCACTAGGATAAAACTTGGCAAGGCTTACAACTCTATCTTGGTCATAAGAAGAAAATGAGTTCAGTGGGTTCAAAGCTGACATGCAAACAAGCAACTCCATATTTGCTTTGTCAAAGCGATTATCAAGCTCATGGCGAATATTATCAATGACACCAATAAAAACTTCTCTTCTAAAATGATCATCATTTGTTTGCTTGTGGAAAAAACGCTTTGATCTTCCAAAAGGCACATACTTATCATCTGGGTTGGGCACCTTAATTCGATGTTTCATGCAAAATGATGTAACCTTATCATGAAGAAAATTATCCCAACCATCATTCCTCATATGTTGCAATCTATCCTTAGCCAAAGTAACTAGTGTCATGGCATTGATAATATCTTGATCTCTCTTTTGCAAAGACTGAGATAACTCATCAGTATAGCTTAGAATTACTAACATCAAGTGTGCCATGAAAACAAAATCAAATGATTCAAAGGCTCCTAAAAAAGTTTGAGCTTTACCCCATTCATTTTTTTGAGAAGGGTCTTTTCCAATCTTAATGAGAACTTTGCGGATTGTAGAATACATACCAACAATGTGCAAGATGGTCTTGTAGTGAGAACCCCAACGAGTATCACCAGGCCTAGCCAAACCCATCTCTTGATTTTGTCCTTTTCCACTTTCAATCTCTCCCAAATCAAGTGCCTCTAAAATCTCTTGAGCTCTTGTATTTCGGAGCATATCATGACGCTTGCAAGAGACCCCAATAATACTTAGTAGATATGAAATTTGCTCAAAGAACCAAACACAATCAGAATTACCATGAGCAACGGCAACAAGAACAAGTTGGAGTTGATGAGCAAAACAGTGTATATAGTATGCTGAAGGGGACTCTTGCATAATTAATGTTTTTAGCCCTTTAATTTCACCTTTCATGTTGCTTGCTCCATCATATCCTTGTCCTCGGATTTTACTAAGGCTCAACTTATGATCAACAAGCAACTTCTCAATTGCATTTTTAAGTGACAAAGATATGGTACCAGCTACATGAACAACTCCGAGAAACCGCTCACAAACACTTCCTACATTATTCACATATCTTAATGAAAGAGCCAATTGTTCCTTTTGAGAGACATCACTAGATTCATCTGCTAAGATTGCATAATAATCACTACCAATTTCCTCAATTATGCGTCTAGTAGTCTCCTTAGCACAACAATTGATAATGTTCTTTTGTATTTTAGGAGAAATCAGCTTGCAGTTCCTTGGAGCATTCTTTAAGACAAACTTAGCAACATCAGGATTATTTTCAGCTAGCCATGCCAATAGCTCGAGAAAATTACCTTTGTTACTAGAGAAATCACTCTCATCATGCCCACGACATGCCAACCCTTGACGAAGAATAAACCTCAAGCATCTCAATGAAAAGGTCAATCTACACTTGTAAAGACGCTTGTCCTCCTCATTTTGCTTAACAAGACGATCAGCCACAGAGG
Source organism: Leersia perrieri (assembly GCA_000325765.3). Classification (NCBI taxonomy): domain Eukaryota; kingdom Viridiplantae; phylum Streptophyta; class Magnoliopsida; order Poales; family Poaceae; genus Leersia; species Leersia perrieri. The sequence continues at coordinate 630,608 of CM002478.1, forward strand.
AGTTTGGCTTCACAAAAAAATTATACTTCTCTTGAGCCTGATTATGGAGACTCCTTATGCCACCCACATGTTTATCAAGTGTATCATATCTATTCCAATTTTTGAAACCACCATTAACAAATTTATCACCCCCCACAGTTTTCTCCTTAAACAGATAACAGACAAAACAAAACGCCGCATCTTTTTCCTTGCTATACTCAATCCAACTATATTTGTCAAACCATTTAACGCTGAATCGTCGTAGTTTTTTTGATATGATTCTTGCTGGGAATTTATATTCACGATCTTGGCAAGGCCCTTTTAGAATGAATCCTCTTCGAACCATATCTTGCTCATTAACATCATAGCTCGAGATGGGCATCCTCTTTGCCGGATCATGTGGAAGAAGATCAGCATCATAAGCCACTTCCTCACTTCGAATTGGATTAGAAGCTCCT
>CM002478.1:631144-676766 GCA_000325765.3 Leersia perrieri
CCGTCCGAGAGTCGAGGTGGGGAGAGCCGGGAGAGGAGAGAAGTGACGAGTGAACAACTGAACAAAGCCTACGTACAAAGTACAGAGTACAGACTGCCTCCCTAAATGGGCTTTTGGTGTTTACAAATGAGCAACAGGTACACTCATATGTAGATTTGGCCCAATATACTACTAGGTACTAAAATTTTTTCCTTTTTTTTTGGGTATGCCGGTGCCCCATGGGCACCCCCCCTGGGTCCGCAGTGGTCACTTCCCTCCAAGCTAGAGACTTAATCAGTGCCCAGTCCCATGAACAAGTGCATGTGGATTTGATTAACAAACGATCAACGGCTAGTTTCAAAGATTAGTTCTTCGGTTTGAGTAAGACATGGACTTTTTTTTATACATTTTGGCCAACCTTAAACGGTGATATCTATATATTTTTAGGGTGGTCTTAGTATTTGTTTTCTTGTTTATAATCAAGCTATGTATTATTATAATTCATAAATATTAGTCATACAGTCTTTATAATAATTGGCCGTAGCTTTTCTGAAGTAAAGCCGGAATTAATTCTATTATCTAAAAAATGAACAAGTGCATACAGCTGCACAAGGTCATCGGCCGTTTCTATATAGTAGTGCACCTATAATCTTCAGTGAACCTTTTCTTTGTGATTACAAATACGAGGCGTGTGCATGTTTATTTTTTCGGTGTGTTTTTCCTTTGTGCTCGACTCTTGCCTAACACCCTACTTGGTATTATAATGTCGAGAGTGCAACTGCATGAGCTATTTTCCCAAATCTTAATGGATTTTTTTTTGAAGCGGGACAAAAGCTTTGTCTTTTTATATTTGATAGAGCAGAAAAAAAAAGTTACGCATGCACAGGGCGACCGAAAGTCAATGCCCGCAAGAAAGAGGAAAATTAGGTTATCTTTTCCAAAGCAGAAATCTCCTGCAGTTTAGCGGCACCTGGGCCTCTCCATCAATCTTTGCCATAAGTGTCGCTAGAGTCTTGGCTGTGCGTATGAAGACCCACACATTACACAAATCTAAAATAGAATTGGTCGACCGAATCTTTCGGACGACTAAGCTAAAAGGCGTGTGCATGTACTGTATGTCTACACTACACACATGCGAGTGTGATTCCTTAGCACAGTTAGGTCCCGTTTTAAACTGCATGTGAAGTTTGGATTGTTTGTGCACGTAAAACGAGATAGGCCATTAGCGCGTAATTAATTGACTATTAACTATTAAAAAATTGAAAAATGGATTTATATTAATTTTTTTAACAACTTTCGTATATAATTTTTTTTTCAAAAACACACCATTTAGTAGTTTGAAAAGTGTGCTCACGGAAATCAAGAAAAAAAATTCAGCTTCTATGCACATAAGAACGAGGCCTAAACAAATGAAAGGAAGCTAGGTATAAATCCTTGATCTTCACAAAATTCACACAGAAGATGAGAGTCTAGCAAACCTAGATCAGATTAAAAAGATTATACGAATATTCTGATGATAGACTACAAGTTCACAACATACTACATACCCAACCTCTAAGAGTACTGTAGCAGCAGAACAATGGAATACAAATATATTATCACCAATGCATATACTCGTTATTTTTCTTGGTGTCCAAATATAAAATACTACAAATTAAACAAGCACTCTTGCTTAATTATTGTCTTATTGCCTAGTCCCTTTGTTTGATGAAGGGGCGTGCAAATGGATATAATAAACACAGTCATTGTCTCCCTTGGATCTCGTCAGGTGTTTGGTGAAATGGCAGGTGAATTAGTAAGCTAATTGATCCATCAGTAGTAAACACTTCATATATACTCTACTGAGATTGGTGCTAACTATTTATTGTAGATAAAAATTTTCCATCGATACAGACAACTTGCACATTTAAATAAATATAGGACATCATTATGTACAACGTAAGCTGATGTGGGCGTCATGTAAGGACATTGGCCAGGTAGCTAATATAATTTGTAGCTACAAGTTCAATTCCTCAAGTGTATATATTTATGTACAGAGATATTTAACCACAATATATAGCAATGGATATGGATTCATGGTATCGTCACGTGCATATGCGACAAACCTGTGGCGGCTGTGGGTCAGAACCCCAGCCTATTTAATCACATAAACATCAATGCATCATCATCATACATTAATTAATAGTACATAGTGCTGATCAGCTAGCATCTATAGTTGTTAACTACTGGTAGTTGTTGCTTGCTGTTTCGTGTGCACCTAATTAATACATGGCACTCTAAACATATGTTTTCCCAAATAAGGTATTGTTGCTGCGTCCTATAAACGTACAGAGCACAATAAACTTATGCATGTCTAAGAAGATGATGATCGATCTAGAGCAGGCAGCATCCAATGTACTCCGACTATTCCAAGAGATAAGACATTTAAACTAAAATTAAGCTGATACTTTCCTTTTCTCTCTTTTAGATCGTTGATTAGTGCTTCTTTCTGAAGGCAAGCAAACTACTTGCAAGTTGCAAATAATTCTCAGCACATAGTTGTAAAAGCTTTACATAATGATGCCATTTCTCTTCTGTTTTTTGATGAGATGATATCACTTCTGTTGATGTGTTGCAAATAATATAATTGAACCAAAACGTGACATGAAATAGTTTACTAATCAATTAACTCGTCTGTTGTCTGTTGATGTGTTATACACATATATATAGATCAATTTAATTACCACTCACCGAACTTTCCAAACCCACACAGTGCATTTGTATCCATTTCCCAGTTGATATCCATATCTAAGGGTGCATATGCAGTCATGTCGAAAAGCAGCACATCGGTGGTCAGCTCATCAGATGCCGGTAGCATATCAAGAAGCTTGTTGCAATCCTCAACAGCGACTGATGATGAACAGGTGACAGAGATGTTGCTGCACTGGCTGCTGTCGCCGGCGTGTGCAGGCTGCTGCAGATCGCTGCTGCTACTGCTCGGACTCTGGTAATGGCTCTCGGTGCTAATTTCAATCTGTGATGCTTCGACGACGGCATGATCATCAGCTGATACAGGGCCTTTGCAGCAGGTGTGTTGGCCGTAGTAGACCACCGTGTACATGATGGGATGATCACCATTGTCGCTGTTGGCATAGTGCAGATCTTCTCGTTGCTGCACCGTCTTTGTTGCCTTGCACTTCTCTTCCTGCCTGTAGGTGCATCTGTAATAGCTCCTGCTCAATTCAAATTGATATAGAGATAATTAGTTCATGTTATGTACTGAATACTGATTAAAGCTAGCTTGATAGCACCATTAATCAAAGGTGTTCTTAATTAAATGAAACTATTAATTCATGTATGTCTGAATCACCTTGGGTGTTTGGCGTTGTTGATGTGCTTCTGGCCGTATTTCCTCCACTGGTGGCCGTCGTAGTGCGGCACAGGTGTTTCAAGCGACACCGAGTCACCAAATCTCCTATTTATAATCGATCAGCGTGGATAAAATCAGTAAAATCAAAGGCATAAATTGTTAAGAATTGCTTCACATGATATGCCACAAACTAGGCACGATAATATAAGTACTGAGAAAGATAACGATCGAATTTACAGGACATGCATGATTAATTGTACCTTCTCTTGTGTTGACGAAGAGGTTTGGAGTTCTGCTTCTCATCCGCTGCCTTGCTGCTGCAGTGATCATCATCTTCATCAGAGGAGGAAATAATCTTCCTGACTCTCCTTTTGTCATCCGCATGATCATCATCATCATGTGGAGAATCAGAGGAGAGCTGAAGCAGAAGCTGGGACATGGCCTTCCTGGAGCAATCGAGGATGCCCTCCAACATATTAGCCGCGATGTCGCGTCGCTCGTCAGACTGAAGCGCCGGCAACACGATGGCCCGGAGCTGCGTCACCAGCGACTGCCCCCTCGCAATCTCACTCAACGCCGCCCGGTGGTCGCAGCAATTGACCGAAGAAGCACAACATTGATCAGCAACTAGAGACCTCTTGTTCTTCATCATAATCTCCTTTCCCAATTAATCTACCAAAATCTCTCAGCTGTTAATTAAGCTATCCAAATCCAATTAAAATGAGGCTAGCTAGCTATAACTAGTTTGATCAACTTAATCGATCGGCGCAAGCAGTGGAGATAATCACCTGGCTTAATTTGTGGCAGTGTGGTTAACTTGTAAAACCAGGCCACCAGCTGTTTCAAAGAAGCGTGTACTCGATGCCTACTTTAGAGTGGCTATTTATACACGGGGTGAGGGATGATGGTGTGTGCATTACTGCGCCTTGTGACCCTACACATACCTCAGACTAATCCAACTTGTGCCCTAATATAATCAGCTCAGGCAACTGCAGGGGGGATACATCATAGACGATAGATATGATGCATGCGTGGAGCACATGTGCATTTTGGACTATGGGTAGAATAAGCTGGACATTAGACTAATTTGCAAGTTGCAACCGTAGCTAGATTAATTAAATATATATACATGAAGAAGAACCTTCATGCATCCTGCAGTGAGCATAAATAACTAAATCAAAATGCTATCACACGCATGCTGAATGGGGCTGCACTTAATTTCTTCCTTGATTATACAGTGCTGTAGCTTGATCTATCATCAGGTAGTCCAACATCAACTATAAATAACTCTCGTCAGTTCTAATCTCACCTGAACCTTTTACGCGGTTCAGTTTCAGACCACTATTTTGTCATGAATCACTAGCTAACTTTTAAAAGCTTTTAGAAGCTATATATACGCGATTACACTCCAACCGCGTGTGGTATACACAGTTTCACTTGTAACTAAATCACATCCTCTTTCCAAAAAAGTAAAAAAAGAAAAATCAGCTCCACTAATAAACTTGCTTTAATTAAATTCTACTACAGGCCCCCCTTGCCAAAGCACCCCGTGTTCCACAAAATCGCGGAAAGACCATCCATCCACCAATGTCCTTCAACTGTTCGTAAAGATTCTTTCAACATTCTAAGTTAAATCTGGGCTGATTGCATTAGGGTTTGGAAGACCTCCGGCCCGCAGCTTCATTTGTGGGAAAAATCAGTCCATCACTCTTGTCGGGTAATTTAGGTGCGAACCATCTTATCTTTTAGTTATTTTTGTTGTAATAATGAATAGTTATATGCATAGGTCGATGCAAAGGCTGGAATATTAAATATATTCTCTTCTCTAAAAAAATCACTTATCGGGGGTAGGTACGAATAGAATGTTAGGCCCGTTGAAATGCCATAAAGCACGAACCAACATCCATGATCCGAAAACCAAAATCAGAATGAGGAAGAAAATAAATATCATGATATAAGACAATGATTCCTTGCATCATAGCTTTTTCACCCCTTTTGAGCTCTGTGAACTATCTGCTTCAGAAAGAGTAGTGGATCAAACCGAGACCAACGTCAAGAGTTATTAAGCACCGAATCCTAGCTACTACTCGGCTGCTAGCTAAGTTGCATGCTGCAGCTGCAAGGCGATGCCACTCTCCACACATATGCTACAAAGAAGGGTCAATGCCTTACAGAAGAGTGAAGTGCATGTGCGGTCTTTTAACTTGTGTGGATATGTTATCTAGATCCCCAAACTCTCAAAACTCGTTTTTAGATCCTTAAATTTATATGGATGTGTAGGTCCTTAAACATATATAGGTGTGTCATCTAGATCCCTAAACTTATTTATATGTCGTATAGGTCCAAACGGTCTCTAAACCCGTTTCGCGTGATGACGTGGTATGCCATGTGGCATCTACATGTACTTACGGCAAAAAAAAGAAAAACAAAAAATAATTGTGGGACCCATATGTTAGTCACATGGACAAAATTTTCCTCTTCTTGGCTTCACCCTGTCGTGGTCGCCTAGCCTGCTACCGACGGATTTGCAGGTGAGGGTGGCAGCGCAGCCAGGGAGGGGTGAGAGGAGGTAAAGAAAATTTTGGTCCATGCGACTGACATACGGGTCCTATAATTATTTTTTTATTTCTTTTGGTGACCATAAGTACACGTAGATGCTATGTCATCATATAAAACGGGTTTAGAGACTGCTTGGACCTATATGACATATTAAATAAGTTTATGGACCTAGACGACACACCAATATATGTTTAGGAAACTGACAAGGCGTTATGAGAGCTCAGGGACCTAGATTATATACCCATTCAAGTTTAGAGACCTAAAAACACGTTTTAAGAGTTCGGGACCTAGATGACACACCCACACAAGTTAAGGGACCGTCCATGCACTTCACTCCAGAAGAGTGAAGTGAGCTGGGGTATATATACGTGGACGTCATACAGTACTGCTAAATTTGTACTCCTATATCATATACGTATAAACTTACATATACACCAATGTTAATGCTGAAAACTTGCAGGTTTGTGCCCATCAATGTTAATGATGTCATGCCGACTGAATCAAGCTCACGTCCCCACAATTCCGTCACCTAGGCATGCATTTGCGAATGGTAAACTCATAGGACTAGTCCCCAGTCCCCAGTAATTGATTAGGACCAGAATATATAACTCACTTATATGCATGCATGGTCCAGTGTAGCTTTAATTAGTAAGAAACAACTAATTAAGTAGGGCCTAGCTAGGAAAATGAGCACACTACTAGAAACTGCAATACCTATGACGGCTAAATCCTGTCAGGGAAAAAGAAATTCCCGTCGGGAAAATTATTCCTGACGACGGTTTCATCATGATGGTAAAATACCATCAAAACTAGCTCGTTAGAGAAAAGAAAATATAGCTTGACGGACGCACGTCATGATTAATTTTCATGATGTGTGTTCACATCAAGAATAATTTCCCTGACGTTTTGTTCACATTGTCAGCGAATTTTGCTGATTTGTGTGACAGGAAGTTCCATATACGTCAGCAAAATTAATGATAGTTAGGGCTAATCTAGTTTCTGGTAGTGATGGAGGCTAGCTAGCTAGATGTTTCAGATGCATCCTTGTGATCGACTAGCGAAATACTAAGGGATTGACTGTGTCTAGTTTGATCTGGTACCTAAAAACACAAACTTCAATCAATTTTCTGGACGACTAATGTTGTGTTGAGATTCATGTAGATTCTTTTTTTTTCTCCCTTGTCTTGTATCTTCCTCTTTCGATAGACCACCCGCAAATCACTTGATCGAAGAAGACCTGAGATCACTGTCACGGCCGCTTCCCCCTCACCCCTACACGTCGGCTTGTTGGTGTCAAAAACCACCAACGATGTTGCCGAGCCTTGCCTAATTGGCCTTTCATCCTCTCCTCACTACTGCTATCTACGCGCGGTGAGGCGCCCATGCCTTGTACGTCTTCCTCATCTCCAACAGCTTGGGCCGCCAAGACGGTGTGTCTCGTTGTTGGCCCATGTCCATTTCCACCTATGAATCCATGGTCATCCCTTTAAGGTAGAAAAACCCCCCGTGCATGATCATGAGTTTTGGTGGCTCAACAAAGGAACAACAGATTTTGCAATGGAAAATGTGCATGACTTTCAATGGCGGAGCTAGAAGAACTAAATTTATCTTATAGTCGATACTAATTTATTTAAAATTTTCTATAGCAGTAGTAATTTCAACAGAATTAGCGTAGGATAGCTAATGCCCAAGCCCTTGCTCACCCCCTTCTCTCTTCAGCACTTTTGCTTTTGTGTTTTATTGGGCGGGGCAAAAGTGTGTGACAAAGAGCCAAGCAGGACGATATATATGAGGTAGAAGCTAAAGTCAGTGAACGACTATTGGATTCCAGTCCAAGAGTTAAAAAGATGATTGTATTAAGGCAAAAACATAAAACATCAATCAATTAATTAGATTACAACAACATTCATTATTTTTACGAAGTAAATCCTAATACGTCTATACTCTAGGGGTCTGTCAGAGATAGGATCATCCCATACAACCTACACCCTCCGTCCCATATAAAAAATTTGTACACAAATATGTGGTTACTTTTATATACATGTGAGGACGGACAAAAGGCACACAGCCATTCTGCTCCTCATGAGATCAAAAACCCATTAGGCCTCTGCATCAATTATAACATTATGCGATAGATCTATCACTGGACCATTTATGAATTTATCTAACTGACTTGGCATATCAAAATCTGTAATAATTTCCTAGTTTGGACCTCATGAATATATTTTCATGGTTAGTGCTTTTCTATATACTATGGTTTAAGTCTAAGATTAGAGCTGCATAAATGTAATGTCCATTTCATGGTGTGAACACATATGGTCACTTATTCGAAAGGATCAAAGGTGGACATGGGTCAGTATATTCAAAGTTCACTAATTAAACGTAAGTACACCAGCATATTAGCTAATAGATTACAAGCTTTCATCCAGAAAATAAATCAAATAATTTGGTACCCAGTTGGAAGAAAAAATATATATTATCAGGAATACTTGTTCTTGTCAATATTGAAACATTAAAACTTTAAGCATTCATTTTATAGTATATTAATTAGTGCACATATAATTATATTAGATGTGGCTAGAGTATACCATTCCAGCTTCATAGGACAATTGCATCTATTTTTCCTGATCAAACAAAATCTTTGTTCACCCAGCAAATTAATACGCGCTGTGCATGATAGGGTACTATACAGAATCAGAAAATGATTCCCAATTTACAAGGTTGTACATGTATTTTATAAGTATATAGCACATGGTCCCTATGGACACCCACGGTATGTTTTAGAATACATACTTGTCGGTGTGCTGCCCTGCGCCATCTATACTGACCGGTGTTTGGTAGGAAATTTGGGTATTATCAAAGTAGGTGACGACATTAAATTCCATTGCCAGTCAGAGGGACAAAGGCAAGTCCAAGCGGTCCAAGCCTTAGGCCGATCAGAGTCCCTCACTCGAGGAGAGGCTCGGAAATAGGGATGTTGTTAATGCTCCGATGATATATCTTTGGGTACGTAGGCAATTTAGGTCTCCGGGAGACCGTCTCCCTAACCCCGTAATTGGTTAGACTCTGTTCAATATTGTCTGAGATTAGAGGCTTCATAGTAAGGATGAAACAATATGGATAGTTTTTGAGATCCAAACATTAAGGCTAGTATCAGTTTGTAATTGTTACCATAAGGCAGTATCCGTGGAAAAATATCTAGAAATTTCAAGATATCCGCACCACAAATCAAGTCATAGCCTAACCCATATGACATATACACAAAATTGGCTCAAATAGATGTGCCTAGCACATCATCCATCCACACCAGTTTTATTAAACCATTATAGACTACTTACAAATTATTATAGTACTTGATTGTTGTAGTTCTTCTACAAAGAGAAACATATTAAAAATTTTAATCTTACAAAATTAATTATGTAAATATGCTATATATTTCCTAAACCCTGATCAAACAAGGTAGTGAAGAAATCCCACATACAAATTAAACATGCGACAACTAAGTACGTCTATACGTACGTTCCAGGGGTCAAATATTAGAATGTGCCAACAATTAATTCAACCGCGAGACGTATAGACAACGACATGTACAATCTTGACTACGCGCACGCGCTGACAACGACGTGTATGTTCTAAATCAAACCAATTCGTCAAAAGAATTGAATCACTAGCTAGTACTGTTGTGCATCATGTGATTGCATGATAATGCCACACACAAGCTTTCTTTGTGACGCGGATGGGTATATAATACTTCCGTCCTTAAATATTTAACGTCGTTAACTCTTTTACAAATATTTAACCATTCGTCTTATTAAAAAAAATTATGAATTTTTTTTTCCTACCATTTGATTCATTGTTAAATAAACGTTTATTTACACATATAATTTTATATATTACATAAAAGTTTTTTAATAAGACGAACGGTTAAAAGTGTATTAAAAAGTCAACGGCGTCAAATATTTAAGGGTGGAGGTAGTACTATAATTAATTAATGTCGCTGATGTTTGAATAATAATCCATATGGATAGTTATATATGCTAAGCTGTGTGTTAGTGTATACACAAGTATAGATCGTGCTGCAGTGCAATTGTTGGACTAGATCAAAGCATACGATCGAGTGCACACACGTACGCAAATCAGTGGGAATGACTGATAAAATTGACACTTTATGTACGGCTACCTGCATATGTGTACATACTCCTATATACACAAGTGAAGTTTACTTCAGAAATTCGAGGGGGGCAGATAGGCAAAATTAATTCTGCTGACAAGAAGCTGCGGACGACAGCTGGATGACGTCACGGGAGGTGATGTCATGGACAAAATCGTGCTACTCGTGTGTGAGAGCCGAGAGGGACAACATTTACAGGCATATGCATTGCTGGTCGATCGATCTGTTCCAGTATGCATGGTAGTGGTAATACGTAGTACTAGGAGTCAAAGGAGAAGGTTGCTCTCAAGGAGGCTAGGACCTTTTGAAGAATTAATTAATTCAGCACCAACCCTGGCAAAACTTGCTGAAATTCAGGCGCTCTACGGGAGATGTCACCACGGCCGATCAATTCATTCGTCTGTTGGGTCTTCTCAGGTTGCTCGCTATAGGTGGAAGACACATGCTTACTAGGGGAGTAATATAATTGGCTAAGATTTGGAAAAGTCTCATGTTAATTCCCTCATTAGTAGCAAAGCTGATATGTATGTTGGCTCACGCCTCATCATGCACAATTCATCAAGGTTAAGGGTCGCATTAATGATTAATTATGTATCTTATATGTGTACAAAGTCGGTTACATGTTAGGAATTACAAGTTGGTTACATGTTAGGAATTACTGGATAGAATCTATGTGGCTGTTAGCGATAATCAATATTAAAAGTATGTGGGGTTTGTCACATAATCTTATGAGTGTTTTTTTAATTTTTGTAACAAAATCATTGGTTATATTGTGTCTTGAGGCAGAGACCGAAGATGTAAACCATTTTCATTAGCTAAAAAGGAGTTAAGTTATACTAGGATGTTAGGATAGTAAAAGAGTTGTATTTTATTTTAGAGAGACACATCTGTTGTAACCACGTAGCGACGATATCAACGCGACGATATCAACAGTAGTATATATAGGGTTGGAAACAACCGTGACAATTTCGCTGACCGGCAACGGTCACGCGCTAATTATACTGGTACGTTGTGATTATATTGGATCCGAAATGAGCGTCCGCGATCAGTATCTCGGGGAGTGGCCTAGCCGAACTTAAGTAAACATAATCTCATCTCCTCTCAGAAACAAAAGTAAATAGTTACACTAAATTAAGAAAAAATAGCTGCACTAAATAATTAAGCAAGCATCTGATACATAGATTACAGATAGATGTACATGCATCTAGAAATTGAACAACTGGCTGATGCTGCCACCACTGAATACATCGCCGATAAGCTCGTTACTAAGGAGGAACAAATCATCCATCCAGTTAGCTTCTGCCATGATGTGCACCGGCGACCTGATCGGGCCCCTCAAGTCCATCTCCTCGACGTCCACACCATCATTAATATTAACAGAATAATTGGTCGCCATCGCCGGAGTAGTAGTGGTACTGTCCCAGCAGTACTCTTCATTGGCGGCGACCTGCAAATGCTCGCAATCGCCGTGCATCTCACCGCTGCAGCTCGTCTCGCCACTACTAGTAACACTACTACTACTCCATGTAGTACTACTAGCAGTGATGATATCCGACGTCAACGACGAGGTCGCCGGTGATTCAGCAGAACAAGCTGAGCCAAAGGTAGCAATGGGCTTAATGGTGGTCTCGAGAATGACTGGCGCCATAGATTCGTTAATGGACTTGCAGGTATGCTCGGAGATGTACGACACCGTGTAACGTGCTGCTGCTCCGCCGTTGATGCCGTCGTTGCGTTGCACTGTCTTTTTGGCTTGGCACCCTTGCTCTGTGCTGTTGGTGCACCGGTAGTAGCTCCTGTGTGCATATGCATTCGTTAATTAATCAGTGTCCTTCATCTCAAAATACAAGTAATTAAGAACAAACTTTTTTATGCATTGGTACAATAATCATCTATGACTCTATATGTCTTTGAAAAACTAAAATCAATTTTAATTTCAATCTTCATAGTGACGTATCCTTAAAGGACAAATTATAACACTTTTTTGTACATATATATGTGTGCTGTACATGCTAAGTTATTTCCCTGGAAACCTATGTCCCCAACGTGTATCACGACATGGCATGACAGCATCCAGTAGTAGCCAGCAAGCTAGTAATGGGCCTGTGGGCACTACATGTACGTGCGTCCAAATCAAATGTAACAAGTTGTTGCGCGTATCCAAGTGAAAGGCCTACTGATTATGTGGACACCTCATAACGAAATGAGCTGGTCCTTTTTTAAGTATTCCTACGGTCCTACCAACTTGATCAGCAACAATGTTAATTACTGAACATGGAGTATACAGTATAACATTAATTACTATACATTAATTAGCTACTAGTAATTTGCAAACACTGATATGATGTACCTGGGGTATTTGGCACCTTCAATTTGCTTCTGGCCATATTTCCTCCATTGGTATCCATCGAAATCTGGCACCGTCGTTACCATTGTTGACGTTGTCGTCTGCTGCTTTCCTCCTGCTGCATATATAACTAGATGTAATCAAAATATCTGGCTTAATATAATGATGAACCAAGTATCTAGCTCGAGAGGAATTGATTCCATCCATTAACTATCTTTACAAAATAAAAACGTATATTTGCATGCTTTGTGGTTAATATAGAACTATAATCATATATCAAGCTAGAATTAAAGCTTGATCAGTATGTACCTTGTTTTGGTGCAAGGTCGACGAAGAGGCTTTGCATTTGCAGCGCCATCATCATCTTCCTGAAGCCGCCGACGCAGCTTCACATTATTATTGTCGACCGGCCGGAGTGATCTCTTCCTCCCCAGGCGCCGCCCTTCACCGGATACCGTCTTCGTCACCCCTGCCGGCGGCAAGCACTCGCCGGAGGACGTAGCTTGTTGGGTCATCAGAGACGGCCGGAACAAGAGCAGGTGTTGCAGCTCATCCGCCTCGAGCTCCCTATTCATGCGCCAGTATGCCTCCAATTCCATCACCGCCGATCGATCGATATGAGATGATCGACCTGCCGCTGCGTCGTCGTTGGGTCGATTCCTGGGTGTAGTTGGTCGATTCGATATATCCTGAGATCTGGCTTAATTGTTGCTGATTTGTTGTTGGGTTTGGTGCTACTTATATACTGCATGCACCGGCCGTATATGCTGGAGCCTGTGTGTTGTGTCTGCTTTATACTTTATTTTTTTGATTTTTTCTGCTTTATTCCATTACTCACGAAATGCAATTGGTACCCCTCGATGTCGTTCCTCACGTGGCCGTAATTAACCTATATCATGATGACTCCATGTTACCTCTAGCTAAGTGATAAGCTAATTCTTGCGTTCTCACACCATGGTCGCTCTGTTTTAAATATATGCTCTAATATTTTTAACATAATATACGACCAATCGTTTTATTTAAAAAATTAGTGTAAATATGTAAAAATATATAACCATGCATATGCTAAAAGTAACTTTAACCATAAAGAAAATCGCAACAAAATAATTCATGTTTACATATAGTTTTTTTTAAAAAAAAAGATGAATGGTTCAAATACTATTGGTGTAATATTTATAAACGAAGTTAGCATTTCTTTTATTCTTTATAATGCAGTACTGCTTCTATTCGAACCTGCCCGCTAATAACACATTTTCATCTTGGAGAGTAAAATAAATCTGCATGACTACGGGACTACATCTGTTCTTAAATACATGACCTCTTAGAAGATGTGCGGTCAAATATCAAATTCATAAATCATAAATGTGTACAAAATATTAGCATTTAATATTTGAAAAGGATATGATAGACTTATCATGAAAAAATATTTCCCATATTTATGCTTTTAATTTATTTACCAATGTATAGTTAGATTAAGTACTGACAGATCAATACGTGCAACTAATATTGGAGAGACTACTGTGCTAATGTCCAAAACTCAAATAAAAAAAGGTCAGAGCTACTAAACAAAAATATAGTAAAAATATCAAATTAAGCATACAAGGGGTTCTACTCCAATTTTAACCTTCGTTGATATGCATGTTAGCCCGCTTAATTAGAACATAACAATCGCCCTGTTTGACTGGCTAGGCTGAGCTGAAAATAGCTGAGGCTGAATGATTTTTTTTATAAGAGTTAGCTGGGCTGGCTGAATTTTTATGAAGAGTTGGCTGGGCTGGTTGGAGCCAGCCAGCCACTTGAACAGGCGGAATGTTCTCAGTGTTGATGTGCAGTGTTATATTCATCTGTACACATGATCAGCAACTAATATCCAAGAATAAGACTAGTAGTAGCTGCCTGGTCTTGGGTCTTTGAGTCAACTTTCAACAAGCCGTTCTTGCTGGTACAGTACTAGATCGTATTGTGTGTGCGCCCACGGTATGGCGCCTAATACACAGATCGACATAGATAGGTCCTAGGGTCCACATGTATGCACCGTTGAAGTCATGACTCGTGCCCCTGACATAAGCTAAGCTACAGAGGCACAGTCCACATGCTTTGCCTTAGGCCCTGTTTTTCCAAAAATTTTCACCCAAAAATATCATATCAAATCTTTAAACTCATACATACAGCACTAAATATAAATAAAAAAATAAAACTAATTATACAGTTGGGTTGTAAACGACAAGACAAATCTTTTGAGCGTAATTATATCATGATTAGCCATAAGTGCTACAGTAACCAATATGTGCTAATGACGGATTAATTAGGCTCAAAATATTTGTCTCGAGGTTTACAGGCTAGCCGTGAAATTAGTTTTTTCATTCGTGACCAAAAATATCTCTTAATATCTGGTCAAATGTTTGATGTAATGTTTTCGCAAAATTTTTTCAGGAACTAAACAAGACGTTAATTTGTCGTCTGCTTATTGGCCATCAAATCCAGCTAGAGCTGCCGGTCAAGACCTCCGTCCATACTCCATACTCCACGCCGTCCATGGAGACTGACCTATATATGCGTGGTCTTCTAATATTAATGAGGCCATTTAATATTGTGTATCACTGTACTCCCTCCGTCTTATTTATAGGATGTATTTTGTTTTGTTATGATAATAATTTAATCTATAATTTCTCTCTTAAGATATCAGTTGTGATATTAAAAAATATAGTCATAGGAGAACATTTACGAATAAGAATCTAACAACATTAATTTTATGTCATAAAAATAAATTTATAATAGAAATTATTGGTTAAATCCTAATCCTAACCAAAACGATCTGATCCATATTAGGATGGAGCGAGTATCAAGTTACATACAATAAATCTATGTAAAGCATTGTAGTTTTACGTGTACAACAGATATTTTTCACGAAGATAGTAATGGCAATCCTAACTAGCTAGCTAATGTATGATACACCAAACATGCAATGGACATCGTAATATTAACAAAGGACACCTCCAACCAACTCCTCCAATCCTTTTCGTGGATCTCGTGGCACCACCGTACATCACCGCTAATCACCACCCTAATTAATGGTCTTCGGGAATTTTAGCATTGCGCTTTCATGCTCTCATCCTCGTCATTATCAAGCAACTAGACTATTGGCCTAATCACATAAGTGACTAGGCTAGCTTAGCAAACATGCAATGTGTAGGTACAAGTTTTACTGACACGAACCCATATATCTAGAAGCTCTAGAAACATTATCATATAATTTTTATAAGATTTTAGTCTCAAGGCTTATATTATTGAAAGAATTGAGAGTGCAACCAGTTTTACAGAAAGGCCTCTTAGAATGTGCAAATTAAACTTTACTCTAGATTTATGCACAAAAGGACTTAATTACAAAAAAAAATAGTCCTATCATCTTTGTCCACCATGACGACGATGAGGAGGTTAAGCTTGATGTCGACGAAAGCAAGTGGATCATGGTGGGATGCAGAGCTGCACAAGTTAATTAGTGCCTCGGTGCAATCCTATATGGGGTCTCACAGAGAAGGAGGTTGTGGCCTTAGCAAAGCATACAAAGAGTTCAGCCACACCTGCCTCTCCAGCGCGATGCTACGATGACAACCTGACCTCCGGTAAGCACGTCAGATTAGGTTATTAGGTTTGGAAGACAAGGACATGGAGGGGGTGTGGAGTGGTGCCTTCAGAGGGAGACAAGTGGGGTGCAAGCTTAATTGTGGGTAGTGGTTACATGGGGCAGCGAGGCAATGGTGATGCATGTATTACTTGTGACATAGATGGAGGGGTCGTGGGTTGGTGTCAGAAGACAAGGATAACTCATCAAAATGGTTAGGAATCGGGCGGTGGCCTAAGAAATGGGAGAAAATACGGGGTGAGGAGAAATTTTCTTGGAGTTGATGAAAAGGGCTAAGGACGACGTGACCGGTTAAGGAGGAGAAGCATAAAGACGGAGAAAACGGAAAGGGTATGAGTGGGTCCGGTTATCACATAAGACGGAAGGAGATGGTTGTGCGTAAGAGTAGGCACTTAGGCGGCATGCTAGCGAGACGAGCTAGTGGGGATCGATGGGAGGAGAGAAAGGATGGAAGGATTATGTGTACAACTCACGCATGACTCTTAAAGCAATCCTAGCATCCAAAAGTGAATAAGATTTTGCACAAACTAGACAATTGACTTGTAGCCCCTTGATCAATAGCTTATGGTCTAACATGAATACAGCTCGGTACTTATTGATTTTAAATATTTAGATTTTTAAATCAAGAAAGTAGACAGTACAAGAAGCAACAATATTCGAGAAAATTATCTATATAATTTTTGAAGTTTTGAACTATTAATAAATATTTTTTTGCATTGGAATAATTTAAAACAAATGTGTGTATAACTTGAAAAAATAATGTGAAGTATACAACTAAGTAAGTAGCATGTGCAAATGAATGGGTTACCAATGAAATACAGCGCTAATTTACCCAATAAATAACAAAGATATATATTAACCTTTGGATTAACGGGCGGCTGATAAACTTTGATATCACTATACTACTCTTAGAAGACACTAGTGGTGGTCTGCCATCACCACCACGTCACTGACAATTAGGCCCTCACATCTCCAATACCAACTCCCTTAACAGGAAAAGGACACTGAATTTTTATTGAGTGCATTCAGCTTGTACTTTGTAGTGTGATTTGCTTTTTGTCATGTTGATTAAAAAAAATCAGAAACTATCATGATTTTGTTGTAGTTTTAAATGTGACACAAAATGTAATTTATTAACGAGTATGCAATCCATTGCAGCGCACAGGCATTTGACTAGTACACCTAGAAAGTTCCAAATATTGGCGGCTGATCACATCCTTTTTACGATTTGACTGGCATGTATATATCAATGTCAATGTGTCTTGACAAGAATGAATAATACTATTCACATTCAAAATGTTGGATCGTATATATAAGGACGGACAGTTTTGTGTTTGTGATTCACGTACGGTTGGCTACTCGATCTATCGGTACGTCTATATATATCACTCTCGATCAATCAATGTGATTCACGTACGGTTTACGTAGGTCGACCGTAGCAAGTTGGCATGTACAGTGCAGGTGAGGACAAAGAGAAATTAGTAAGAGGTCATAATCAGATAATCTTACGTCGCAGCCGCCGCGGAATGATTGACGTATGCTGAGATACGGTAAGATTTAGTGCATTGTGTAGCGCGTGAGATTAATTGGGCCTAACCTGCTTAGAGAATTTTCATCCGAAATTATTCTCAGCCCACTGGATACTCCCCCAGCCCATATCATAGGCAAATTGGGCCAACATAACCAGGCCATCTGCAACCTTTACATGCAAATGCAACCAGTTATTTCCCTGGACAATTTAAAATTGATTGATATGACCCTTAAAAAAATTGATTGATATGAACAATGCCGAGTTTTATTAATAGCAAAAGATTTTGGGGTAGGAAATTTTTGGATGTAAAATTTAAACAGAAACTCTGAAGCCTAATTTTGCTGCTTAAGCGATCGATCATCTACTTCCTACTTTCCTAGCGCTCATGGATCCTGAAATGTGTTAAAGCATGGCAGCATGCAACTATGAACTACTCTCTTCATTATCTAAAAAAATGTACTACTCTCTTCCGTCAAAAAGACTTTATCTGAGGCTAATAAAGTCTTTTGGGAAAGGAAGTATCTTCCGTGATACAACCTTTTTTTTTCGATTAATATAGCCTTGCCCATGTTTTACATCAGGCAACTATGGACATAACCTTTTTTAACACATCAGGCAACTGCCCCTTTTTTAGGCTTTTAGCCTGTCAACAGCCTGACCCTGCACAGCTAAACAGCACATAGAAAATTCTTGTCCAGTACAGTATGAAGCCTCCATGTCCATCACAATGATTAGTGGCAAGAACAGATACATCTAGCCACTAATAGTTTCATGCAAGACAAACACATGGTCCGTTACACCTAACAAATGATGGTTACATTCAGAGTTGGTGTCTTGCTGCGTTGTCCAACTTACTCACACAAAACAGACACAAAACTCAGAAGCACTGATTGTGCCTCCTCTATATTTGGCCTGTGCAAACCGAGTGTGTATTAACAAAAATCTGGCACGAATGACTGGTAAGATCTTATCCCACCAAATATACACAACTTTACAACAAGAATAACGAAATTACTGTACATTAATTAAAGAATGACTAGCCACAGAATTTCAGAATTAAAGGCCCAAAATTTCTTTAAAGCAGAAAAACAATAACTTGCATGCAAGGTGCCCATTTCTTGTTCATAATCACTTGTATTCTCCAAATCCCAAAACTGTTGCTCCTTCTATCCTGCTGGCTAGGAATCAAAGGCTACAGAAATACCTCACATATTCTTTCTTCTGGATACTCTGTTAGAAACAGGCACCATGGATTCAAAACTGTCATATCCATCGTCAAACACTCTACTGTGCCGTAACAACTGGCTTGCTGAATCATACCCCATGAGCCGGTGAAGTGCAGAATCTGACACCTTTTTTCCATTTCCTGAGGCATCAACAGCAGGTCTAGTTCTACGGGAGAAGCTTCTTGACAACGAAGCTCCACATTCTTCATTTATGATGCTCACAGGATCTCCTCGTGAGCATTCAGCAGAAAATGAATCGGCAGGCTTGTTTGGTTTTTTATTTACTTCCTTGAGCTTTGCATCTTCACTATGTGTAGCAGGAAATGATAACACAAGGGTCTTGGAGCACCGACCACACTGGAACTTAGCAGTCTTCTTTTTCGACAAATATATGTCTGATGGCACTTGAACCAAATTGAAACAGCCATTGCAGATGGTGAATGGGGAAGCACCAGACAGAGACCGCAAAATGTTTTTCCTCACTGCACGTTTCTGCTCCTTGTATGTCGAACTAAGTGACTCATGTTCAAGAACCGTGCTTCCAGCATATGAGGACTGATAATATGAATTAAACTCCCATGCACTGCAATTATATGGTATATGCGATTGTCTGTGTCCAAAATGGCAGTGCGAATGAGTTGGTGAGAAAGGATCTGGTGGTGGATACCTTGGTGGATTTCCATGATCATAATATGAATCGATAATATCAGAACCCAGGGTAGAATCAGCATCAAAACCACAAGGAAGCCGTTCAACGTGCTTGTAGCTACTTTGCTCCTGAAGGAGTCCAATGCTTCTGTTCTTGTACCTATTTTCCAAACCTTTCTGGCTAGAAAGCCTATTTAACTGATCTCTTAGGTCATCCATCTTCCTCAGGCGCTCAAGTCGATCAATTTTCTTGAATCTGTTTGATCTATTATGTTCCAGGTCCCCATGACTTGGAGAGCCACTTGAGAGAGAACTTGAGGTCCCGTCCATTTGGGACTCGATAAAATTTTGGATTGACCGGAAGTCTACAGAATCAAGTGACAATCCTTGGCAGAGTTCTCTACCTCTATGTATGTTAGCTTTTTCTTCTTTTCTCCCATCACAGATAGACGGCAATATGCCACAAAATTTATCGTTTGACAAATTTGAAAGAACAGCAACAATTCCATTGTTTGCGTCAGCATGGCTAGCCACATTGGTTTCTTCTAGATGCCCCTCATCCTTTTCTTCCATGTTAACAGCCACCAGCTCACTTTGTTGGAAACTTTGTTCAGGTTTGAGATGGTCATCATCCAATGGCAATAATCTTTCTTCATGTGAATTAGCACCACCTGCATCAAAAGTGTGATTTTCTTTACCATCCTTATCCAAAATGTGGTTTTCTTTGCAATCCTTATCCAAATTGAGGTTTTCTTTGCCATCATCATTTAAGATGTGGTTTTCTTTGCCACCCTTATCCAAAATGAGGCTTTCTTTACCATCCTTATTTAAAATGTTGTTTCCTTTGCCACCCTCATCCAAAATCAGGTTTTCTTTACCATCATCATATAAAATGTGGTTTTCTTTGTCATCCTTGTCCAAAATGGGATTTTCGTTTCCAGCTTCATACAAATTGTGGTTTTCTTTTCCAATTTCATCCAAAGTAGCCTTTTCTATGACGCCATTGTGTTCGACCATAACATTTTGGTCTAGTGGTTCTTCAGCATCACTGAAAGACATCTCTAATTCTTCAATCAACCGTCCATGAGGATCAGTTCGAGGGCCATCATTCATTTTGTTCCCTGATGAAAATCTGCAACTGTCCATTTGAGAACGTAAAGCATCATTAAGCTCACTATTTTCTTCTATATCAACAAAGTCTTCTTCATCGTCACTGAGTGAAAGTGACCTCACCAATTCTTCAATCAGATCTTCATGTGATTCAACATGAAAACCTTCATATGGCTGAACTCTGTCTTTTGTGCCAGCAGAAAAGTCATTTGACTTGGACTTAGTTTCATCATCAGATTGACAACTCGCAACTATCTCTTGGGAGTCCAAATTAGTATTGCTAACAGTACTCTTCCCCTCAGTTGAGCTCTCTACACCAGTTATATTATTATTATGAGAACCAACTCCGTTCATGTGGGCCATGCTTTGGGTGATACCAACTTCATTGCTGATGCTCCCATCATCTGTAAATGAGCCTTTCTCACTATTTATATCTCCATCAGTTCCAGCATTCTCTACTTTTCTCATTGAGTCGTGACTTGAATTAGACACAGGGCCTTTATCTTCATCTTGTATTTCTTCAGCCTTACTTTCAGAATTGCTGACATCCCCATCAATTAAGGGATGCTCGATATTATCAACATGCTCACTGGAGTCAATCACATTGCTAGTGGACATAGTTCTTTCCTCGCTAGCAAAGTTAATCTTCTGCACCACACCAGGCTGTGCATCGGAGGATGGTAAAATTTTCTGCCCATCTGTAGAAATCAATTTGTTACTCTGAAGGTCTCCTGTTGAACTACTTGAAAATTCATTGTGTTCACCAGATTCTGAATTAGCATTCACTGCTGGCACCACTCGATTTTTCGCTGCACGATAGAAACCAGTAGTTATCAAAATTGTAGAGGAGAAACAGCAATATATCTGAACAAGGAAACTAGAGGAAGATTAATCTATTGTTACCTCTAAGAACAGTACCACAGCCACCACACTGGTAGACAGCAATGGATGGATACTCCACAAGAAGCTGGAGGCATCCTGGGCATCTGACGAAACGAAGCTTAGGAGCTTCCATGGAAATGGTGTTTCTTGAGCAATTGGTCAAATAGAGAAACTAAATGCACTTGTGCATAATGGCATCCATCATTCTGAGTTATTGATCCATTCACTGACTGACTGACAGGTTTCTCGAGGATTATAGGAACTCCATGGAGTGTTCTCACATGTTAGGCGCAACAATCTATAGAAGAAAAAAGGGAAAAAAAATTTAGGATCAAGTAGCATAGTACAGAGAGAGAACACGACAGCAGTCCCACTGTCCCATGGTCTAGAAAATATCTAAAAAAATATAATCCACAGAAACTAGATTAAGTCGACGGATCAATAATGGTTAGAAACTGAACGTAGGAATCACCAAGCATCCAACGCAAGAGAACGAATATATGGATTGATTAGATTCATGAATCAGCTAGAGATCTAGAGGAACCAGTATTTCGCGGGGGAACCAGATTGGGAAAGAAGTAAAAACCGCACCTTTGTTGCGCAGATCCCCCGGAACCAATCTCTCAAGAATCAATCATATCCTCTGCCCACCCCTCAAAATAAATAAGCAAGAACCAACACCACCACTCTGAGCTGAGTCCCTGGGAAAAGCGGATTAGCGGGCGGCGGATTTGTGTCGGCCGGGGCGCACAGGGCAGCGAGGAGGAAAAGAAGAAGATTAATAGCAGAGCATTAATGGCGATGCCAAAGGTAGGAGAAACGAGGAGCAGTCAGCCAGCGTGGAGAGGAGAAGGGACCAATTCTGCTGCTGCTGCTGCTGCTTGTTCTTCTTGTGCTCTCTCTGTGGATGGAAGGAAAGAGACAGCTCTCAACTGTTGGTGGATTGGGACTAGCAGCCTGCCTGCACGATTACGAGTAGAAAAGAAGACTGAACAAGTGAGGAGTACCAGCAGGCGTGGGCGTTACTTGAGTACCTGACGAGCCTGGCATCTGCATCTCACTCTCGCATCCCATGTGGACTGTGGTTGTGCGCAATTGCGCATCACAAATTCACATCTACCACACCAGTCAAAGAGAAACAGAGGGAGAAAAATCTCCCTTTGAATCTTCTCAGTAGGAAAAAAGATCAGAACTTTGTAAAGTTGACTGGCAATAGATGGATCATGGATGGATGCCTTGTTGACTCGGGTTGACTGTTAGATTGCATTTGTGGTTGGAAGAGTTGCCAGAGATAATTCTCTGTTCCGGTGGACAAGGCATTTGTAGATTTTTAATCAGGGCATTTATAGATTTCAAGTCTACATATATGTCTGTCAGTCTGTACAAAAATGAAAGTCTAGCTGTTGATCATCGTTTGGCAAAAAATAAAAAAACTTGTTTGGTTTCAGAGTAATTAAACTGAACACTATTAGTACATTTGATGACAGAATTAGGAAGTATATTCCACCGGTTTGGTGTCAGTTATATTATTCCTTTTTTTAGCCGGGCCAGTTTGGTATCAGTTGGTTTGAATGATTAAACAAGTTTACATTTGTAGGTAGGAATAATCCATAAGCAAAAGGTAAAGAAGATTACTAGGGCATTTAATGAGTAGCTCAAGTCTGTCTATCTGGTAAGGACCAAATGAGGATAAAAATGAGAATATTGGAAAGATGGACCAGGAGGATCAGGACAAGGGAGAAGACGAGGTCTGGTATTATTGGGGATGAGACAAACATGATGCTCATTAGTAGTGATGATGAACTCAACTGCTTGGGCTGCCAGAGTTAGTACTGACCATGAGTTTTCTCTCTACGTGTCAAGAGATCTTACATTGGCCTTGTTACAAGTTCCTAATTATTTTTTACGAAAACATCATATAGAATCTTTGACATATACGTGGAGCATTGAATATGAATTAAAAATAAAATTAATTGCACAATTCAATAGAAAATCGTGAAACAAATCTTTTGAATCTAATTAGTCTATGAATTAGCCATAAGTGTTACAGTAATCCACATGCGCTAATGACAGATTAACTAGACTTGGTAGATTCGTCTCGCGGTTTTCATGCGAGTTGTGAAATTAATTTTTTTCATTCGCGTCCGAAAACCCCTTCCAACATCCGGTCAAACGTTCGATGTAACACCCAAAAAAAAATCCCTAACTAAACACACCCGTTTATTGCAAAATTCCAACTCTTTAAACAAGTGCTGATACCTAGCTGGTAAATGGACGACTGGATGCCATGTATTTTGCTTCTTTTTTTTGAGAGAGAGAACCCATGCAAAATTGCATGGAGGCGCTCCTTTTTCTCTTTTTTAATGGCATGGATCCAGTTAGCCTCAGTAAAATGATTGCTAGGTTGTTGCCGACACAAAATTATACATCTTGTGGGAGAATAATGCGGTTCATTAAGTTCTGTACAGGTACTGTTCACGTCCTAACAATCTCTAGCTTCTCAAGATTTTTGTGAGCACGACATTACAACCATACATTCGGTAGCTAGTTCCTGCCCGTTTGGTTGAACATGAAATCAATTATGTTCGGTACTTACAGTAGCTAATTCGTGCCAAATATGTGCAAAATGGAAATAAATTATCTACCACAAATAGCGATTGGAAGAGCTTTCTCCGGAAATTAAGTTACAGTCCACTCATCAAATACTCAATACCAAACTAAAATTCATACCAGAATGTGTGCACACGTAATACACATCCTCTATATACATGTTTATGGTCTGTGAAATGGATCTGGCTACAGAGTCTTCTACTTTGTTTTCAAAAGGAAATTTACCACCGCGCAGCAGCTGTTCGAGGAGATCAGAGAAGAAATCCTTCTGTGGAAGGAAGCTCGACTCCTGAAAGCACCGGACTGACGATGACGAGCTACAGTCTTCTACTTTTTCTGAAATTTTTCATGTAACTTGAGCGTGTTTGTTCCTGGTTGAGATCGGGCTTGCTCGATCGATACCGTCACATTCTAATGTCGAGATGTAACTTGTAAACCCCCCTCTCCTTCAATCTTAATAAAACTCAGGTCAGTCATCTTCGGCCGACCAGGCAAAAGAAAAATGAATCTAGCTAATATGTTTTCATTTGAAGTAATAATTTTAGAGAGCTATACAGGATTTTTTTTTTCTGCAGTATAGAACAGAAGCCCAATACTTTTCTGTTTGAGCCCACCCTTTCCGCTTCAGCTTCAAATTGATGCCCAAGCCAAGCAAACCGGCGAATCATATCAGGCCTGATGGGCCAAGTCAATTACTGGATCAGTATAATCATCAGGCCATGTAGGGCAAAAGCGCTAAACTATAGGTCATATGTCAAGTTTCTTGTAATTTATCTTCTCGCTCAAACTTGATCAAAGTCATTAAGTCAAGACACAAGATCCTTAATCTCGTCGCGTCGTCGCCATCTGATATAAACGATGAAATGACAAAACAGAGTCAACGTCTCAGTAGTATACTGCTACATAACGTGCAAGAAAGAAGGAGCATTAGGTTGACTTGAACAAAACCAGCTCTACTCTACTGTTCCATAGGAGGAAAACAAGGATCTTGCTGGCCGGCCGGCTGCTTCTCTCCATAAAACACAAGAGATAATCTACTTTATATCATTGACTTTGTTCATATTCAATAATTTACCATCGTCATTATCGTTCTCTATAATATTCCAGTGAGTTTACACATTGTCTACAGTATACAATTGAGATGAGCATTTTTTTCAAAAATACCTAAAATACCCTTATATACCTACATGGTTAATCATTGATTTGTTCCTTTTAGAAATATCAAAAATTTAAGAAAAATTTTCAGTAGCCTCCTTACACAATGTGAAAGTTAGTGTATAAATTTTAAAATTTTTACATTATTTTAAAATAATATATTTATATTTTGCGTGTCAAAAGGTGGACAGCTCTATTTATACATAAAATTTTGAATTCAAAAAATTTTAAAATTTGTACACAAATTTTCATATTGCACAAGGGGGCTATAGTGAAAGTTTCATAATTTTTCGATATTTCTAAAAGAGACAAATCAATGGTTAACCATGTAATTTTATAAGGGTATTTTAGGTATTTTTGAAAAGAGTGCTCTGTCCGATGGCATATTGTAGACAATATGTAAAGTCACCGGTATATTATTGAGAATGACAATGTCAATGAAAAATTATTGAACTGAGACAAAGTTAGTGGCATAGAATAGATTCTTCCAAAACACAAATACTAGAAGTACTTTTATGCCTCGAAGTTGCAAGTTCCATTCGTATCTTATTTGGCGTATAATTTATGTTTTTTGTATTATGCTTATTGTAAATGGTCCCTGTTGGTTTCACTTTGGAGAAAAAAAAAAGGATTAAGCTCTAGCAAGGTAAACTCCTTTTCTTGCAAATGAATCAATGTTTTGGCGATATCTCAAATCGATGTTACCGGCAAATAAGGTAAAACCGAAATGGATCCAAAAGCTTAGATTCATAAGGTTACAGATATATAACGCAAACCCGCATGTTTGATAAAAGTTTTTAAGGATATACTTACTTTTATATAACTGTTTATCATTACTTATACATAACTATGACTACAAAATTATTGTAAATTGTATTATCACGTGTGGGGTTCAAAAAGAAGAATGCATGTGTGGATTTAGAAGGACCAAATATCATGCAATGTATTACTCCCTCAGTTTATAATGTAAGATTTTTGACATTTTGCTCGCAACGTGTGATCATCCATCTTATTTAAAAAATTAGTGCAAATATATAATAGATAAGTGTACTTTTGATAATAAGTATGTCACAAACAAAATAAATAATGTTTTTATTATTTTTTTAAATAAGATAAACAGTCAAACGTTAAAAAAATTAAAAATTTACATTATAAGAGGGAAGGAGTATCATGCAATGTGTAGCAGCTGCAATATATGGCAGCCAGCTTTCATAAACTTCATCGTTTTAAAGGTAAGTCAGTGTATCGTGACGTACATAAACAACGCAGGAGTAAGACACACTCAGGAGCAAACAATCAAACACGTCAGGGTTCGGTTGCGAGTGACCTGTCAATGGACGCAGGCGACGATATTTCCGAGACAAGTCCGGAGCACTTGGTGCTCGTGCACGGCGCCGGCCATGGTGCCTGGTGCTGGTTCAGGCTCCTCTACCTGCTCCAAAACTCCGGTCACCGTGTCTCCACCATCGACCTCGCCGGCGCCGCCGGCAGCCTCGTCGATCCCAACGATGTCCGGTCTTTCGACGACTACATCGCGCCGCTCCTTAACCTCATGGCTGCCTTGCCGGACGGCGAGAAGGTAGATGGTTTGATTTCAGAATTCAGATTGTCCTTTATTACCATCGTTGCCCTGCTGGATTAAAATCTTTTACTGCAGTCCAACTTTCAAATAGATCAATACTGTGCTTTATGTCGACCAACTAATAAACTGATAAACTGAAGCTCGATTCTCTTCTTTGTCAGGTAATTTTGGTTGGGCACAGTGCAGGAGGTCTTAGCGTGACCCATGCCATGCATTTGTTTGGGGATAGAATTAAGCAGGCGATCTTCATCGCCGCAGCCATGCTTCAGTTCGGCTTCCAGACTGAACAAGACATCAAAGATGTAATTCATTCATTTTCCCTTATCTCAGGGACAATGTTATTGCTCCACTACACTAGTAGCATATAGTATATGTTTCTCATTAAATAAATTCAACAGTGTGTTCCTGATTTATCCGAGCATGGAGATGTGTATGACCTGACATTTGGCCTAGGAGATGATCATCCGCCTACAAGTGTGGCAATAAGAAAGGAGTTCCAACGCATCATTCTCTATCAACAGAGCCCCCAAGAGGTACTTACCTGGTCTCTTTCGAATTGCAGAAGTGAATCTCTGAATGTGTCATGTTGTACCACTGTTGCACAAGGATTGCATGGCTAATGTGTCTTCAGGACTCTGCACTTGCTTCAATTCTACTCCGGTCATGGCCGACGGCGCTCACCACGGCCAGGTTCGGCAGCGCCGATGGAGTTGAGAGCGCCATCGACAGGGTGCGGCGCGTCTACATAAAGACGGTGAACGACCGGATGGTGAAGCCGGAGCAGCAGGAGGCGATGATCCGCCGGTGGCCGCCGAGTGAGGTGATGACCATTGACACTGACCACAGCCCCTTCTTCTCAGCGCCGGAGCATCTCTGCGCCCTCATCCTCAAGTCGCTGTGACCGCATCATGCATGTCCACACTCCAAGCTAGAATACTCTGCTGCATCCTGCTGATCATCAACGACTCGCCTTAGATGATTCTGCAATATGTGTTGTAATCTACATGTCAGTGACACAGCTATCATTCAAATCAACAAGGCTCTATGTTTTTCCACCTCAAAATATACATGCTCAAATTAGTGTACATCAACATGGACATCTATTACAGGGAAAATATGCAAAAAGGAATAATAATAGGATATGTATTCCGGGGAGTTTTTTGTTTATAACAAGCACACAGCTGGAGTATAATTTATATGGAAAACAGCAAGAGATCACAAAGGAGAATAAAGAAAACCTTCACCGATAAGCTAGTGCGTCCATCAGGCAGAAGGCCAAGCACAATGCAGGGAGGAAAACTAGCTGGTCCACACGCTATTTATGTATCATGTAACATATTTTCAGCCATTTTACATGCAGAAATGTAGACATCTACCATTTAAAACAGAACCCACTGGACAACCTGTTTGGTTTGGCTTTTGGAATTGACAAAACCAATACAGTTTCCCTGGCAGATACTGATTAAATATTTCCCCTCCATCCTCAGTAATTGGCTTCAAGACGAAGAGACCATATGGGCATGGCAAAGGAGCACCTTGTGCTTGTTCATGGGGAAGGACATGGAGCCTGGTGTTGGTTCAAGCTCCGCTGGCTCTTCGAGAGCTCCGGCTACCGAGTAACATGCATAGACCTTGCCGGGGGTGGTGTTGACCCTACCGACCCCAACACAGTTCTGTCATTTGAGCAGTATGACAAACCACTCCTGGACCTCATCTCAGCCATGCCGGAGGGTGAGAAGGTACAATTCCTCTTGTGTGTTTATGCAATTTACATTAATTTATAAGGCCATCTAGTTCAACCTAAATGGCATGCTATTAATGTTAACGTGCTACCACCTTTCCATGGAAATGATCAAAATATAAATCATTCCATGAATATTTCAACAAATGGAGAAATTGGACTAAATGAAAGGCTATAGTTATACAAGTTTCAGATGGAATTTGTTTGTATTAAATCTCAGTGCTCTTTGCATTTATAATAATACTGGATCAAACACCTTGCTGAGAACAGATATACATTTATTTATGTATCCACCGGAAGTGGTAACATTTATCGATTAGAAATTCACTAACTCATTCAAGTCTGAAGCCTAAAAAATGCTAAGGCAGTCTTGAAGCTACAAAAGGAAAAGCTATCAAAATTGCAACATGTTAATTAATTGCAGATACAGATCAAAGCTAGATTTGGCTTACCACTCAACTCAATCTGATTTCAGGTGATTCTGATTGGACATGGTACTGGAGGGCTGAGTCTTATTCATGCAATGCACCAATTCGTTGACAGAATTAAACAAGCAATTTTTGTGGCAGCTACAATGCTACCATTTGGACTCCAAACTGACGAAGATAAGAAAGATGTAATATAATAAGCATAACTCTATGTTTCTTTGTTCAATATTCTATTATTTTGGTTTGCATATCATAAGTTGTATGACTAACAGGAACCTATGAATAATAATATTGAACAGGGTTTACCAACATTGCCTGAGAATGAGATCGATCTGACATTCGGCACAGGTGCAGATAATCCTCCGACAACTGCTGCCCTGAGACCAGAATTCCAAAGAGAGCGATTATCCCAACAAAGTCCTGAAGAGGTATTATACCACATGGCTATATCAGAATGTGCTTTAGAGGATTGAGAAACAAGAACGGAAAAAATATATAAGGGTGCAAGTGCACATAGTCAGCATAGGTGGGAATGGAAAATGTGCCTAAAAAACATAGTTACTTATTCTGCCAACGCAATCTGAACATATGGTATTATCATAGTACATTATAGATAATTCCTGGAAAAATTATTATTCCCATTCAAATTTCTTGAGAAACCAAATCCTCAAACAACTAAACATCATAGTCAAATGAGAAGTAAACAATGATTACAGATATACTTATACATACCTGTTTTTTATCTGGCCAGGAATCTGTACTCGCTTCAATGCTGATGCGTCCGTGGCCTGTAACAGCTATTAGCACTGCAAGCTTTGAAGGAGATGATGAGAGACTAAATAGAATCAAACGGGTTTTCATAAAGACAGAGCGTGACCACATGCTGGACCCTCAGCAGCAAGATTCCATGATTAAGAAGTGGCCACCCAGTGAAGTTTTGGAAATAGATACCGATCATAGCCCCTTTTTTTCAGCACCAGAACAACTCTTTAATCTAATAGTCAAATCCCTATGATGTAAATATGCATACAACTCAAACATTGAAGAGAACTTCTCCAAATTATTGTACCACATATACACAACAACTCTAAACTGATTTAGGACCACATATTTGTGAATCATGCTCCCCAGAGGATCGTCAATTCATCATGGGCTCATGGCACATCTGCATATTATAAGGATGGCAGGTTCCTCGCAAGCAAAACAAAGTTAACGAAAAAAAACTGCACTCTAATCTGCAAACAAGAAACTCAAGGCAGTAGTATTGTAGTTCTATTTAGATCCTTGCGTATCATTTAAAAGTAGTAAAAATATATAGGGATCATTAAAACAAGCAATTTTTAACGCTACTTAAATAGATAAAAGTGATCGTGAAAGGATGAAATTTAATTTAAACATTGAATCTTTATTTTTAATTTGCCTGACATTATGCTGTCCTTTTAAAATGGAAGACCAGAAATAGGGCCTTACAAGTTGAAGTTAAAACATAATCGACTTTAGAGATAAATTTTTCCCTTTATAAACATAGTAAAACAGACACTATCATATACAAAGAAGGCATATTCTTTAAGACGCAACATTCAGATTCCTTGAGTGGTTTGCAAGTAAGTTTAATGTCGATGGTGATTTTGCAAGGATAATTGCATAACCATCATCCATGTGTTCTGCTCCTTCAGGGAAGAGCTGCCAAAGAAGGCAACCTCCTCCAATCACTTCTCCCTTCCAAGAACTCAAAAAAATTCTGTAAACTGTCTCCATGAAAGCTTCACGAAATTCATTACCAAACTTCCCATCCTTAATTGATACCCCAAACTCCCCAATCACAATTGGCATCCCAAGTAAATTGGCTGCATCATCAATATGTTGTTGCATCCATGCGTTCACAGATTGAAGATGATTTTCCTCTATCGAGTGAGGCAACCTAGCAAAAAATCTCAATCCAGTCATGATTATATATTACATTTCAATAAAGCAGTAAATTCATCTCATGGAGCTGCTCCCTATGTACGCGGTAACATGAAATGGCCTATAAGGACATACCAAGTGTCCGAATAAACATGAATAGAAGCCAGGTCAATTCCAGCCGCTTGATGGTTCCTGATGAAGTCTGTTCCAGCATTCCCCGAATACTCATCTGGGTTAACAGGCAAAAGTTCTGGAGCTGATGGAGCATAAAAGCCTTCAGTACCAATCTCCAAGAGATGCACAGGATCTATAGACTTCACATAGGATGCCATTTCTTCTATCCATGCCTAGAACAAACCCTTTGTCCTCAAAATGTGTTGCAGCAAAACAAAATATGGGAGACCCAAAAAAATGATACAAAAAACAAAGGATTAAGGATCTGCAAGGTATCGCCCGATGGATCTGAAGGGCAATGCGGCTCATTAATCAGCTCCCAGGCAAGAATAGTAGGATCGTCTTTGTAGGCTTCATTTGTGATCGTGTTTATTCTTGTCACAACAGCCTAAGAGAATGATGTTCAAAATTTGTTATGTGTACAAGACAAGGATACAACATAGAAATAATAGTGAAAAGAAAACAAATTTGCAATGACAACTAGTGGTTGTTGCCAGTTATTTCATTTCAGGGATACAATACAAGCAGAATATTTACCTCAACAAAAGCTTTGTAGTAACTCTTAATTGTTGGATCAGTAAAGAAGTCGTCTTCAGAAGTAAGATCTAGGCCATCGTCCTTGCCCCACCTCACATATTGTGCCTTCCCTCCATAATCTTCCCAGTTGTTGCAAAGTGACAGTATCAACCTCATGTTATGCCTTCTTGCCTCGCTGACCACAAAGTCTAATGCCTGACAAGAAAAGGCATGGGAACAAGGGTCAACATCCCCCTTGAGACGTAATAACAAAATGCAGAGATCAAGTTTTTCAAAGTGGTCCAGGAAAATTTGGCGCACTTGAACCACGCATTCCATCAAACAGGTGGCGTGCTACCGGTGATTGCTCACCTGGAAGACCACCTCGTCGTAGTGGAATGGCGCCGTCAGCAGAGCGCGGTATCCGCCGTCGCTGAAAGCCCAGGTGCGGCAGACGTTGAGGCCAGCGTCCGCAGCCTCAGCGATGGCGGCGGTGACCCGCGGGCGCGTGGCGCCGTCGGAGGCGAAGGACATGAGCCAGTAGGTGTTGAAGCCGTGGATGATGAAAGGGAGATCGGAGGCCCAGAGCTGAGTGCCGCGGCGCTCCACCATTGGCCAGTGGTCATCCATGTCGGAGGCGATCGATCGAGGGAGGGCGAGGAGGAAGAAAGGGGGGCGTCGTCGTCGCGCTCCAGCTCCACGGGATGGGGCACATGTGCGCTTAAATTTTCAACGGCGGTGGTCAACGCTATTGTGCTGGTATTATGTGAGGGAGACCGACAGGTGGGTCCCACCATCTCGGACCGATAGGAGATGAGGCTGAAACAAAATTAAAAATTAGAGTAATGTCATTATTATTTTCTCAAAATTATGGTTTATATGGTATTGACTCATGTAGACTCTACATGTCAATGACTAACGGATGACATATCTCTAACTTTAAAAAATTGCAATGACATGAGTCCAATTAGCCCTAGGAAAATTCGTGTTACGTTTGTTTCGTAATACAAACGTTTTGATTTTTTTTTAATGTTTGATCATCCGGTAATATTTATTTATTTTTCATGAAATCTGAATTAGAGGTCGTTCAAATCTCGAGGCAAACCTGGATGCCCAAGATAATGGTGCTCCACAACTTGTGTGTAGATAATTTATTCTCGCATGGACACATGGAAATGGAGTTCTTCGGCGACGGCAC
This sequence comes from Leersia perrieri, assembly GCA_000325765.3. Lineage (NCBI taxonomy): Eukaryota > Viridiplantae > Streptophyta > Magnoliopsida > Poales > Poaceae > Leersia > Leersia perrieri. The sequence goes on from CM002478.1 coordinate 663,899, forward strand.
ATAGAGCAAACATACTGAAAGTTTGAGATAAAAAAAAACATACTCAAAGATTCAATTTTTTTTTTTTACTAAACATCAATCCAAAGTGGCAAAAACTTACAATAGTTAGATTAGGAAAATAATTTTTGACTAATTGCAACATCAATCAAAATACAATAATCAGACTAAGGAAGAACAGTTGTGTTTCTTCATAATAACCAACAAACGAACCAACCAATATACACACGTGACACGTGTAGCTAGCAATCTAGCATACGATGATCGAGATACACCGAAATGACATGGATGATCTGAACTCTGAAGCTGCATATACGATGACTAGCTAGCTAATGGAGAATCTCCTACTCTTGGGCTTGGCAACCGTCGTCTTCCTGTCCACGTTGCTCGACGTGTCGAGGGGCGCCGGCAGGGCTGACGAAGCGACAACAGCGACGGCGGCGGCGGGCTCGACGCGACGTGCGGTGGGTGCGAGCGGTGGCAGCGAGGACGGGAGGGAGACGAGGACGATGGGTGCGCGAGGCGGGGCCCAACTGTCAGGGACGATGCTAGGGGTGCGGGCGAGCGCGCGAACAGGAGAGCGGTGGACGCGCGCCTTTTGGCGCCGTCGCAGGCCGTGGGCCTCAAGGCGGCCCGCGGGAGCGAGGAGATTGGGTCGAGGCGGCTGCGAAAGCAGGCCGAGGCCCAAGCAGAATGAGGAAAGAGAGAGAGGCGATGGGAGTTGGGCCGGGGAAAGAAAGTTGGGACTGTATTCCGCATCCGGGCGCCTGAATGGAAACTAGCGTCCGAAATTTCCATCCATGCTCCGTTAACTCCTTGCTCCCCGTTATTTTCTCAAAAAATATTCAACTTAGAAGAAAAAAGAAATGAGATTCAATTCAAAGAAAAATGGAAAATTTTAAATTGAAAGAAAAGTGGAAAAATTTTCAAATTGAAAAAAAAGAGAAAAGTTTCAATTAGAAAAGGAAAGAAAAGTTTCAACATGAAAGAAAAAAAATCAAATTGAAAGAAAACAGAAGGTTTCAAGTTGAAAAAAAAGAAAAATTTTCAATTACAAAGAAAAGAATTTCAAATAGGAAGAAATGAAAATTTTCAAAGTGAAGGAAATGAAGATTTTCAAAGTGAAAGAAATAGAAAATTTTCAATTGGAAAGATATGAAAAAAAAATCGTCCGATGGCGATGGCCGTCGCAGGAGGGTGGCATGGCCTTGCCACCCTCCCCCACACGCGCCCTGGCGACGCCAACGACCAGGCAGAGCGGAGCGGAGCATGGGGAGGCGGCGGCGCGGTGTACGTTGGAGCCATCACAAGCCATCGGCGCAAGGAGGCTGTCGTCATCGTCAATGATGGCACAGCCCACGGGGATGCGGTGTCGCGGTGGGACGGTGGTGCCGGGAGGTCTTCGTCAACAACGTGGTCTCGATGCCGCTGGTTGGGGAGGGCACCGCCGATGAGCCGCAAAGGGGAGGGCGGCGCCAGTGAGCCGCGTAGGGAAGGGCGGCGCTGGTGGCCTCGCCGGTGAGCCGTGCGGGGAGGGAGGCGCCGGTGGCTTTGCCGTCGTCATCGCCGGTGAGCCGTGCAGGGAAGGACGGTGCCGGTGAGCCGCACGGGGGAAGGCGTCTCCGGTGAGCCACACGGGGAAGGGCAGCGCCGGTGGCCTCATCGTCGCCGTCGGTGGTGGCCTCGCCGGTGCCTTGCAATCTAGATATGGGGAGGATTTTTAGGGAAAGAGAGAGGAAATGGGAAAGGTAGAGAGAGAAAGGAAAGTAAATATCTAGAGCGGCGTCGTTAATCTCGCCGTTTGCGGAATCTGAGCGCCGCGGGCGCTCGTGCACCAACTAGTATTATCGAAGAAGAAAAGGAGGGGGCGACTCAAAAGTATGAAAACTCTGGTTTTTTCTTGGAGTTTTTTTATGGACTTCAGGATATTAGGTAAGGTGATTTTTTTAAAAAAATTGATTTTTGATTCCAAGAAAAATTTTGGGGATTCCATGGAGTCTTGTAAATCCTATTATTTATAGGTTAAGGCTGAGTGATGAAGGTATTTGGAGAAATAAATTCTTGAATTTTGGCGTTATAGGGCTTGAGAAAAAACCTAGGAAGGAAAGGATTTTTTTCCTAGGGCTGGTTAGGAGAAAAAAAAAGATACGGATGTGATTATACAGGAGAAGGAAAGAATTCAAGGATCCAGTAGTTTACACCAAAAGGAATTTTCTGGATTGAGATTTTTCTGGCAGGAGGGAAAAAGAAAAGAGTCGAGATCCATCTGGCACCACTGGCTAACTATACAGTCAATGAACCAATTTTTTAAAAAATAGGATTTTAATTAAAATAATTTTTACGGTGGTTAAACTTGGATTACCACTAGAGAGGAGAGGAGAAATAATGAGAGATGAGAGGAAGGAGAGATAAGAGAAAAGAGTGAGGATAACATGTGGACCCAATTATTTTTTGCCACGCTCCAATACTGTTTGGGTATATATTTTAAACAAATTTTTGCAAGTTTGGAGTCCAACAATTCTGGTATTAGGGTTTAGGGACGTAAAGTAAACTTATTACTCCGAAACAAAATGACAACTAGGAAGTCTGCTGGCCCATGGTCATGGCCCAAAGGCACGAGCTGGAGCAGTCCATATAAAGCTAACACCATCCAAGGCAGCTTGCCCTAATCCATCCCAGCTGCGCTGAAGCAGAACCTCCATCACCGCCGTTCTTAATTACTACCTGCCTTCTCTAACTTATGTATTCACTAGATTAAAACCCATCAGCCTGTACGATCAGCCTCCATCAAGCTTCATCGACATCAGACCTGTATTTGCATAAGGATTGTCCTAGATGGACAAGGATTTGAAAGGCATCTGTGATCCTAGAATCTGCTGAAGGTTTGTATTTTTCCTTCCTCTTTCCATCGATTTATCGTTTTATTCCCTCTAGCTATTTCGATCTTTAAGCAATCCCGTATGCCTTGCATCTATTGAATTTATTTTGAGAAGCAGGACGGACAAAGAAGAGCAGTGTCTTGGTTTGGAAGGATGAGCCGACGATTTCTGAATCTATTGGTGCAGAGCAAACGCAGTGGAATGTATTCCCTGCACCGCATACCGGCGAGTCATCTCTTTTACCCATCAACCAGAGCAGCCGAAGAAGCAACGGCAAGATCCGAAGAATCATTCAAGTCCTACATGGAGGAACACCAGAAACATCCTGGCTTGCATTTCATGGACAAATTGTTCAGCCAGTTTCCCTCTCCGATGATCAGCTTCAAACCGTCGCCGACATATAGGCACAGCAGAAGCATTTTCGAATTCGCCACCCTCCTCGGCGACGACGAGGACAAGATCCTCGCCGCCGACAACAATGGAAACACCACACTCCTCGATACCGACTCCAGCTCCCATACCATCTTCCGCTCCCTCAACTATAACAAGGGCCGTGGCGCCATTGCCATCAGTATGACTAACTCCGATCCTGACGAGCCTGACCGCCTCTACGTCATCAGGTCGGAAACTGGCCCTATCAACAGCCACCAATGCTTCGAGATGCTCAGGTATGGCTTCAGCACGAGCACCTCTAATTCGAGGCCTCCTTACTGGTACTCTCTACCGCCGCCGCCGCCCGATGCGACCTACACCCTCGTCCGCAACCGCCGTCGGCGACTCAACAATCTATGTCTCTTCCACCGTGCCGGAACGTGGCGGCACTCACGCCTTCGACACGATCACCCACAATTGGCGAAGAATTGGTTACTGGAAGATGCCAGGTGTGCTGTTGATCTCTCCGAGGCTGACATGCGGTCCCCACCTACATTTGAGCACACCTGGCTGGATCTTGACATACCTAAATCATGGTCACCCTTCAAGCTCAACCTCATCAGCCTCGGCTCTGGCAGATTTTGTGTCGTCAAGATGTTCCATTCCACTGAAGATTATCTTCTTACTGACGATTCCGGTAATGACATAATTGACTCTGATGTGATCCATTCCAATTTTGCTGTCTTCACTGGCTTGCATATAGTGCCGCGTTGCAATGGTAAAGATAAGCCAAGAGAATTCAAGATGATCAAGCACAAGTCCATGTCCTACACCTTCGACCCACATAATATTCCATGGGTCATCTGAATCTAACTCCCTTAATTACACCATGGAGCTGGATGTGGGGTTGTTGAAGCTATTATCATTTTGCTATGAATCAATGCTTTATCTCCTAGGCGTTTTGTTATCCTCAGTACTTAAAGTAATTTTGATAATAAAATAAATCACAAACAAAATAAATAATACATATTTTTTTAATAAAACGAATAGTCAAACATTATAATAGAAGAAATATTATGTAAGGGAGACCGACAGGTGGGTCCCATCATCTCCCAAGTGATGGCATGCCGGAATGCTTTGGTGATTCAAGACCGCGGTGGTGGGAAGAAAATTGATATTTTTCTTCACAGGAAAATAATGTTTTTTTACTGAAAAACAATTGTGAAACTTTACCTTATCTTTAGGATGGGGTGAGGTGTTCGACCAGGATGAAGAGGTTGTCGGCGGCTCATCGGTGTTGCAGGCGGCGGGCGCGCGAGACAGGCGGCGGTGCGTCAACATGATTTCAGGGTCTATTTATTCTACATAAACATTTAAGGTGCTACGTTTCTAGTAGCATGTAATTCATTTTCCATGAAATCTGCATTAAAGGGTTCTCAAATCTCGACGTGAAGCTGGATGACCAAGATAACGTGCTCCATAACTCGCGTGTAGAAAATATATTCTTGCATGGACACATATGTATTATGGAGATGGAGTTCTCCGGCGAAGGCACATAGAGCAAACATACTCAAAGATTCATTATTTTTTTTTTTTACTGAACATCAACCAAAGATGGATGGTACAAACTTACAATAGTTAGACTAGGAAAATAATTTTTGACTAATTGCAACATCAATCAAAAGACAACAACCAGACTAGGAAGAACAGTAATGTTTCCTCTGAATAACCAACCAATATACACACGTTACACGTACGTGTAGCTAGCAATCTAGCATACGATGATTGAGATACACCGAAATGACAAGGATGATCTGAACTCTGAAGCTGCATAAATGAGTCAATGACAACTAGCTAATGGAGAACCTCCTCCTCTTGGGCTTGGCAATCGTAGTCTTCCCGTCCACGATGCTCGACGTGTCCTTGGCCCACATGCCACCGGCCTTGAACGGGTTCAGCATGCTCAACGTCCGCGACCACAAACTCATCCCCTTCTTCCCCATCGCCGACGACCCTCTCGACGACGACGACGACCCCTTGCTCTGCTGCATCCCTGACACGTATGCCTTCATCCTCGCCAACTCCGACCTCAACGCCTCGTTCTCCCTCGCCAGCGACGCGTCCGCCTTCGCCTGCTTCCTCACCGACCCGGCCTCCGACCTCCTCATCTCATTGCCATTGCTGCTTCGGAGGTTGAGCTGGTCGTAGTAGAGCGCGGCGAGCACGGCCTGCAGCGGCAGCCGCTTGTTCTGCGACGCGTGGAGCCGACCCTGGTACGACAGCTTCAGTGGGTCCATCACGCTGCACACCTTCTCCCTCTCCATCTCATCCAGCCACGGGTGCGCCTTCAGGTAGATGTCCACGGCTCGGTACACGCTGTCGTGCGTCGCGCGTGCCTCCTTGGGCACTGCGCCCGCGATTCCCACAAACTTGGAGATCGGTAGAGTCTCCTCCGTTGCCATCTCTGCGGCGAGTTCGTCAACAATCTTCGCCACCGCCTGCATCGCGCTCTCGCCGTCGATGTCGCCGTGCAGCGCGCCGCTCAGCGATGATCTGCGGTTGCGGTGGGTGTTGATAGACGCGGCGTTGCGGTCTACGAAGGCGGTGATGATGCGGCGGATTGTGTCGGTGTTTTGGATGTGCTCGCCGGCGGCGTCGAGGGCGATGGCCAGGAGGTCGCCGGCGGTGGCTTTGTCGAGCACCGCCGCGACGCGGAGCTCCATGTCGCGGCACGTGGTGGCGGACGCGCCGATGGTGATGGCGGCGTGGAGGAGGCGGCAGAGGAGCGACGCCGGGAGGGGCGCGTCGTCGGTGGACGGGAGCACGGCCACCACGGACTCCACCATCGCGGCGTCGTGATCGCCGGCGGCGGCGAGCGCGAGCTCCGCGTAGGCGGTCGACGCGGCGGTGAGCACCTCGTGATCCGCGCGACGGCAGCGCAGCGCGGCGATGACCTTGTGGAACGACGGCGGCGAGAGCGCGGCGAGCTCCGCGGCCCACCAATCCGGCGGCGACCTCGTCGGGAACAGCGCCTCGTTGCAGATCCTCAGCGCCACGGCGTCCGCGGCGCGTCGCGCGACGCCGGTCTCATCGGCGGCGGAGGAGACCGTCGCCGCCTCGCAGGAGCGGAGCACGGCGACGGCGCCGGACAGCGTGCGGAGAGCGACCTTGGCGAGGAAGTCCTCGACGCGGCGCGCCAGGCCGCCGCCGCCGTCAGACGGCGACGGGTTCATGTCGAGGAAGGCGGCGGAGCAGAGGATCGCGGCAGCGTTGTGGACGGAAATGTCGAAGTTGTGGCCGTAGCAGTAGCGCGCGGCCTTGTCGAAGGCGTCGGCGCCGCCGGGCAGCGAGGAGAGGTCGAGTTCCACGGTGGCCGTCGCTCCGCCGCGTGTAGCAGCGACGGCCTTGCGGATGTACCCGCACTTGGGCGCCATCACCGACTGGAAGGAAAAGATTTGTGGGCGTCAGAGTTTGATCAAAACAGAGTCTTTTACTTGTTCTTAATCTTACTGAGGAAATTAAAGAAGTGAAGTGAAAGGAGGGGGAGAATGTTACCTTGTGGAGAGGGAAGACGTCGTCGGCGATCCGGATGATAAGATCGGCGGGGATGTCCGGCGACGAAACCCTGCTTGAATACATCGATTTGGATGGGAAAAAAAAACATGTTAAATTCAGATGAAACTGACAAGAGATGGAATTCAGTTCATCATTAACGGGTAGTTAAACATACCACTGGCTTGTCCGATCCATGGAAGCAGAAACAGAAGCAGAGGCAGGTGCAAGAGAAGAGATGATGTCTCCTCCGTTAGAGGTGGAAGCAGCTTGCATCAAGAACAAGGCAGTGAGCTGGGGCATGCCAATTAATAAGGAGCTCTCCCTTCCCTTGTAAACTCTCAAAAGTAGGCAGATTTCCTGAATATCTGATCCTCATCGATCGGATTTATAGAGATTCCATCTCATTACACTGTTCAAACTCCTTTTCTTCTAATAACAAGTGGACTAGAATATGAGTTCGCCACTGCCACTATTCCTCCCAGATTTGCATGGCTGTTAAGGCGTTCTCGTCAGCAAAGCAAGTCATGTTGCCGATGTTTTGGTTGGACTCTTCTGTTCAGTTTCCATTTCCTGCAACTATGCTGAAGTTGTGGTTGACTACTCTTTGCTACCGTCCATCCTCGTGATGGCAACTTTTCTTCGTCAAAATAAACAGATCATGTCCACTAGTGCATTCCATCAGCATCAGGTTTAGTGTTGATGAAGACAAGGTGATCTCAACCATGGAAGAATGAATAGTTTTTGCACGGATATATACATTCACAAAGCTACAGTTGCATTGCACTTGATCCACTGTTGTTCATTGATAGTGGCGCTAGGCTCATCTCCTTCCACGCAGTTAAACGAGAAAGTTTTCTTGCAGGAAATTAAGGGGTATCAGTTGGACGTGGCTTGGGACTTGCCACGTCGGAGGATAGCGTTTTGGGTCCCACAAAAATCCGTACGCCAGTTGAACGTGGCCACCTAAGTATAAGGTGGGGACGGGTATCCTGTGATCCAACGGGATAATAGCAAAAGATACACTGCTGCGTACTATCTACGTATACGCATCATATACTCCTGCGTAGCTGAGAAAGATGAGATAAGAGTTGAGATCGATGCTGACTGCTAGAGCTTTCACCTTTAGCTGCACGATGCTGACCGCGCGCAGCTTCGACTAATCCTGCTAGCTGCATGCATAATTTCATCCAATGTCTAATGGGCCTTAGATAATTTTTTAAGATAAAAAAATTAAATTACATACTGACTTAGGTATCCAAGAAGAGATTTGTTTCGTTCCTGCAGCTGTACAACAGGCATAATTAACATGGGCACGATCGAGAATGAAATAAGAGGAGCGGTTAGGTAAGTAACAATGCAAGCACACAACTCGTCTTCATGCCGAGTCGACTCTGTCACTGCTGCCTCTCCTTCCCCCAATCCCTAATGTACAAGTGTGCCTCCTTCAATGTCAATGCCAACACGGCAACACCGATGGCACCGGCTCCTGGAGTACAACCGCCGCCACCGATTGTTGAATGCTAATTGCACAATTGACAATCCCAGCAACCTGCAAAGGTTGGATTTGTCCATGAATGCCACCTAAGGGCTTGAAGATTCAAAAACTAGGTCGCCTTTGCAGGACTCATCCCAACATAGAGGATCAAAATGGCTCGGCCTCATTTAAAATGCACAAATATAGTTTTACCGTCCACCACACTCACATTTAGGTGATACAACCTTATGAATTAGACAATACGTAGAGGTATCGATGAATGCCACAAGTTATGCTAGCACTCAACAGTCCAGATTTGGGTAACAGGCTGAACGGAAAATAACTCATTTAATAGTTATGTTCTGCACACAAGTTTATCTGTTTATGCAACTAAAATTACACGAAAAGGAAGTATGAAATAATTGATGCATCTTCTTCCAAAAAGAAAATAAGTCGACTAATTGTCATATCGTAGTTATAGTAGGGAGTGCACACGAAAAAGACCTAGACCCCTCTGCTCTAGCCAGCTTCTCCAAGTTGGTGAGGTGGTGACATCAACATGCACATCGCTACCCCTTCTTTTAAGTGGTGAGTAATTGGAGGACCCTTTGCCATACTCCTGAGTAAGATGTTGATGTCCCTTTGCCTTCCTCACAAACAAGCTCCCAATCTCATCTCTAATTGCATTGACAAAGTGCGGGACAACCGCCTTCTTCAAATTGACCTCTATTGTTCTATGTTGTCATCATCTGTTGTGTTAGATGTACTCTTCGCTTGAAAATCTTTGTTCGAAAGTTCCGTGATTTTGGGTTGAAAGTTTAGTTCCGTCAGTAGAAACTTTTAACTATTCGAGCTAAAAAAAGTTTCAAGTAGAAAGTTTTAAAAGTTCGAGATGAAGTTTTTTGAAGTTGGGATAATGTTAAGTTGAAAAGTTTTGGTCTTTTATTTGTCAAATAAAGTTTGGGACTAAACATGTTTATAGTTTTGGTCTAACTTAAATGTGATTTATTGGAAATTTAGGAGATCGTGTATCAAAATTCCAAAGCAAGATTGGAAAAAAAAAAGAATAAATAAATATTTTTTGCTGTCAAAATTCATTCGTAATGGCGTGCATCCATTTATTAGTGATATATTGTCTCCTCAACCATGGAAAGTATTCTTAGTAGTGTGTGGCATCGATTTGCGGCAACGTGTACTAGTTTTCTCACCGACTAGCATGACAGAGCGGGCTCCTGACTTGCTCAGCTATTTTTTCGTGAGAGATTGGGCATTTAGCTATCGACAAAAAACATTGGACCACTATCGACAGTAACAGTCATAATAGCTTGCAAGCTACCCATGGCATTTGCCACATAAGCTCTTTGGTGCTATAAATATTGGTGTCTTGCTCTACTACTTGATGATCAAGGACTTTCTAGGCCAATGTGGCGGAAGACGTCAACTGTGGACCAAGTTTGCACAACATGCTTGGTAAGTGATAGCCCGTCCTCGCAATAGAGGAATGAACATGTGGTCAAGAAGGTTGGTTCCTTAGGTTGCCTATGCACCAAAATGGGGACCAACAGCCTACATAGAACCTTACTCTAAAGAGGATAGGATGAACTCATGCCGTTGTTCATTTTAAAAAAAGATACGATGAATCGTAAAATCTATCTGGTGCGTAGTCACCCGATTGGCTTGAACGACGATGGACATGGCTCCACCCGGAGGGTGACACACGTCCCACCCTAGGCCCATGTGTTTCTGATGCTAACGGTGGCCATGCCCCGTTAGGATCAAACAGACGTCGTTAGCATCTAAATGCTTCTTTTCAGTGATGGCAATGGAAGCGAACCCCGACCAACTATTTAGGATTCGGGAATGGGGTGGGGAGGAGGAAGAGGAGGGTTTCGCTGGCGGTTAGAGGGATGGCTGGGGCTGTGGCTGGACTGGCTATGTGCAGCAGACATAGGCGGGCAGTGAGGCAGCGTTGGCGCCACCCGAGCCACAGGGACAGGAGACAGCAATGGCCAGAGTAGGTGGCGAGCGACAACCGATGCTTGGTACGATCCTGGCGGCTCACCGCTGCTGGCATAAGTGGAGAAGGGGAGAGGGAGGAAGGGTATTCGGTGGGGTCTCGCTAGCGTCGACATGCCTAGGCGGCAGCACGCTACATTGGGGAAGGTGGTGGTTCACAGTGGCCGGAGATGGTCAACAGTACCATTGTGAGGAAGATAGATGTTATGTGGTGGTGTCTGGTGAGACAAAGATGGATCATGGAGGACAGCGCGGAGGCAAGGCCACGAGGGGATGCAGAAGGTCGGCATTTAGCCCTATAGTGCACACACACCGTTTTGTGACTGTGATTTATCATTTTGGCTCGCACACCATTGACTTAGAAAGTTCCACGTGTTATCCTCGTAGGGTGACAAGTGGCAATTCTTTTTTTTTTTTGGGAGCACAAGTGGCAATTCAGAGAGTGGCAAATGGCCAGTTCCATTTTCCCCACCCAAAATGATACCACTACCACTACTAGATTATCTCATCTAATAAGAACTATCGATACATTTTTATCCTCAACTAGGTGTAAATTTTACATTTTTTTTCCCCCTGCAAAATGAAGCAGTCTGATTTCAGGAAGCCGCGTAGGTGACATGTGACGGCTTTTGCCGTCGCCTGCTGCTGATCTTCCCGCCACCATCCGACGACCAATTCTGCGAATGCGAGCTCTTCTTCGTCTTCGTCTTGCTCCTCCTCTCCTGCGCCCCGATCATGGCGATCCTTCCAATCCCCCGCGAAATCGACGCCAACAGCGCCCTCCCATGCTCCCCACCCCTCCCATCACGCATCCCCTGCCTCATCACCCCCTGCTCCCTCTCCAGCTCCGTCAACCTCACTCTCATCCTCGCGATCTCCAGCTTCAGCTCCCGATTCTCCCGCCGCAGCGACGCGTAGTTGTCCCGCTGCGGCGACACGCACGAGCTCGGCACCCCGCTTCCGCCGCCTACGCCGCCGAACATCCGCTGCGACAGCGAACCCGCGCAGCCGCCGCCGGATGGGGTGTACTGCAGGTGGCTCGACGAGGAGGAGACGGTGGATTTGAGGCGGAGCTGCTCGAAGTAGAGGACCCGCACCACCGTCTGGATGGGGAGGCGGTCGTTCTGCGCCGCGTGGCTCGATGCGTCCTGTGACAGCTTCTGGCAGTCGATCAGCTTGCACAGCTTCTTGCACTCTGAATCCGTCAGAGATGGGTGAGCCTGATCTTACAGTAAGCAATTCACTTGTCAGTGATCACACACACACACAAAGATGTACACTATCAGATAGATACTAGTAATATATAGAGATTGCAGATTCTAGTGATCACATTATCCAGTGTTACAAGTATATATGTCACATTTTCACCAAGGAACATCGTTGCCAGTGTCAGTTACTGAGTTTGCCATTGAACAGTAATCAGAAAATATCAAGTTGCTGATCAGTAGTTACATACAGACATAACAAGCACAAGTTGTACATTTTCAGATACTATACAGATTGAAAATAATTATAGTGATCACATCCAACATTGCAAGTATACATGTCACATTTTCATCTACAAGGAATAATATTACTAATTATGACAGAATAACAGTTGGTCAGTTACTGAATTAGCCATTGGACAATAATCGAAAATGTCCAGTTTCTTCTTTTTAATTGCTGACAATGTTGATTGAGCTTTATGTACTTTAACCACTACTTTTGTTTGTAGCAATGAATTTAATTACTAACAGTTGGAACTTGGAGCTCTACACTATTATAAATGTATGATGCAAAGTGAATCTAACCATATGACTTTGAACATGCTATTGGTCAAACTATAAACAGGAGAGTTAACACTGTCGATTACTAAAAGTCGAAGGGACAAAATTTGTACCTTCAGGTATATGTCAATGGCACGGTAAAGTCCATCATCAACAATGCGCGCATAGTCCGGTAAGAGTTCGATAAGAGCCATGAAATTCTGCAGTTTCAGGTATGGATCTGGTGCTATTTCTGCCAGGTAACCATCCATCAGTCTACCAACCTTCAACACCGAGCTGTGGCTTGGAGACTTTAGTCCATCATCAGACTCATATCCACAAGGTGACAAGTTTCCTGAATCATCTTCCTCAATCCTTTGCAAGAAGTTCACCAATATACGATGGACAGTGTCGACATCAAACATCGAGTCGCTTGTTTGCCTTGCAGGGATTAGAAGATCATCAAGTGATGCCATCTCAAGCTGAAGGCTGATCCTTTTCTCAACTTCAATCCTATAATCTAGGCTGATATCAGCTTCAATGGCCATTCTCAGCATGCCAAATAAGAATGACAGGGTAACCGATGTGATCTTTTCTGTTGCCAACAGATCAATAAGTGTTTCCACAATAACCCGTTGATTGTCTCCAACAAGAGGACCAGAGTCCCATACATGGCGCCTTTCTATACCCTTCAGAGCTGTTTGAGCATAGTGCACAATAGATGTGCCGATACTCTCTGGCCTCACCCCAGTTCTTCTCATTGCGACGATAACACGCTGATAGTAGTCGATTCTCAGTGCAGAAAGATCCTCAACCCACCAATCTTGGTA
>CM002478.1:676866-706707 GCA_000325765.3 Leersia perrieri
AGCTGCTCCTTGCTTGCATTTAACGCAATTGCATCGACACACATGTCTACAAGTCCAATTTCTTCCACTGTTGGATCTAAACCATCACATGCACATAGGACTTCTAGTGATTTATCAAGGTTCTTAACCACAATCTCGTTCAAGTACGTCTCCGTCCGGATAATGAGATTCTCCTCTTGGTACTCTTCTGTCATCTCCAAATACTCTGCAATGCACCGGAGATGAGCCACATTGACAGTATTAATTTCAAAATTACTCCCATAACAGAACTTGGCAGCAAGATCAAATGCTAAAGCTCCCCCTGGTACATTCACTAGCTCCAACTTTGAGAGATCTGGATCCTTGGATTCGGCTATCATTCTTCGTATTCTTCCACTCTTAGAGACTAGAGGGAACTGCAAACCGGTACAGAAGGATACTATGATTAAACCCATTTTGCAACTTAACTTCAGTCTATGAAATATTATAAACATCAAATACATTTTTCTTCCTATGAAGGCTCCTTTAAAGAAACTCTCTCTATGAAAGCTCAACAAGCATCACTAATGCACAAAAGAACATACAAAGCCAAAGCCCTGTTTTGCCCATTAATTTTTTACCGTTCCATATCTAATTATTCAATCTTATAACGGCTAGCATTTTCAGCCTTTAAAATAGATCTATGCTTTTTGCACAGCACTATATTTAAGGAATTGTGATTATTTTTTTTTAAGGAATTGTGATTATTGAACCAGTAGCCACAATATACAGAATTCTATGCTTGTGCAGTTATCACATCAGTAAGGATATACATTACCGACAAGGATATACATTACCGACTATTTATGTCACAAAATGGTAATAATTTCAATCACATTGGTTCTCATGTCAAGCAAAGTTTTAAGGAGTGGCAAGTTAAATATGGCATTCCTACTCCACTTGTAACATTGCCAAGTAATTAACTTCCTGCAAAGAAAATTCAACTACCCAACTGAGCAATTGCTCAAAAAATATACTTGGCGGGCTTCTATTGTGCAGTAGTTGATAAGTAATGTAGAAAAAAGAATTGCAACAGAGAAAATGGCATACTACAATAGAACGGGTAAGATTAAGCTATTCAAATAGATAAGGCACCTTGTGCAGTAGGAAAGATTGTCCATCTACTGATATTGTTAAATCCCCAGCAACATCAGAAAATATCCTGCACGGCAAGGAACATTTCTGAAGAATTAGACACCAAGAACAGCTTTTGCATTTACAAAATGTAAATCTTAAGTATGATGCTTCTCATGCTAATTTGGTACACTCTGCTGGGAACATGTAAGACTTGTAATCATATTCCTTTTCACGGAGAAATTGAACAGCGCAGTACCAACTACTGAAATTATTAAAAAACTGGTGCAGATTCTTTTCAGTCCAATAAGACATGCTGTCAATGAACTAGTAGGTTTCAATCACAAAACAATCAAAAACGCAGGCATTTTGCCTTCTTTCAAAGAAAAAAAAAGGAAATGCAACGGGTCACATAAGAAGTAGATCTGTTTAGTTAATGCTGCTAATGGTTGCAATTTGTTCTCCCAAAATTGACTGTATTTTTCTCCCAAAAAAAAGCGTAAACAAAGGGGGCAAAAAAAAACACTTAATTGATTTGTTCAGAACCTCAGAACCAGATGCAGCATACGAAAGGGGACGCTGTGGTAGGGACCTGATTCTGATTCTAGATAAGTCATGGAACGAGTTAAAAAGTGCAGACGTTTTGTGATGCCCGGGACCATCCGATGAGCATTTTAAGGTTTCTTCTGTTCGGCAGGGGAAGAGCAGGTTGAGAGAAGGATGCTCTGCTGACCAAAATTGCACTGCATCTCTTGGCAGAAAGCACCAACAACACTCAAAATCACTCGACCAGGTAGTTAAGAAAAGAACAACTTTGGGCCAAAACTACCAAACTATATGAACACCAGCAGTCACTCGCCATTGAAATCTCTGAAACAAATAAACCTCAGCAAAACCGACCTCACAGTCTCAGCAATGGAAGAGAAAGGAAGAGCATTAGTAGGCAGGTACCTCCTGCTGATGGGATTACAGAAGCGCGGCGAGGCGGCGGAGAGCTTGGTGGTGGAGAAGGGAAACGCAGGGCTATCGCTGGCTAGCCCCATTGCTGAGCTACCAAAACCTCTCTTTCCTTTCCCTTCCCTTCCCTTTCTGTAGAAAAGCTCCAAGAAATGTTGTGGGCAATGGAGGCAGATGGATGAGTGAGGACGAAAGAAAAGAATAACGGCTGCCTGGTGTAGTCATTGGCATCATTAAGATACTACAGTATTCAATATTCAATTCAATGACAGACATTCCAAAATCCATTCTTTAATTCTTCCGTCTCCTTTTCGTTTTGCACATTGCACTCCCCCCAATTTGACAATAGGCCCTTGTCTATGGTTTCTCTTTCTTCTGCAGCCCCTTACCATGCATCTGCATGACTGCATATGTATGCATATAGGAAAAATTGTATCTAGAGAGGAGCAAATTAGCAAAATAGTTGGTTATGTCTGTCTGTGTGTGTTGGATTCGCTGAGAAAGTGACACTGATGGAGGAACAGTTGGGTGACTGGGGGACAAAGGCTGGTCACTCTGTCAGCTTGTGGATGCTTCCCTCAACGAATGCTTGCATTTGCCTCTTGCTTCTTGCGTTGCGTGCATTCTCTAGATGTGTGGCATTTTCTTTTTTCTGTTTTCTCCGAGAGCCCGAGTTGTGCATGACTTGGATTTAGGAAGACATTTCACAATATTTAGAGTGCCATGTAATTGCTACTTTCAGGGAAAAAAAAGTGCCATGTAATTGTAGCAGCATGAAGTAGAGATAGAGTGGAAAGTAGAGTGGGGTGGAAGGCTGTCGGTGAAGGAAATGATTTGGATGCTTTGGCTGGCTCGTTGTCCACTGCGGGAGAATGGACAGCTCTAGCTTTTTCTTCCTTTCGCTTTTGCTTTTGCAGGGAGGATATCGAGGAAGAGGAGGAGAGCTCAGAGCTTTGAGCTTTGATCGATCGGGCTTTGTTTGGTCAGGTCCACCATGAGAAAGCCACAAGACAGCCAAACTCGATTACTCCAGCCTACTGCTCGCTCATACTCCATTGCCGATCAGAAGCACGAACCTTGTAATTGATCATTCCCTCGAATATTTTGTGTTCATGCTTGGCTGACTACAGATTTTGCACATCAAGCATTCAGGCTAGTGTTGTGCTCGTGCAAAGCTTACCCTGTCATTTGTTCATCAAGAATATATATGATCCAAAGCCATTCATTATTAGGCTGCGTTCGAATCAGGTTAGAGGGAAAAAAATCTTCTAGTTTTCCGTAAGCATGCTTTTCAAACTACTAAACGGTGTGTTTCTTGAAAAAAAATATACGAGAGTTGTTTAAAAAATTCAGATAAATTTATTTTTCAAGTTTTTAATAGTTAATATTCAATTAATTATACACTAATGATTTATCTTGTTTTGCATGCACAAAAAATCCAAAATGCCCATGCAATATCGAATGCAGCCTTAGTCACTCGATCACAGTCTCTCCTCCCCGTGTGTGTTATTTCCCTCCATCCCTCGAAAGTTTGTTGTCAAGTTTCTCTTTACAGAGATGATCACAAGATGGGAAAAGAGCCTCAAAGGACAGCAAAGCAAAACGTGGATTTGTGATAAAGCTTTAAGCTGTTTTTGTGATCGATCGATGCTTTCAAGTTTCAAATGCCTTTCTGAGACGAGCAATTTACATGTACTAAGTTCTAGCGTTCTGTGAGGGTCATTCGACATGTGGGTCTATGAGTGATGGCCCACACATTTTACTAACAAAGTCAAACGAAATGTTAAGTCAGAGGATTTGGTTCCACCATTTAACTAACTAGAAGGAAACATGTGTCTATGCGCGGGCACCATATTTAAAGTTTGATAATCTTTGTTGCCATAAGAATTAAATTTTAATTTAGGTGTCTTTTACTTCAAATAATATTTGATTAGAAATTGAATATATAGTGTAATAGTTACGGTTACACCGAGTTTTTGAATTATTGATGATGCAACATAAACTGAGGTGGACCATGTTAAGGAGCCTGGCGGAGGTAGTAAGTGTTGAGCTTGGAAATTTTTTGCATCAGGTGTGTGGGGCAGGAGGTGTTGATCGTGACTATCGTCCAACATCGAGGTACACCCATAGGGTTGTTTGCTACTTGGTGCATTGGTGCAGGCTAGAAGGTTGAAAAAACAATAGATGTTTCATGATTTACCTCGCGCTATGCAATTAAATAGAAATTTGTTGTTATGTTTTGATGTTTTTGGCGTATTTTAACAGTTTAAAGAAAATGGTAACTTCTGCACAACCAAACACAGAAACACTAGTTGCAAGTTGTTCTAGATGAAACATGAAAGCATATCAAGGGTGCTAATTGACCCAATGGCCCATCTACAAAGTAATCTACAAAGGACGTACTCCAGTTTCGGCCCACTTCAGAAGGTTAAGTCATCTGGGCCAGAAAAGTTATAAGGGGCCTTACGGTTCAGGGCTTATTCATTTCACGGGATTTTCAAAAGAATAGAAAAAACATAAGAATACTATAGAAATGCATGTGCAATCCTATTGATTTAAAAAACACAGGAACTTTTTCTATGGTTGTTGAGCAAACAAACCAAAGAATTGCAAATATTGGGTTAGAGTAGATTTTTTTTTCCTATGCTTTTCCTCAAAAATGGAGGAATTGGAAATTTTTCCTATAGTTTTTCTTTGTTGTATTCTTATAAAACGAATTACAGTTTAGTACCAATTTCTGTTCCTAAGCTTTTCAAATCCTTTATAACAATGAGCCCATAGAAAAATTGGGCACATGCAAGTATGCAACTATCAAAATATAGGTCTACATCATTAGTTAATTGAATGCACAACTACTCGGAATCTACGATCCTCACTGTCTTTTGCCACTAGTCAAACTACAATAGACCATTCCACCTACACCGTCCATTTGCATTAAAAATCCTACACTACCTGGATATGAATAGTTTCAGATAGACTGATTTCAAAACAAATGTCTCACATCACACGTGATGACTGCGACAGATTTCCTTACTTGTTGCATTGTTGACAGCACCAACCTCATAATCTTCACTCCGAGGTTCAACGCCGAACTCAGTTGATCAATCATACTAGTGTTAGTTAACAATTTAATCAAAAGAACAGAATCTATTGACCTACCAATCACCAGTCCATGTGTTTAACTACCAAACAAACCTTCTCTTGAAAATTTATGAGTAGCTGATAGCGCCTTTTCTCTTTGAAACTTTGATGGGAACAGTAGCTCTGAAGCTGTGCTACTATCCTGCTAACCCGATGGGTTCGCCGTCGCTCCAACAACGTGTCAAACCAGCTGCAGTGATTAATTTAACACGCAAAAACAACAGCTCATACTCCAACACTTGAATTAACTAAACTCTACAGTACAGCACTGCAATGCGATGGCATATCACAATAGAAAACACACATAATCATGACGAAATATGCGGCCACATGATGTGTGAGCTGTGATCAGTTTGTGTGACAGCAAAAGGTTCTCTTCAGCTGAAACGCACCACCTTCAGAAATTGCCTGACACAAACAAAATTACCAGCACAATTAAGTAAACAATATGTTCAGTTCAGCCATGCATTCTCCTTGGAATAAAACTCCCCTCTTGCTAGCTGCTGATTTATCCAGCCAAACAAGACGCTTGGGACACTTGTTTTCCCCAGGTCCCTAAGCATTTTGTTTGATACATTACAGTTAGCTGGCTGGCATGTCTGGTTGGATCTTGCCCTCAAATTTGTAAGGCTAACAAAGATGCCACTCACGTGTGCAGGTCCAGCTAATTACCATAGAGTTACTCGGTACGCTTGTAAAAGCAGCAAGTGCTACTAATATACTACTCCCAATTGCATCTGCCAAACACTAGAAATCACAAGAGTACCGTATTGCTATGAAGAGGAAATTTCAGAGAATGTGGGTACCTGATTTGAATTGGGAACTGCATTCTACCACTACAAGACAATCTACAAGCAACAGTTAATTCTTTGGACTAACATAAACATGAAATTCATCGTGTGAAGGGAGCAGCATGCCCCAAAAACAATCAGAGTATTGGCCAGTTCTCACATTATATTTTGAGCTACAATCAAGTAAAATTTCCTCTTTCATGGTTCAGTGAGGTGTGCAGTGCAATATATTGTCACTAATTAGTCTAATATATACAGATAAAATTCAGCTTGTTTTCCTTGTTGAACATTTAAAGCCCCAATGAAACCTCTGAGCAGGAACAATAATGTTCCTGACTAGCTTGACAAAAGCAGACCAACTTAAATCGAAACAAGAAAGGAAAAGGGAAAACTCATCATTTTGCTAACAAAGCTTTCTTAAATCCCTCTGATGAATTCATTATCTGCCATCTGGTTATACTTGCATGTACTATCCCTGATTTTTCTGTTTTACATGCTTAAATCCAAGCCACTCAGGTGAGAAAGAATATCTACAGAACTCAGGCCAACAAAAACTAAAAGGATATTAATCATATCATATTAGTGCTAAAAAATGACATTGGTAGCTACCATGTTCAGAGTTCCAATATTGCTTTGACAGTAATAGGAATGCAATTGTTCCTAAGAATATAACGGAAAGATGTCACTGCATACAGACCGGATGTTAAAACAAGGAAGGATGAAATATAATTCATCAGACTAGTTATCAACCAAAAACAAGTAAATATATACAATTGTACATCATCTTATAAGGTCTCTAAACATGATAAGCCAAACACACAAAAAAAATTGAAATTGAACTTAAGCAAGACTGAATTTCACCAAAGTAGCATCTTGCAATGCACAATAAAATTCCCTCACCTTTATTGCCAAGCCCAAATCCTTTTGAATACATCATTCCAAAAAATAAGGGATTCGAAATCTGACACGCAACCATTTCTTCCCCATTGCTTGCTTGGAGATGAAAAGAGCTCCCCACTATGAACATGGCAATTATGAACATCAACAAGAGCCATTGCAGAACAAATAAACTTCCAAACAAAACTGTTAAAAGAATGTGTCTGAGCCTGCATGAGCTGAGACTATGGCCTAAATCTAGCAATTTGCGGCGCACTTGTTGTCGTTGATATGGAACACCTTGTTGTCTCATCCGACTAAAGTGCAATTCTATGCTTCCAGGAAATCACCAGTGACCCTTGTTGTCTAACTACGCAACATACTCGCTCTCGATCACCGGTTGTGTTCTTGTCCCCAACGCCACAGGCGCTTGTGACCTCCCAACCTGTGCCATACGCAATGTCTCCCCAGCCTCGGCATTCCGCTCCATCACCGCCAATTTCTTATCTCTTTTATACCTCGCCAAACACACCACAAGTGACCCCAACAACACCAATGCTACCACACCCCCAACCACGCCAACGGCAATCTTCCACCCCTTGGAGCTTCCCTTAGCCTTAGAAGGACCTCCAGGAGTCGGTATCGGCGGGGTAATGTTGCCTGAAGGCACTGGACCAGGAGCAATCTCGCTAGAGTTCACCACAATTGAGAAATGCCCTCGGCGATACGTTGAGCACACATTGCTTGCCTCTAAATCCCTGAACTGTGGCACACCATTCAAATCAAACCATACACACCGAGGAGCTGCACTGCCTACCGGCACTGATCTGACATTAATGAAATTTATCAAAATCGGGCTCCCGGAGGCGACAAAGCTCAGCTCCTGCAATCCCACTGCTGACAAATTGGCCGCATCATAGACCAGCAACCCAAGCACCGGCGACAGATATGTATACCCAGCGAGAGGGTAGTAGTAATCAGACCAATTACCCAGATTGTGGTAGACAAGAACAACCCTTTCGACGTAGGGCTGCACGACGACGCCGGTGGGCACGGCGAACTCGAAGTAGTCGGAGAATCCTTTCCTCCGTAGGCTGCCGCTGCGCAGGCGGACGGCGGAGACGGAGACGCCGGTGAGGTTGGCCGGCGGCAGGGTGGCGTTGTAGACAATGCCGGTGTGCGGGCGCACGAAGGCCCTGTACGCGTAGTCCTGCAGCATTGCGTCCAGGGCCCTCGCCCTCGCCGGCGACTGCGCCGCCACTCGAGAAGAACCCAAGAACAGTAGCTGAAGGAGGCAGACAAAGAGCAAGAAATCCATGGGCTTTTCCTTGAGGGATCCGAGAGTGAAGAAGAAGAAGAGGAATAGTCGATTAGGAGGATCTCCTCCTCATCATCATCTATGACCGCGGCTGACGCGCATACCGGACGGAATCTGCAGCTGTTAAGTTGGGGCAGCAAGGACGAGATTTGGGGCGGAATATGCTGGGACCATCAGCAAAGGACGCGCATTTACGGCGAGCTTAGCTCCGACTCCGACTCTCTCCCTCCAAAGGAGCAGACTTTAGAAGAGGGGGAGAAGGAGCGGCAATGGCGGCGATGGAAACTAGGACGGAGGGAGGAGAGGACTGAGTCCAAGAGGTGGTAGGAGGAAGACAAATTGGGAGGAAACGATGCAACCAAGATTGGATTGGATAGCAGAGTTGAATTGGGAGGAGATGGGGAGCAAATCAATCTTGGAGAAATCCAATCCAAGCAGGGGAGGGGACTGAAGCTGGCGGCCACAGAGAATTTGGTAGGGATTAGCGCGCGCCCACGAATGATTGCGACACCTCCGATGGCGAGGAGGAGGGGTTTGGGGATTTTTGGTTGATGGGGAGGGGAGTGAAGCAGAGTGGAAGAAGGAAGGGGATGATTTCTTCTTCCTTGGCGATGACTTGATGGGAATGTTTCAGTTTTTCAGGGGGGTTAAATGGAATTTTTAGGATGTGTTTCCGGGTAAAAGACACGGGATTACAGTTGTCACACCGCCGGAATTTACTGGTCTGCCCCTGGACTGGACGGCTCACAATCGTGACTCTCTGGTTGCTGAGCTGTGGGTCCAGGCTGTCAGTACAGGGAGGTACTCCGTCCAGTACATGCCTGGTTTTGACGAGTGACTCAGCTCAGCGTGTCTTCTTTTCTAACGTTTGGATTCTTCTGGGGGCTTTTGTGAAACTGAAGCTTCTCTTCTGAGAGTTTGTACGAGGGTGCTTCATGTAAAAAGTTCTAGGGTCCAGAGAGGCTGACGTGTAGGGCCAGCCACTATGGAGAATACACCACTGTGTTCCAGCTGCAACTTCCCGGCGTCCAGCAAGCGAGAAAGAACACCTTTCTTTGCTTTGCTGTCGATGTAAAAACGTTGGGCGCTGGGGCCACACTTGTGAGGCCCACCCCCAGTGAGGCAGTGACAGTGATAGCGAATAAGCTCTTTCCCAACGTTCATCGTCTCTCCAGGGGCTTTTCCGAAAAATGTTCTTCCACGTGGCAAGGAGCTCATCTTGTGCATTCCGTTTGTTGTTGTTGATCATGCATGCCAACATGCCATTAGCACCAAAAGCAACACGAAGTGGCCTAAGCTTGATTGACCACATACATTGATCAGCACTTGCAAAAAGATTGCTCATTGGCATGCAATGCTCTTCTTTCGGCACTACAGATCGATTTGCTCAAGAGTGAAGCTAGCTCTAGCTCAAAGCATGAACAACGTACCCCACTATCAATTTTATCATGCCGAGATGATGTCTTATATATGACGCAATCAGCTTGTCATCATGTCTTTCTTGCATCTTGATCACGCATGTGGTTTTCTGTTTTCCTCTCTTTCTTTTTTTGCGCTAACAAATAGATACTCTATCCGTTTCAGATTGTAAGACGTCATACATCTATATCTCTCTAGTAAGACGTCTTACAATTGTTCACTTGATGTTCAAGGGATAAAGGAAGACAGGGAGGAGAGACACTATCAAGCAGCAAAAGGATGCGCATATGTATATACGTGTAGTAGTGATGATTGGGGGCATTTTGAGACCATGATCCCATGGTCCATTAATTTGGCTAGAAGGAATGAGCAATCACGCGCTCATCGGTGATTAGAAAGTTTAATCCACTTACTGAATGATACCATATGTGCTAAATTGTTTTTTGCCATGCACAAACTGTGAACTGAAACATCACCGGGCGCTAGAGCTCAGTTGTGTTGCCACTACCGGAGCCAAGACCTAGTTCTAATATTATTCATCAGAAATTTACTTGCATCCTTAACTAGATTAAGGAAAAGCCTATACGTATTAAAATTTTCTTACTAAACTGCACTAATGTGATAGTCCGTAAGTAAATCTAGTTTTTATGTAAATCTATATAGTTAAGTTTAATGGTTGAGATCTTTGTTAGCAAGGATTTAGTAAGTGTAGGTGTGTTGTATAAGAAAATACTCCAGATTCACTGTTAAACTATTGTTGAATTTATGTAATTAATCCTCTACAAGTCGTATTTTCGGACGGATTGAGTACTAAATGAGTATATTTCAAGAGGTCAACTAATGAACTATTATTGCAAGAAACAGAGGTCAATGGCACTGATGAAATCCAATTATTGCCTGCAAGTACTAATTCTAAATATTAACAATGCCCCGGACAGTGACAGTTGAGTAAAGGAGCTGGTCCTACTTTGCCGCCCGTGCTGAATTACTAGTGCAATTAATTAACAAATGATCAAGCACGATGTCTGTATGAGGATGATAATGATCTCAAAATTATCTATAGAACAGAGAAAATGAATTTATCAGTTGCATTTTCACAAGTGTTGGGTTCTTTTGTAACCATTCAGACGTTAGACAGTAAAAAGACTTCCAATTGGAGCTGGTGTACATTCGGCAGTATTACTCATACTCATACTGGTCCTGGACCTGCAGCAGAAGGGTTGATAGTGGTGTTATTGCACTCATCAATGTGTAGTTCATCGATCACCAACGCGTGGACTTGTGGTTGCAATCTGTAGGTACTGCTAGCAGGGTGATCGATCAAGATTTGTCATGTTCTTGGCCGGCCTCAAACATACATGCTGGCAAGGACCATTGGCCTTCTGTTGTTTGTGAGTCTCATAAATATGTATACAGGCAACGCTGAAGGGAATTCAGAAAACCATTTTCTCTTTGTATTTTTCTTTTACCTCCTGATATGTGTACGGAATACATCTTTGAGGACACTGTAGAACTCTAGATGCAACACAGCACGACGGTCCTTTCGATGGCAAACACAGTGGAGGAACTTGTTAAGATATACTGTTAACTCCTTCTGTGTACGCAGACGCACTGGTGCATAGTAAAGCTGGAATTAAGCAGGTGATTATGTTGTTGGCAAGCCTAGCTATGGCATACTGAATGTCTGAAAGAAAACCAACTCTACGTTGGTTTTGACTTTAGTCAAAGTCTACTAAATTTAAAGGAAAATATACCAACATTTACGTCAACAAATTAGCTTTATTAAATTAATAATCAAATATATTTAAAATATATCTCTCTTGTTTGAAAATTTAACTTTGGTTAAAATCAAAACAGTTTGATCTTGACTTTAGTCAAAACGATTTATAATCTGAAGTGGAGCACCTAACAAATGCAAGCATACTCTACAGTGGTCTAGTCTGACTTCCTCCTGATCGATGTGCTGAATGTCGGCCGGTCGGCAAATAAATCATCAATAGTTTTTATCTGTTTTGGACGGCCGCAATGTTTCAGGGAACAGGGAGAAACAAATGCACTCCTCCTTATCAGGATGGGCTTCTTCAGTCTGCAGATGTAGGTGTAAACATGGCAATATTTTCACTTTTGGCCCAATAGTTACATTTGCAAATTATGGGCTGGAGCCGTCAGCAGTGACAACAGCAATCAGTTGGTATTTCGAATTTTATTTTCATATTTATTTTTTAAAAGTTTTTAAAAAATAAATCCCTGGTTCAAAAATTTACAGAAATATAATCCTCCCGCCCTAGAGTAGGCATATAAACCACTTGTAAACAGAATAATGAATTATGCAACTTGCTATATAACCAACAGGAAATCGAACATCAGAATGGCACAACAAACTCAGAGTCATGCACAATGAGAAATGACAAAACTGCATTTCATTAGCTTGATGCACCAATATCAGTATACAAGTGTTAAACCCACCCTTGAAATTCTCTCATTTTGCCTATATACAGTCAATTGCTTAACCAAACAACATGGAAATCAAAATCTATACTGAGAACTGCAGACTTTATCTATGTATTCACACCACTCAATTTTATCAATCCTAGACATAACCCAAATCATACACAAAACCAGGCACCTATAACTAAATTACAGTTGCAAACCAATCTGTATAAAGAATGGACAAAAAAAAAAATGCACAGCAGTCACAACCAAACCAGTTCCAGATCCAGACAAGACAAAAAAACAACACGTCAATCTGTGTCAGGTACCAATGCATTTGGCTTTGAGACATTGCTCGGTGTGGCAGCACTACTCTCAGAATTGCTGGAATTGGGGGGTGATGACTCATGCAATCTGACGGTTGGAGATTCCGGTCTGGAGGGGACAGGAGATAGTTCTTCACGAGATAAATAAGCTTCAACTACTGGAAACATATCTTCTGAGTAGTTTTGATTGCTATCTTCTCCTGGCTGGTTATCTTCCATGTCGCTGTCATCCAAAGGGACAACATCGTGGGTGGTAAATTGATGAAAATCTACAATCTCACGCAGGAAGCGATTTTCGCGTGCATAAATGGAGTTTTCCTGTGCTAACCTTGATTTCTCGGCCAATAAAGTCTCCAGTTGCACACGAATCTGTTCAACAACAGGTTCTTCAGGGACATAATTTAAATATGTAGAAGACGTAGTACTTCACAGTGATAACTAAAAATAACTAAATTATATCATACACAAGCAATGAAATTCTTCTGAGTACGATCTATGAAGTCAATCATTATCTTAAAGTACCAATGCTTAATAGCTTGTGACCTTATCTGACATGATATAATGGTTCAAATTTTCAACAAAATACAGCATATGCTTTTGTATCAACTGACTACATTGTGCAATGTAATGCAAAATAGCATATTTTTTCTAAAATTGTCCAGACATAGAAGGAAAAGCAGAAATTTCAAACTTCTTAATGGTCATAGCCAGAGATTTAGGATAAGTCAGCACAAATTCATTATCAACCAGAATGTAACACACGGAATTTTAGCATGAGAATAAAGTAATTCTAGGGTAACTGGCTTGAAAACATTAACATACCAGGTCATCATCCTCTTCAGTTTTGTTCCCTTTCTGCTTTGTTTCTCGCAAGAACTTGTTCTCTTCTTCTAGCTGAGCACATCGCTGCTTCACAAAAGCTAGATCAGCTTTTACTGTTTTTAGCTCACGGAGCACAAGTTTTGCTTTAGCAGCCATTGCATTAGCAACCTGAAACATTTTTGGGGTATGCAAGAAAGGCATCACTAATCTGGAAATATGTTTCCAAATGCATGGCAAGAAAAAACATGTCTCCTTTCAAGCCACATTAACCATAAAACCAATTATCAAGAACTTGGCAAAAGGAAAATAAGTATTAATACTTTTCTAGTATAACCATAGCAGGTTTCACAGTATTAAAAACCAAAAGTTCTAGTTTATCTACATTAAACTTTCCACAAAAAGACAAAAAAAGTGACACCTTACATCGCGAGAAGCTTTTAGTTGGGTTTCCTGCGTTGCAGTTTCAGCTTTATCATTTGAAAGATTAGGGGGTCTGAATGTATCCAACGCTGGGCTTGGCATATAAGAATTTGAATTGGCTTGCTTCCTTCTAATCTGTATCTTCTTTGTCTCCTCAATGATGTTGGATGTCTTATTGTCCACAATTATCAGTCCTTCCTGTTAAACAAAGAAGAGAACAAGATGTTATCGAAACCAATGAGATAACAAATTAGAGAAGATGGAAATCCCATAAACATCCAGAACAACAGCAAAGAAAGCTAAGAAACAAAGCAGGTGGGTTTTGCCAGTAGTTATGCTAAATATAAAGAGCTGAATTGAGCTATAAATAGGACATTACTTCAAAGGCATCTCTGATTCTTCCACCAAGTTGGTTGACAGAAGCAGCAAGAGCTTCCGACCTTTTCAAGGACCCAGTATCTCCTGTCCTCCTGGGGTTTTCAAATGACCAGCGAGATCGAGATTCCTGATAAATATCACAAATTTAGAAATCAATGTGAACATAAATGCAACTTGGAACATCAAGAAAGAGACAAGTCCATAGTATTGGAAAACCAACATATACTAACTACTATGCTTTGTTCTTATAATAATTGCTGCCTCACCTGAGGTCCACTGGATGGATCAAACTTGCGAGGGGCATTTTCTCTTGTATACTTGTCAGACTTGTGTGCCGTGCCATCCTCATCAAGAATTCCCTTGGCTTTTCTAGACAATGTTTCCCACAGCCCAAGCTTGGGCTCGTTCATAGTTTTTATTGATGTGTACCTGTATGATGGAGAAGAGCCCTATGCAGACAAATTGGCATGATTAGGATACATCATTTGTCAGACTCACACAGACAATCTTAAGGGACAGTAAAGATGATCATTCAATGCGAACATCAGGTGGTGGTTTATTTTATCCTTGTGGAATAAATGTTCTGTTTATCTGTCGAAGATAAAAAGAAAAGGTGATGACTTAAGGAGTTTGGACATTAAGGATTAAACTGAATGCCCAACCAGCGAAGATGGTCAATCAGCACATGATGATTTTACTAAGGAACTGTGATGATCTCATGAATGGACCTAAAACGACTTGATATACTATAGTAATCACACAACAAGAAAAAAAAAACTTGCAGTTATTTTCCATAATAAAAAATCTAAGTAAAATACTACTAATATGCAGTTAAACGAAGGATTACTCATTACCTAAAAAGATACAGGAATCAGTTCTTTTACTAGACTAATTTGTCCTGAAACTAAGTTGCAATCAATGGAGGCAGCGGATATCATCTAATTTGATCAGATCAACACGGATTTAGAACCGGGATCAAGAAGAAATCCTATAATAGAAGCAAGCTGAGGAGAGGGAAAAGGTAGGAGAGGAAGAGTGGGTGCCTACCTGGGCCTGGGGGTAGGAGGTCCGGCGATCGTCGGCGGCGACGGGGCTCTGCTTCCGGCGGTAAGCCATGGCGGCGGCGCGTGGGGGACCACCACAAAGTGGAGAGCAACCAACCCCCTCTGATGCCTCGCCACCTTCCCTCCCAGCAAGCAAACCGCAGCCACCATCGCTGCTTTTGTGTTGTGTACCATGTCAGCTAGCGCAGCATCTATTTATTTTACTTTGCTTCATAGAAATATCTGAATGTTGAGATAATATATAATCAAAAATAGTATCCGATATGATAGGAAATGCAACAACATGTGCGAGGTACTATTGGAGGAAGATGCATAAGCATAAAAATGAAAGGAAAAAAAAAAAGAAATGCCCTTCTTGCCAACCTGGTTGCTTTAAAAGCTGGCAACAGCGAGGAGGGACTGGGAATCTGGAGGTGGGGCTCCACGTACCAAAGCTTGCCAAAATGGACCGGGCCGAGCAGTAGGAGTATGTGGGCCATAACTAGAAAGCGTATTATTGGGCTTTCTATGGGCTTTGAGGAACACAGACAGCCCAAGCTCACTCAGTGGATCTCTCCTTATCTGCAACGTGCCGACCCAGCCTAGCCTCCTGTGAATGCGATCGATCTCTTTGGCGTTTGCTGCTGCTGCTGCCCGCTGCCACTTCGCTGATTTCCTCCCAACCCAAGCCGTCGCCGCTGCCGCCGGCGGCCTCGACTCCAGCCGCCCCGCCCCTACAGGAGGAGGTTCCGCATGCTATCCCTCTTGCACTGTATTGCGCCTTTTCTCGTCTAGGAGCAACCGCCATGGCCTCGCAACCGTTGGTCTACCGGTGGATGCAAATCCACTTCTGGTACTAATCTCCTCTTCACTCTTATTCAACTCATTCCCAACCAGTGCTACTGCTACCCGGTATTTGCAACAACTATGTGTGTACTATGGAGTATATCTGTAAAGATTATGGTAGGTGGTTCAGACCAATCGATATATAAAAATGCTACTACTATGATATTTGCTCAAACTCCAACACTGAGAGTCTGTAACTACTGTTTCCACACATTACAGTAGATGGGACTGGTCAACCTGTTGTTCTACAATCTGCTAATTTTTAAAATGCTACTATGCTCTACTGCCAATTTCTAGAATCTGGTACTATTAAGACATAATTTTCCAAAGCTGAGTCCAGTTCGCATTTATTTCATTTGATGGTACATAAGGCAAGCTGTTGTAGTAGCTGTCTTTTAGTACGGTCTAATCGTTCACAGTTTTTTAGATAATGGAATCGTTCAAGGTAACTGATAGAGGAATGAATCACTCGATGATTGTATTGATATGATTGTGTATACATATATAGACTCAGCCTTCCCCTATACCTCAGTCGGTTTATAGAACACACCGAGATAATAGAAGGAAAGGAGAGCCGGCAGATCATCCTAATTGAGTACATTCCAAATATACTCTAACACCCCCCGCAGTCGCAACGTCAGCGGAATGGACATTGAGACTGGACCGAAATTCCGAGAAAATGGCACTCGGGAGACCCTTGGTGAAGATGTCGGCGTACTGGGACGTAGTTGGCACGTGAAGAACTCGAACGGAGCCGGCGACACAGTCATGGACGAAGTGTAAATCAATCTCCACATGTTTGGTGCGTTGATGTTGCACCAGGTTGGTGGAGAGATACACGGCGCTGCCATTATCACAATAAACCAAGGTAGCTCGGGTGGGAGGTGTGTGAAGCTCATGAAGCAGTTGGCGAAGCCAAGTGGTCTCGGCGACTGCATTGGCAACAGCCCGGTACTCCGCTTCGGCACTGGAGCGCGATACTGTGTGCTGACGTTTGGAGGACCAAGAGATAAGGTTGTCACCCAAGAACATGGCATAACCTGATGTGGATTTCCTCGTGTCGGGGCAACCGGCCCAATCAGCGTCCAAGTAGGCAAGCTAAGTCCAATGCTGAAGAGCGACGGAACTGTAGACCGAAGTCGAGGGTACCACGCATGTAGCGCAAGATGCGCTTGAGAGCGGCGAGGTGGGTTTCCCGGGGGTCATGCATGTGAAGGCAGACCTGCTGAACAGCGTACGAGATGTCCAGCCTCGTGAAAGTGTGGTACTGAAGAGCTCCAGCAAGACTGCGGTAGTCCGTCGGGTCGGCAACAGGAGGACCATCAATGGCGGAGAGCTTGGAGTTGGTGTCCACTGGGGTCGAGCATGGCTTGTAGTCAGCCATACCTACACACTCAAGAACCTCAAGGCAGTACTGTCGCTGACTCAAGTGCATGCCGGAGGACGAGCAAGTGACACTGATGCCCAAGAAGTGATGAAGACTGCCCAAGTCCTTCATGGCAAACTTGGTCTGAAGAGACTGAATGGTCCAGCGGAGAAGTGCCACAGAAGACGTTGTCAGAACAATATCATCCACATACAGGAGCAAGTATACCAGCTCGAAGTCGCGACGGAAGATGAACAGTGAAGTGTCAGACTTGGCCTCAGAGAACCCAATGGAGAGCAAAAAGCTGGCAAAGCGACTGTACTTCCCGTGCCTACTTAAGTCCGTAGAGCGACTTATTGAGGCGACACACCAAGTCTGGCTTGGCGGGGCCGATGAAGCTGGAGGGCTGCGTGCAATAGACTGTCTCCTGTAAAGTACCATGGAGGAAGGCGTTCTTGATATCTAGCTGATGGACGGGCCAATCGCGAGCAACTGCCAAGCTCAAGACAGTGCGGACTGTGGCCGGTTTGACAACCGGGGTGAACGTCTCATCGTAGTCAACGCCAGGACGTTGGGTGAAGCCGCGGAGGACCCATCGAGTCTTGTAGCGGTCAAGGCTGCCGTCGGACTGGAACTTGTGCCGAAAGATCCACTTCCCTGTGACGATGTTCGCACCAGGCGGATGAGGAACGAGATCCCACGTGCGGTTGGCGAGGAGCGCCGAGAACTCTTCATCCATGGCTGAACGCCAATTCGGGTCGGCGAGGGCGGCCCGATAAGTCCGGGGGACCGGAGAGAGAGTGTCCACACTCAGGTTGAACCGAGGATTGGGCTGAGTGATGCCGGCTTTGCCACGAGTAGTCATGGCGTATTTGTTGGCGACGGGAGCGGCAGCAAGGGCGCTCGGAACCGGTGGGGCGCCGGGAACCCGCGAGCTCCGTGGACGGGTGGGCACCCCTGTTGGCGGCGGCTGTAAGGCGATGACCGGGGCCGGCATGTGAAGGGGCGAAGTCGAATAGGCCGACCCGGTCGAAGACGGCTCCTCCCAGTGGGGCGCACCTGAGGAGTAGGCTGGCCCATAGCTTGGCGAAGTGGAGCAGGCCGGCCCACTTCTTGGCGAGGGAGGAGAGGCGCAGGCCGGACCGCTCGGGGAGGCGGGGGCCTGGTCTAGCGTGCTAGGCGCCGAGCGGGATGGAGAGGCGCAGACCGGCTTGCTTGGGGAGCCGGTGACGTGGGCCGCCGCGTCAGCCGTGTGGTCGGCTGGGCCAGATGAGCCAAACCGAGGTCGGGGACGGCAGATGGGCGCCGGAGGAGCTGCAGAAAAATCCTCCAAAAACTCCAAGTCATTAGCAACGGGGTTAGCAGTCCGTTCCGCGAACGAAAAGGAGGTCTCGTCAAACACCACATGACGAGAAATGATGACCCTGTTGGTCACAAGATCCAGACACCGATACCCTTTATGGTTTGGTGGATATCCTAAAAAGACGCAAGGGGTGGAACGTGGGGCAAGTTTGTGTGGGGCAGTGGCGGAAAGGTTTGGGTAACACTTGCAGCCAAAGACACGAAGATGCGAGTAGGATGGATGTGCGTCATAAAGAGCAAAAAACGGTGTGTGGTGTTGGAGAGTTTTGGTGGGGTGACGGCTAATGAGGTGAGTGGCGGTATGGAGGGCCTCGACCCAGTAGGAGGCGGGAATGCTGGCTTGGAAGAGCAGGGAGCGCATGATGTTGTTGACGGAACGGAGCATACGCTCAGCTTTCCCGTTTTGTGGGGAGGTGTGAGGGCACGATAGGTGAAGGGTGACCCCATTGGTAAGAAAAAAGGAGCGAGCGCTGGAGTTGTCAAACTCGCGCCCGTTGTCGCACTGGATGCTACGGATAGTGGTGTCGAACTAGGTTTTAACATGAGCGTAAAAATGTGATAAAATGGAGTAAGTGTCTGATTTAAAACGAAGAGGAAAGGTCCAAACAAAATGGGAGCAATCATCTAAAATAACAAGATAGTATTTAAAGCCAGACACACTGGGAACAGGAGATGTCCACAAATCACAATGTATGAGCTCAAAATTGGCCATAGCCCTAGTAAAAGAACTAGTAAAAGGAAGTCGAACATGACGACCGAGTTGGCAAGCATGGCATAGGTGTGTCGAGCCTTTTGGTGGAGGAATGACGGAAGCCTGCGCCAAGCGGGTGAGAGCGTCGAAGCCAAGATGTCCCAAGCGGCAGTGCCATAGGTCGGTGTTGGAGGTGGTGGCGACAAAGGCGTGGGTGGAGGTCGCTGAGGGGTAAGCATCCGCCGGAAGTGGGTAAAGGTCACCAGGGCTATTGCACCTAACGATCTCTGTCTTGGTTCGGTAATCCTTCAAAGAGAGGCCAAAAGGGTCAAGTTCAATGGAGCACCAGTTATCACGAGCAAAACGACGTGCGGAAATAAGACTCTTAATAATGTGAGATATCAAAACATTATGGAGAACAAAAGAGTGATTAGGGTAATGTAAATGTGCACGACCGATAGAGGTAATAGGTAGTAAATCGCCGTTGCCAACAATAATATGAGGAGTGGTTGGGTTTGGGCGGTGGGAGAAGGAGAGGGTACCGGCATCCGAAGTCATGTGAGAGGAGGCACCTGAGTCCATGTACCATTCGTTGGTCGGTGGAGGGGTCAAGGTCGTCGTGTTGTAAGCGCTGGCGAGGACCTGTGGATCCCATTGGGAGGGACCCGACCACAGGAACGGAGACGGAGCTGGTAAGGAGGTTGGAGTCGAGGGGGGTGCCGAGTACCCCTGTCCCTGTGCAACCGTGTACAACGGCTGGGCCACGAAGCCAGGCGGCCCACCAGCAACCGCGGGCAGTGAAGGCCTAGTGAAGACGACCCCCCGCGAAGGAGGGGCGAGCGCCGAGCAGGCCTGGGCTGGGAGCACCGGGGAGGCCTGGTGAGGAGCCGATCGGACCGGGCCACATCTGGATGCTCCCGGTCCATGGGTTGTAGGTGGTGGGCCAGGCCGTGTGCGCGGCCTGTCCACCGGTAGGGTTTTGACCGCTGCCAGCCGCAGGGGCGCTCTGTCCGCCGCCGCAGCCGTTGTCCGCCATTGCCCTGGCCGCCGTTGCCGCCGCGGCCGCGGTGGCGATTGCGGGAGTTGCTGTTGCCGCCACCTGCAGAAGACGCTTGGGGACGGGCACCGATGGTGGCGACGTAGGCGGTCGCCGGCATGGAAGAACGGTGGCCGCCGCTGGTCAGTTCGTCGAGGAGCAACTGAGAGCGGGGACGGGCGAAGGAGGGAAACGGCTGCTGACCCGGCAGGGAAGACCGAAGAGTGGCAAACTTGTCGTTGAGGCCGCCAATGAGCTGCAGTGTCAGGGCCTTGTCGGAGATGGGCTCGCTGAGGTCGGCGAGGTTGTCGGAGAGGACCTTGAGGCGGCGGTAGTAATCTCCAATGGAGAGATCTCCTTGCTTGAGGTTATGGAGCTCAGCGGTGAGATTGATGATGTGTCGTTAGCCATTGCCGAGGAAGACATGCTCGAGCTCGCGCCACACGGAACGCGCCGTCGCGCCGCGGGTGAGGACTTCTTGAAGAAGCTCAGGGGTGATCGTCCCGTACAGCCACGAGAGGACGACAAAGTCCATTTGTGCCCACTCGGCGAGCTCGGGGCGGGCGTCGTCGGAGAGGACATGTGAGGTGAGGGCGTATTTCCCGAGGATGATGAGGAACAGCGCGGCCAAGCGAGCATAGTTGTCGAGGGCGGGGTAGAGGATGACAGGAATCAGTGCCTTCATGTTCAGCACGGAGACAGCTTGCGAGTGGAGGGCGGAGATCGCATCGGCGTCGAGGGCGGGCGGCGGAGGAGGTGGGGCGGTGGCCGCCGGGACAGCCGGAGCGGCGGTCTGGGTGCTCTGCGCGAGGAGCTGTTGAAAGAGGGCCAGCAGCTCCGGCGACACGGTGAAGGTGGGTGTCACGGGAGGAGCGGCGGGGGCCGGCGAAGACGTGTTGCGGAGGCCGTCGAGGATGGGAGCGAGGACGGCGCGAGCCGCGGTGGAGGCTTTCTCCGCGGCGCCATCGGCGACGGCAGACGTCGTGGTGTCGTCGATTTGGAGACCAGCCGGCGGCGCAAAGGAGCGCACTACGGCGGCGATCTTCTTGAGGGTGGCATCGAGCAGGGAGCCCGACGAGGCAGAGGAATCGTCGCCGGACATGATGAACAGCAGCAGCGACGAGGGAAGAGAGGAGCGGAAGCTAAACCTAGTCTGATACCATGATAGAGGAATGAATCACTCGATGCTTGTATTGATATGATTGTGTATACATATATAGACTCAGCCTTCCCCTATACCTCAATCGGTTTATAGAACACACCGAGAGAATAGAAGGAAAGGAGAGCCGGCAGATCATCCTAATTGAGTACATTCCAAATATACTCTAACAGTAACAGTTACCTCAGATCTTACACATTTCCTTAGGTTTACTAGATCGCTTTGTTCATATGCTTTTAATTCACAGGTGTTTTAGTTGCTTCAAGATTGGAT
Organism: Leersia perrieri; assembly: GCA_000325765.3. Lineage (NCBI taxonomy): Eukaryota > Viridiplantae > Streptophyta > Magnoliopsida > Poales > Poaceae > Leersia > Leersia perrieri. The sequence goes on from CM002478.1 coordinate 698,613, forward strand.
TTATTTAGGGAGGTTAAGTCCAGATAATTTGTTTCTCAATGATCACATTGGCGCTACGTTTTAGGAACATACTATTAATCTGTAGTGATGTGGCTGGTTTGTAGTTTTCTAATCTCGGCAATTAATTTGATCAAATCCATGTGTCTACCCAGAATGACTGAATATCTTATTTTAAACATGTTTGTGCTAAAGATGGAAAATCCTAAATTCATTCTAGTCTGCATTTTATCTGCAAAAGTGCAATGTACTGAAATGATTTCCATTTCCCATTCTATGTTACTAACACGATTTACTCAGACGCTTACCCGTTACACGGTCCCATGCTCCTATAATGAATAAACATACATTTTAGTACTTGACATGCTCTTAAGGTGTTCCTTTCTGCTTTGGCCATCTTTTCCTTCTCCTCTGGTTTAATCTGGAGTATAAGCTGAACATGATGGTGTGCAATGTGCTACTAATACAGAATGATAGTTCTTTGGGTAGCGCCTTTTTGTTTGATGAGGATTGTGCTCAAGGTTTCATTGTGATCCAACATGAACAAATTTGCAGTGTGTGGATGAAGATTGATTTTCTGGGAATCGACGCAATGTGAGCTTCCTGGCCCGGGGTTGATCAGGTCAATGCAGATGCTCCATCTCCCACTCTTCATCCCATCCCCATCTTCAGCTCCACAACCTCTCTGCTCCGCTACATTCACCCGCAGCCTTCGTGCTTGCCGGGTCATTGGTCCTCCCCCGGCCTTTGCCTCTGCTGAGTTCCCCGGTAACTATCTTCTCCCATGTGAAATTTTTGCAGCATTTATATAGTATATTCTTTAAATGGTAGATTTTGAGGTTGATGTGCTGTCCCTGCTAGCAGAATATCATTATGTGATTTTCCCATTTCACTAGTGCCAAAATCTGAAATTTCCCATAACTAGCAGCACGACTCTAGCACTACTAAACCCTACAACTAATGCAGGTTCAGTTCCAGACAGTACCCAAATGCCACCACTCCGCCGCCGCCGAAGTGTGGCTGGCATCGACCAAGATGATCTCCTTGACCCAGACGCCCTTGCCGACCCAGACAGCAGCTTCTATGAGATCAATGGGGTAAGGGTCCACCACAAGGTTTGCAACCATGAGGATTCCAGTGAACAATCTCTTGATTCTTCCACCATGGACGCTGACCAAAACAAAATTGGCTTGCCCATACTGCTATTGCATGGTTTTGGCTCGTCAGTTTTCTCCTGGACCCACATCATGCGCCCTCTAGCCCGCATTGCTGGTGCCAAGGTTCTTGCCTTTGATCGGCCTGCTTTTGGTCTGACGTCCCGGACCATCTGGTCTGCTGATGACACCAAGCCTCTCAATCCCTACTCCATGGCCTTCTCAGTCATGGCCACATTGGCATTTATTGACCAACTTGGCGCCAACAAGGCCGTCCTTATCGGGTACAGATGCAGTGCAACATGTATTGTTCTATCCGTGTGCATTACCTTCTCTGATGAATTATATGTGTGTGATGGTTTGGATTTTAGGCACTCAGCTGGTTGCCTTGTGGCAGTTGAGACATACTTCGAAGCGCCAGAGAGGGTAGCTGCACTTGTGCTGGTTGCTCCAGCGATTGTGCCAGTTTTCAGGAGGAAAGGTGTGAAGGAGTATGGTGCAGGTGAGGAATGGCAGGAGAAGAAGAATTCTAATGGTTCAAATCTGCCAACAAATCCATTCAATAGGATTTGGGAAGGATTCCTTGAACTATGCATGCGCATTCCTTGAACTATGAATGTGATTATGGCAATAGGTGGTATGGTTCGATCTTTGTATTGTAAAACTGTTGTTGCTGTTCTTCGATCATCAGTTGGCGTGATGCTGGTAAGCTTTTTTTTTTATAAAAAAAATTCCAGTGCCTTAGTCGATAGCCTCTTCAATAAATACTGTAGTAAAGACGTCAACAAAAGTAAAGTTGAATAGACTCAACTTGAAGGACAAAACTTTTGTCAACCCTCACTGCCTCGCTGGATAGCAGGCTTTTCCAGTTTACAAGCAATTCTTTATGCCTTGGGAATTTTCAGGTTCCAATCTTTTCTTGATTGGACTTTTGGTGATATAGGTAAGATTGATCATGGATAAATTTGGTATATTGGCTGTTCGCAATGCATGGTACGACCCAAGCAAAGTGACTGATCATATCATTCAAGGTTACACAAAGGTGATTATCTGTTTCTTAAGTTTCTGCAACCATCGGATACTCATTATGTTGTTTTATGCAAAAACTTAAGAAACTATGCCTTTTTTTCAGCCATTAAGATCCAGAGGATGGGAGATGGCTCTCTTGGAGTATACTATATCCATGATCATGGATTCTACATCCACATCAAAAGTGCCAGTCTCAGAGAGGCTTCCTGAGATCTCATGCCCAGGTATCTCTCATGTACACATCTTCTTTCGGGCACTTCAATGATATGCAAATAAGAAAAAGAAAACTTATTATCCATGTTTGCATCGAAATTTCAAGTTTACCAATGAATTGTCGCTATTTTGGACAAATGATTGGAATCATCTTGCAGTGGCTCATAAAGATGTTTTCTGAATGATCTTTTTGTCTTACCATTGCAGTGATAGTGGTGAGTGGAGACACTGATCGCCTAGTTCCTCGTTGGAATACCGAGCGTGTAGCACGGGCGATTCCTGGTGCAGAATTTGAGGTGATCAAGAACTCTGGTCACTTGCCACAGGAGGAACGACCTGAAGAATTCGTGTCTGTTGTGGCATGGTTCCTACGAAGAGCTTTTGGAAGACCCAACGAGCAAGAGAAAGTGTTCCAAGCAGCTGTGTGAAGGGAGTACCTGTACAAAAATGTGCAATCCTATTGCGCATTCCAAAAAAAAGGAGTACCTAGAAATGCAGAAAATGTGGGGAGTTAGACTTGAAACTTGGTACATAAACATGACATAGTCATACCGAACTTATCGTGCAAAATACCGATAGATTAAGAACAACTGAACAAGTCATTGTTGGATTGAAAGGTGTTGGTCTATTGTCAACCCGATCGCCCTTTTCTGTTTAAAATAGAGCTCCCCATTGTCATCCTGTGTGTCAGGTTAGTTGTAAGAGTTTGTAACTTTCATCTCTTGGTTCTTTCTTATGATTGTTGTAAATCCGCGCCGCACATATCGGCGTGTTTGACAACTTGAGGGAAGAGTAATGAGAGTTTTTATGAGGAAATTGATGATGAGATTAAGAAAGGAATTTAATTTTTAGTCCCAATCTTTAGTTTGGTAGAGATGATGGGAATTTAGGTGGGAGTTTAGATGGAGAATAGACTAAGTGAAAATAAACGGTTGAGATCTATTCTAGCAACACAAAAGGGAATTCCTTCTTAATTCCCACCCCCACCCCCACCCCAGGTATTGAAAAGGAGGGAGTTGCCTCCCTCAATTCCCCATCACTGTCCCACCAAAACTCCCATATCCTCTAACCAAACAAATCAATTAATAGTCTCATTCCTCTAAACTCCCAATCCCTTCTTAAAAACTCCCTCCAACCTGCCTATGTGTTAATCCCTAAAAGTGTCTTATCATTACTTACTGGAAGCAGACTAATAGCAAATTAATTTATCACAAGAATAGTTCACCTGCGAATTGATCCCATATTTTCACTTACTGGTAGAAAAAGTAGGAATGACGGTATAATAGGCATGGCGAGTCACCGACTGGTGGGCCGCACATGTCAGGCTTTCCCTTCGTCTCGTGGTGGTGGTCTTCTTCGTCTCTCTCATTTTCCCCCATTTTCTTCCTCTTCCCCCAATCTCCAAAAATCCAATCCCAGAACCCCCAGAATCCAATCCATTGCCGGCCTCCTCGCAGATTCCAGTGAAAGATTGTCTTCTCCTTCATCGATCGATCGCTGCATACTGTTGTTGGTTCCTGACCCAGGTCCCTGCTGTCCACGAACCCTAGCTTATAGCCCGCCTCATCGGCTGTTCGTCTCCAAATCCGCTATAATCCCATACTAGCATACCTCAGCCCACTCGCTCTTGATCTGATGGGAGATTAGCGGATGCTTCCTCTTCTCTGCTGCAGCAGCACTTGACAAGGAAGGTGGGGTTCCATTGTTTCGAGGCGGCGATCTCTAGCTGGTATTCTTCTTGTATAGCACATGCCTGCCGCACTGCCGCATAGGCACTTTGATAGTACATCTTCGCTACAGAACTGCTGCTAACCACATTGTTTTCTTCTGCAGGTCTCCACTTCATCCAATGATGCACTGCTGATCAAATTCAGTACCTCCTGTTTACTGCTTCAACGTATCTTCCATGTCTGACCATCAAAGACACGCCCGCAACTATTCTTCAGTTTCCAGCCAACCAGATGTTCAGTGTCTAGTTTGCACAAGACCATTTACTTTGGATGCCGAGGTGGCCGACACCTTTGAAGCTTTAGCCATATGCAGGGAGTGCAAGGCGACAGTACTCAACGATGATGGAAGGGATGAAATAACCAGCAGTTCTCGGCAGACGGCACGAAGAGGGCAGAGATCCAGGACTTCAAGTATTGATTCCCTCGAGGACACATTCTTGCAGGAGTTTTCGCAGCTGATCAGCTTAGCAAGACAAGGTCGTGAAGCTGATATTGATCTGTCGTCACTTGTGCCGCAACATGCATCATATAATTTGACACCTAACCGTTCTCAAAGATGGCATGCTTCAGATGATGAGAGTGATGGCCTTAATTATGTTGATTCCGTGTTCGGTGAAATTGAATCAACCATCAGTTTTGGTGATTATGGTGGAGATTCAGATACCTCCCTAGATGAGCATAGCGTGACAGCAAGGAGGATTTCTATTCAACTTGACAATGACACCTACATGAACACAGATACTGATATTGATCCCATGAATGCTGGACTAGATCAGTGGGATTCAGATGACCAAGAAGATGTGCAAGAGTCTGGTTTCAATGAAGCAGTCAATACCATTCCCCAGCATCAGCAACAATCACATGATATTCAGCTAAGTGGATTGAGTGAGGACGAATCTGAAGATGCTGTATGGAATTGGAGTGTGACTATACGTCATAGAGAAATTATGACTAACTTGATAGAAGACATGGAAAGGCCAGAAATGAGGACAGCTTTGGTCGGGAATCCAGATGATTATGTTGATGCAAGGCAGTTTGAGATGCTCCTTGAGCAATTTGCTGAGGACAGCAATTCCAGAAAAGGAGCTCCACCAGCTGCGACATCCTTTATTGAAAATCTCCCCTCTGTGATTATCTCCGCGTGCCATCAGATAGAAGGTGATGTGATATGTCCCATCTGCAAAGACCTAATTCCTACAAGAGCTAGAGCAAAACAACTACCATGCACGCATCTATATCATTCATCTTGCATCTTGCCATGGCTTAGTTCTAGGAATACTTGTCCTGTCTGCCGATATGAGCTTCCTACAGATGATGCAGAATATGAAAGGTCCAAGCAAGCCATAACCAATGTACGAGACATCCAGGTTGTGGGGCACACCCATCTCCGGGAAAGTGTGGAAGAAATTTCTGATGAATCAGATGTAGAAGTAACTCATCAATTGGCTATTGGTGCAATGGAAGAGACTAATACAAGTGAACACGATGCTCGTGTTGCAGAGCAACCAAACAGTGCACGCAGGAGCAGAGGATGGTTTTTTATTGCAGCTGCTCCAGTTGTAAGCCTTGTTGGTTTAGCTCTAGTTTTATGCTTTACCAATCCTTCTAGGAGTGGTAGAAGGCAAATGTACTGTAGATCCCTGAGTGTCACTGAAGTACATGTAGACACCAAAAGAAATTGGTGGTCTATGTTCTAGAATATGTTGTGGGTACATCTGATAACAAACTGACTATGTGTTGGTGTGCATGATTGTTTACAGTTATGTTTCTTAAAAAAAATTCAAAGTTTCAAATGTTGTAGTTGCTCCAGTGACCAGTGAGTGTTGTGAAAGAATTCAAATGGCTACACTTTCTGCGGTTTGCTCAGTCCAGAAAAGTGTGTATTCAAATGTGTACTATTGACAGCTGCTGTTTGTTTAACATATGTTGGCATTGGATGTCCATTGCTTCCTCCTGCTGTTGTCATATTTAAATCACCTTGGAAGAGAAGACTTCATTTTGCATCTAGTCCTCTTTAGAAGTCTACTCAGTGTCCATTGAATAGGTAATTCCTCATATGGTTTGAAGCTCATATGTAGGTTTCATTGGTCTGTGCCTCATTTTCTTAGCCCCAAGGTATGAAAGCAACCTACAAAACAATCAGTTGCGGAACAAAAGGTCAAACAAAAGGATTTTCATGCTTGAGGTGTCAAATAAATATATAAAGCTAGCTAATGGAAGACCTAACTTATGCATCTGAAGATTTGACATTGCCACTCTAGTTCTTTATGCTTCATGGAGAAATTGCTTGCACTTGTTGTTCTTGTCGTACTTCTTAGCTTTGCTCTGTTGTACTTGTGCAACATCCTATGGATGAGGACTATGAAGATAAGGAAGAAGTTGAGGAGGCAAGGCATAAGGGGTCCCAAGCCTACCTTGCTGTATGGCAACACCAGGGAGATGAAAAGAATCCAGCAAGAACTCAAGTTCTTGCAGAAGCAAGGCAGCAACAACTACATGTCCACCCTCTTCCCGCATCTCCTTCTCTGGAAGGAAACTTATGGTACGCATGCTAGTGTTTCTGTTTCGTAACTTTGTCCATGATTGGCTCTTGCACTCATATATTCATGAGTAGATCAGACTGGTGATACGATCCTGATGTTTGAGAATGTCATATCTTGAAGATAAGTAGGGTTGTTTTTTTTTGTTTTTTTTTTTTGGAATCAGAGTAGGGAGACCCCCCTCCCCTCCCATTTCCTTTACTAGAAACGCTGAAAGCATTCAGTTACATAAGGCAAACAAACAAATAAGTAGATAATTAATCTCATACAGCTGTTGTAAGTGAATTAATGAATTACCATTGAGAAGCAGGGCTCCAAAATGTTCCTGCTATTAAAGATCTGGTTTATAAGCCTGACTTGATCATTTAGTAGTGATTTAGAGAGTGGTAGTAAACCTCCTCTTTTGACTGGTTTTCAGCTGTTAGTAGGATGTCAATTTCTATAGGTAGCCATTTTCAGATAATTGGTGCAATCACACGTTTTTAAATATACATAATAGTCCTTTGTTTTGTAAGATTATTTGATTCAATTTGGTTTCTATTTACCATTCTATGAAGTTCCTGTTTTTCAGATGTTAAACAAGCCCAACATGCTATTTGAATAGTTTGTCAGGTTTGTCAGCATGAATAGTTTATTTGAACTTGTGGGGGCCCCGTTTAATATAATAGCCTATCAACTCTTGACAGTCATATAAATACGATTCGGTAGTTGACCATTACACTTATTTTGTAAATCTTGAGTTTTGTGTTGGACACTAAATTTCCCAACTAATTTGTATATTAAGCAAGATCTGATCTGCTTTGGTACTGAGAATTCTTCAACATAATAACTATCATATTTATCACTTTCCTGCTCTGAAAAATTTAAGTTTGACAAATGGTTCAATCTTAGAACAGGCTATCTATATTCATGTGAAATTCGAGGGGAAGTCCATGTCGTGCTTCTAATTAAGTTAATTTACATGTGAATTTTGACCAGGCCCAGTGTTCCTATACTCAACAGGGGGGCTATGGAGATACTACAAGTTTCTGACACAGATATGGTGAAGGATATAGGGCGTTGGACACCATCAGAGCTTGGTAAGCCTACTTATCTAAAGAAATCTCGCAAGGCCCTCTTTGGAGGAGGTTTATTTACAGAGAATGGGGATGAATGGGCTTATCAGAGGAAGATCATTGCACCGGAGTTCTTCATGGATAAGATTAAGGTAATACTTTTCATGGACTGAAAACCTTGACTTTGTATTTCCACGCGTGATTGCAGTAGTTATTTATATATACATGCAGGATATGATACAGCTGATTGAGGATGCAACTGTTCCAGTGTTAGAAGCATGGGAGGCCATGATTAGTGATGCAGGAGGTTGTAAGGAAATAGTTGTCGATGATTATTTGAGGAACCTGTCAGCAGATGTGATTGCCAGGGCTTGCTT
>CM002478.1:709037-764395 GCA_000325765.3 Leersia perrieri
TCACTAGATTTTGACATGCTACGGAAGTTGAAAACGGTATGTTTTCTCCTCGGATCTTCTTCCAGTAACAGAAGAAGCGACATCTATCTGTTTACTAAATTAAAGTGGTAACTACTAGCTGCAGGTAACATTTGTGTGTTACTGATGCTTGTGCTTGTGCAGCTGACAATGGTGATCCAGGAGACGCTCCGCTTGTACCCACCAGCCGCTTTCGTTGTTCGGGAAGCTCTGAATGACATAAAACTTGACGGCATTAACATACCGAAAGGAACCAACATCAGGATCCCAATCGCAATGGCTCACCGGGATCCTTCTTTATGGGGTCCTAGTGCCGACAAGTTTGATCCGGACAGGTTCGCAAACGGCATAGCAGGGGCCTGCAAGCCCCCTCATATGTACATGCCATTCGGTGTTGGGGTCCGGACATGTGCTGGCCAGAATCTAGCCATGGTTGAGCTCAAGGTTGTTCTGTCACTCCTGCTGTCAAAGTTTGAGTTCACACTTTCTCCAAACTACGTGCATTGCCCTGCGTTTAGGCTGACCATCGAGCCTGGGAAAGGTGTTCCATTGATTTTCAGAGAGCTCTGATTTGCGCTTCTTGCAAGCTGTATAAAACTCCCTGCTTCCCGTTGTTGTGTCTGTTTGGCTGTGTTTGTGGCAAGGAATTAAGCACTGTTGCTACTCGAGTGTAAAACTGTAAGCAGTATCTTCTGCACATCCCGTGACTATGTATGCGCGCATACACCGGAGTGTAAATGTTGAGTCTTGTGTAATTAAACTAATTATAAGTTAGATAACACTCTAGTCAACATAAAGTTATAATGTCAGGATGGCCGAGTGGTCTAAGGCGCCAGACTCAAGTTCTGGTCCTCGATGAGGGCGTGGGTTCAAATCCCACTTCTGACAATTTTGCTTTTCGATATTTCAGTTGTTGCTTTAGGTACTATCATTTCATTTTTAAACTATATTATACTGTGTGTTATTCATTATTTTGTTTTTAGTCCAGTCATCGTCATCTTTTTAATTGTTTATATGTTGATTTTTTTCATATTGTGAACCAATTCACTTATGGGAGCAAAGGCAGACCTAAACTTCATGTAGAAAAGGGTATAATTGCGTTCTTCTTTCTCTGGCCCCCCCTACTTTTGTTTCTTTCCTTTTTCTTTCCCCTTCCTCCCTCTTACTTTCTATGGAGATTTAGCTAGGTAGGGGAGGCTCGATCCCCCTTGCACCCACGCTAATTCCGTCCATGTATGGAAGTGCGAAAGAAGTTGTTTGTATCCCCATGGACAAACAAGCCAAGGAGCGGTTTCGTGGATAGGAATCCGTGGGACTAGAAATAAGGAGCGGCTTCGTGGATAGGGGTCCGTGGGACTAGAATTAAGGGGCTTGTTTGGCTGCACTTACTGCTGCAGCACAACAGTTGCATCAACAATAGCCTAACAAAGAAAATATATTATGGCTGCTGCTGTTACTACTTACTTCAGTTGTGCTTCTGAACATACCCAATAGAAAGAATCAAGGTTATGCTCTGGTGTGCCCATAAATTCTATAGGATTTCGGTCATGTACATAAAAAAAATAAATATGCAAGAATTTAACGTGCACTCCCAATCCCCCATCACATAATCAGTCCAACTAAAGTTCACTAACCTAAGACCATTGTAGTACCATTCAACAGGCTTTTTTTTGTCTCAACTATTTGCGGCGATCAGTATCAAACGTGAGTTCCACTGAAATATGAACAAAATACCGATGCATTAGTTATGCTAATTTACATAGAAATACCCTCGCTATAGTACTCCGTAGGATTTTATATTTTTGGGCGGAGGAGCATGTGTTTATCATGATTTGTTTTCATCCATTTGACCTTGCTAACGACAAATATGTGCATACGCAAGGGGCAGTGGGCCAATAATATGCATTGATTCTCTAGTGGGACCCACATGCAAATAGGAAAAATGAAAATTAATATCCCATCCCATCCTCTAAACATACTGGAGCTCGAGCTGGACTACTAGCGGGTTTAGCCGCAAGGAGAAATTTAGGATTATGCCATTGCATAAAACAGGATAAGGCTGTGTTCAGTTAAAAAAAACTTTGGCTAAAAATATCATATCAATATTTAAACACACATTTGAAGTATTAAACATAGATTAATAATAAAATAAATTACATATTCGGACGGTAAACTGCGCGACGAATCTTTTGAGCCTAATTAATCTGTCATTAGCACATGTTAGTTACTGTAGCACTTATGGCTAATCATGACGTAATTAGGATCAAAAGATTCGTCTCACAGTGTATATTCGGAATATGTAATTTGTTTTATTATTAGTCTACATTTAATACTTCAAATATGTGTCTAAATATTGATGTGATATTTTTGGCCAAAGTTTTTTTAATCTAAACACAGCCTAAGGATTCCACAATAGTAATTCAATAAAATTCATCCTCAAGAAGGTCAACTGAGTTCGTCTTCTTCCTCTCTCTAATGCCAAAGGAGCTAGTGTGGGGTCGTGCAGATGATCTCGCTGGAGCCACCATGTGGCATAGCCGGAGGAGCTTGCCAATTCAACGTCGCGCAGCTTCCACACACATCCAACAATGCCTGTCGTTGCTATTTCTTGTCCGTCATGACCAAGGGTGCAGACACCACCTTCAGTGTTGACGATGACGATGGTGAGGCACTTGCCCGACCGAGTTGAGCTCGTTGAACGTCACCACCACTAGATTGATTTTTGGCACTGCCCAACAGTCACTGACGAGTTCCTCTGGTTTTATTCCTCTGGTTTTAGAGAGAGGAAGAAGACAAACTCAGAAGCAATATCGTCTTAAATGGCAATTCACCATACACAACCTGGCTGAGAGTCCCTTTTATGGGACGATATTTCCCCGAATCACGTTTAAGGAATGGTGCAATCCCAAATTTTCTGACCACAACATAACCGCCGCACTTGAGGCAGCGCCTCATCTCTGGCAGTCTTTGCCTCGGGCCACGGCGCCTTACGTCTACTCTCTCTTATTCGGTTCGATTTGAGGCAACACTGAAGTGTTATTTTTACTTGATAAATACCCCATAGGTAGAATGTTCATTTTTCACCCAAATAGTGATACACATACCTATTTTGTTTTCGCGGGAAGGATTGTTACACGCGCGAAGCTTGCCCGCTCAAATATTCTTTTTCCCTCCTTGTGTATTGTACTCTATGTCCCACCGATTCTTTCTTTTTTCCACATCTTTCCTCCGTGGTCCAACTAATGTACACCGGAGTGGCATTAGCAAATGAGATATTCTATAGGGTGTTTTATAATAAAATCTGCTTTTAATAAGGGGGATTGTTCCTGGTGGCGGGAGCCTCATCCCATTCGGCGCCCAAAAACCCAATCTCGCGTTGTGCGAGGTTCGTCGCCCCAATACACAGCTGCTGCGAGGTACTCCTATGTTTTTGCCATTTCTTAACCATTTTCAATTTTCAATCTTTCTCTCACAGCAGATCTGGAAAGCTTCTAGCCTTTCTGTGGATTTTTTTTCACGTGTTAGGGTTCTAGTGAGCTTTATCTATTTTGGTATAATTTTTAGGCTTCTCTCACATATTAAAACCCTAAATCTGCTTCTTTTACCGTGTGATTCTGATCTCCAGGTGTACCAAGAAGGAAATCTTGCCCTGTTTGCTCCTCCACTCTATTGGGTTAGATAGGAGGAGGATCCATCCATGCTTGGATTGGATTGGTTTCTTCTTTTGCTGGTAAAGAATCCTATTTTTCTTGATTAGATATGTGTCGTAGTCATGTCCCCTTTGTTTTTGGTGTAAGGAATGAATCGGAAACTTTTAGCCGCATGCCACCACCCTGAGTAATCGGTCGTTTAAGGTTTATGGTTTTGTTCAGTGGCCGCACGCTCAAGATTTGTCTCCGCCAAGACACCCCATAGGGCTGCAATAGGTCTTGTTGTATATATTAACCATGTTAAAGTACACGTATTTTGCATTTGTGTGTCTATATGAGTCATAGCCGCATCCTGCATATGAGCTGTACATAGTATTATTAATAGTAGGTAAAAGCTTGGCTTGGTGTGAAGGTCTTATAAGGAAGTAATGCATTCAACTGCAAAAAAAGGGAAGTGAAGCATAGAGCATAGTTTCTATTATGTTTGATTTGCCAATTAGAAGTTTAATTGGAATCTATTTACATAAGTAAATGGAGAGCAAAGAAATATATATTGCAGGGAAGTGAGGCATCAAGCATAGTTTCTATTATGATCAATTTGCCAATTAGATGCTGATGGTTAATTTAAAATGATTTAGATAAGTAAATGGAGAGCAAAGAAATATATATTGCTGTATTTGTACTTGGACTTGAGTGATGGCTGACAGTTTGGAATTTTTTTAAAAGGGTGGGCTTCAGTTATGTTTGATGATATAATAATTTCACTAAGCTTTTAAGTTCTAACAAAAGTGGAAGCATGTTTTGCTTATTAGTGGCTGATGAATACCTTGGCGGTTGGCGCCTGCATGGTTTTTTATAACGTTTTTACCTACCTAGCTAGCAGTTGCCATTACCTTCGGCGTCTGTGTTTTGTCGATAACTGTCTTTTTTTTGGCCTTTGCTAGGACACTTTTGGACTTTTCTTGGTTGACCTTTTTTTAGGGTAATAATTATCTGTTATGTTCTGAGTAGTTTGTGGTATTGAAATTTTCTACTTTCTTATTTTGTTGCAGGTTTTAATCTTCCAGTCACAGCAAGGATTGACTCCACATTACTCCCAAATCCCAATGGATCAAGGGGTGGATAAGGGTGTTACTAAAAATTTGCTAGTTTCAAACTGTGATTTATCGGTTCTAGAAAAGTGTGTTGGTCATGAAGCTTCTGTGCAAGCTCCCTTGGAAAATAAGGAGGACATGAAATCCCTTGGCATGATACATGATCATGAAAATAACAAGATTGGTGTTGTTGAGGCGATTACTCCCCCAGAAAAGTAAGCAATTGAATAATCTATATCTGTAAAGGTTGCAAATGAAGATCCTTCATATCAATGTCAGACACCGCGAGAAAACATCTTTGATCCTTTTGCTCCAAGACCAGAGGAAGTAGCTTGTGCACCAAAGAAGAAGGTGATCAGGGTACCAGAAGTTCCTTCACGGAGGCAACAAGGTTTTGATTCAGGTGATTATCCTGTTAAAAGGTTAAATTATGAATTTGATGATTGTGAGGAGGACGATCAGTTTCTTGAAAGGGTCTGCAAGATGTTTATCGATCTGATTATTTCAAAGCAAGCACTAGACACAACTGGAGAGGGTCTGATAGATTCGAGTTCACCTGTAAGTTGTGAAACCCCTTCTTCAGCACCTTTACTTACAGGCATTGCGGATGTCTGCCTAGATGCACCACTGAGACAGTCTGTTAAAGTGGTTCAGGTCAGCCCAAGTATTTGTCGAAAGATCAACTTTGATTCAATCAGTCCAAGGTCTTTATTTGCTGAAGAGAATAAGTGACGGGCCTGCATGACTTGACACCCTGGAGACCTGCCCAGGAACAACATTTTGGGGCAGTTTTTGGCTACCAATTCAGTTGCTTGTGCCAATATGGTAACTTTGCTAACTGAACATATAGGTAGTGTTGCTAAATAATTAGGAAGCAGTTTAAGTTATACATGTAACTTTTCTTAGTCTTCCTTTTAGCTGGATTTTTATTATACTATTGTGAATCATTGTATCTGACCATGCATCTTTGTAAATCTTACATGGATAGATGTGCCTGGTTGAACAAATGAATCTGTTGCGGATACATCTTTTTTTTTTTGAGACTTTTGTTGTGGATACATCATGGCTAAATCTTTCTGTCTATTTGATATCGTCTTTTGCTGTTGATGAGAGCTGGGAGATGGTGTGTGTATATTTTGTTTTGATCATGATGTGAACAAGGCGGAGTGGTGCAAATCATGATTGGTAGTGCATAAGGGTTGCATACTATGTTCTACCATAGTAGATTGACGTTGCTATTACAGGTGTGATGTTAAGTGCTGGAAATGGTTTATACACGTGGTTGGTTTCATTACTTGTTTTGAAATTGTCTAGCTTGTACTAATAATGTTGGTGTTTTTGATAACTCCGTATTAGCTAAAAGAAATTATCTCTATTTTTTTTCTCTGCCATACTGTCGTGCGGTGTTGGCAAGCTTTGTCGCCATGAGCATGGCGCTGACAAAGGTATGTTTAACCGAAGTTTGGTAGCTAGATAAGAAGTTAAAACTTGAGTACTCTCTTTGCCCCGGAAATACTTTTTTTTTTGTGACACAGTCTTCAAAATAGTACTTTGATCAATAATATTCAAAAAATAAGTATTTTTAAATAAAAATGTTACATACTATTATAAAAAGTTATATATTATAACAGCATGTTCAATGGCAAATCTAGTATTTTTTACATAATCGATCTTTTTTATTTTTTCGATATTAACGGTCAAAGTTAAAAATGTTTGACTTCACACTTTTAAAAAATAAAGTCTTTTTGAGCTGAGGGAGTACTAGTCAATTTGTCATCATGCGCTCCTATACAGTACAGTCACGAATGAAATCAATGACAACAGCAAAAAAAAATATTTAAATATTTTTATTAAATATTTACATAAATATTTTTTTAGATTTGAAATTTACGAAACTATACCCCTGCCGCCCTACCAGAGGGCGGCAAGGGAGTTGCTTGCAAAATAGTAGCTCATAAACAGATGCGTACATGGACGTGTCATTTTCCAATTTAGTCCCTTGGAGCCCTTACAGAGGACGGCAATGGACTAAATTGCATATTTTCAAACGCTTTCCACCCTCTGGTAGCGTGGCAGGGGTATAGTTCCATAAATTTCAAATTCAAAAATATACCTATATAAATATTTAATTAAAAAATATAAAAATAATAAATTTTTATTATTATGTGGCCGCCCACCTCCACACGGCCCGTTGGCGCTGCCCTCCAGCGACCGCCGGCGATCTCCACCGGCGGCGGCGCGGCCATGCCGCTCTCCCACGGCCGCTGACGATCTCCACGGCCGGCGGCGCCGCCGCAATCCCTGGTGCCGGGGATTTTTTTATTTTTTGATTTTTTTCTATATGAAAATTTTGGGTTTCTTTCAACTTGAATTTTATTTCTTTAGTTTGAAAATTTTGGGTTTCTTTCAACTTCAAATTGATTTCTTTCAGATTGAAGATTTTGGGTTTCTTTCAGTTTGAAAATTTTGATTTCTTTCTATTTGAAAATTTTGATTTCTTTCTATTTGAAATTTTTGATTCCCTTTCTGTTCGAAATTTTTTGAATTTTTCTGTTTGAAAATTTTCATTTTGTTTCTGTTTGAAAATTTTTCTTCTATTTAAATAGGAGTATTTTGTTTTCTAGTTGAAACTGTCACGGGAGGGAGAGACGTTTGGCTGGGGAATGGAACAATCACGGAAGGATGGACGGAAAATCCGTGCGCCACCTCGCCTTGTTGCGTGGGCCCCACCGCTGTGCAGTTCACACTGACAGGTGGGCCCGGGGGCGGTGGGGCCCATATGTCAGTGGCAACTGCTCTCTCCAGTCACTGCAGAGGATCTCATTCCGGCAAATAGAAGTGCCCAGTTTCTCTTCCACCTCCCAAAACACCGGTAAAAGACCACTCAAAAAAAAAAAAATCATCCTTCACGCCCCTGCCCTTTTCCCCCGGCGGCAGCACCTCCACCACCCTCGTCCGCTCCCTCCTCCCTCCTCGCGAAAACCTCCCACAGATGCGCTTCCCCGCCATTGGATCCACAAACGCCGCTGCCGAGCCCAGATCTTCGGCTCCACCCCAGCCCTCGCAGACGGAAGAAAGGGATGAAGCGATGATCTAAGTTGCAGGGGATCGATGCGGAGGCCACCACCGTCCAGCCCGACCTTCACCTAGACGCCTTCCACGTCGCCAATGTCAAGCGGGTGAGCTCTGGCGCCGCCCTCCCTCCCTCCTTTTGCCTCCGACGACGGCTCACGCCTACTCTATCTCCCTTCTTTGGTTCGACTTGGGGCAGCTCTCGAGTATTTCTTACTTATGATAAAAGATACTCCATAGCTAGAATGTTTATTTTTCACCCAAATAGTGAAACGCATTCCTATTTTGTTTTCGCGCGAAGAATTGTTACACGCGCGTAGCTTGCCCGCCTAAATACCCTTTTCCCTCCCCTGTCTATTGTACTCTCCAACCCCCTAATTCGTTCTTTTTTTCACATCTTTCCTTCATGGTCCAGCAGCTAATGTACATCGGAGTGGCATTGACAAATGAGACATTCTATAGGGTGTTTTATAAATAAAATCTGTTTTTAATAAGGGCAATTGTTCCTGGCGGCGGGAGCCTCATCCCATTCGGCGCCCAAAAACCCAATCTCGCGCCGTGCGAGGTTCGTCGCCCCAATCCACACCTGCTGCGAGGTACTCCTATGTTCTTAACCATTTATGCTTTTTCATCTTTCACTCATGCCAGATCTGAAAAGTCTCTGCTCTTTCTATGTATTTTTCGTATGGTTTTCATATGTTAGGGTTCTAGTGTGCTTTTTCCCTTTTGGTCTGATTTTTAGTCTTCTCTCACATGTTAAAGCCCTAAATCCAGGAAGGAACACTTATTCCGTTTGCTCCTCCACTCCATTGGGTTAGGAGACAGGAGGAGGATCCATCCGGCCTTGGATTGGATTAATTTCTTCTTTTGCTGGTAAGGAATCCTATTTTCTTGATTAGATATGTGCTGTAATCATGCCCCCTTTGTCTGTGCTGTGAGGAATGAAATCTGAAACTTTCAGCCACATGCCACCACCCTGAGTAATCGCTCGGTTAAGGTTTATGGTTTTGTTCAGCGGCCGCGTGCTCAAGATTTGTCTCCACCAAGACACCCCATAGGGCTACAATAGGTCTTGCTGTATATATAAACCATGCTGTTTTTTTTAGACAATGAAACCATGCTGTGTTCCATGTATTTTGCACTTGGGTGTCTATATGAGTCATAGCTGCATCCTGCATATGACCTTTACGTAGTATAGTTATTACTACCTCCGTCTCAAAACACAACTACTTTTAACTAAGAATATGGACATAACCACTGTCCAGGTTCATATTTTGAGACGGAGGGAGTATTAGGTAAAAAGGGTGGCTTGCTGTAAACGTCTTGTAAGGAAGTAATGCATTCAACCGCATAAAAAGGAAAGTGATGCATAGAGCATAATTTCTATGATGTTCCATATGCCAATTAGATTTGATGGTTACTTGAAATCGATTTACATAAGTATATGGAGAGCAAAAATATATATATCGCAGGTAAATGACGCATATAGCATAGTTTCTATTATGATTGATTTGCCAATTAGATGTTGATGGTTAATTGAAATTGATTTAGATAAGTAAATGGAGAACAAAGAAATATATATTGCTGTATTTGTACTTGGACTTGAGTGATGTCTGACAGTTTGGAAATTTTGAAAAAAAGAGGGGCTTCAGTTATGTTTGATGGTATAATAATTTCACTAAGCTTTTAAGTTTTAACAATAGTGGAAGCAAGTATTGCTTATTAGTGGCTGATGAATACCTTGGCGCCTTGCATGGTTTTTTATAACGCTTATACCTACCTACCTAGCAGTTGCCGTTACTTCCAGGCTTCAGGGTCTGTTTTGTCGATAACCGTTTTTTTTTTTGGCCTTTGTTAGGACTCTTTTGGACTTTTCTTTGGTGTCCCTTGCTTTTTTTTTAGGTAATAATTATCTGTTATGTTCTGAAAGTCTCTGCTCTTTCTATGTATTTTTCGTATGGTTTTCACATGTTAGGGTTCTAGTGAGCCTTTCCCTTTTGGTTTGATTGTTAAGCTTCTCTCACATGTTAAAGCCCTAAATCTGCTTCTTTTACAGTGATTCTGTTTTCCAGGTGTGTCAAGAAGGAACTCTTGTTCCGTTTGCTCCTCCACTCTATTGGGTTAGTTTCTTCTTTTGCTGGTAAGGAATCTTATTTTTCTTGATTAGATATGTGCTGTACAGTCATGTCCCCTTTGTTTGTGGTGTGAGGAATGAAATCTGAAACTTTCAGCCGCGTGCCATGACCCTGAGTAATTGCTCGGCTTAGATTTATGGTTTTGTTCAGCAGCCGCATGCTCAAGATTTGTCTCCGCCAAGACACCCTATAGGGCTACAATAGGTCCTGCTGTATTTATAAACCATGCTCTATTACACGTATTTTGCATTTGCGTGTCTATACGAGTTAGCTGCATCCTGCATGTGACCTATACATAGTATTATTATGTTATTATTATTAGTAGCTTGGTGTGGAGGTCTTGTAAGGAAGTAATGCATTCAACCGCAAAAAAGGGAAGTGATGCATCATGCATATAGCACAATTTCTATAATGTTTGATGTGCCAATTAGATTTGATGGTTAATTGAAGTCGATTTACATTTTTTGGCCAGGTCGAAGTCGATTTACATAAGTGGAGAGCAAAAAAATATATATCGCATGGAAGTGATGCATAGAGCATAGTTTCTAGTATGATTGATTTGCCAATTAGATGTTGATGGTTAATTGAAATCGATTTAGATAAGTAAATGGAGAGCAAAGAAATATATATTGCTGTATTTGTACTTGGACTTGAGTGATGGCTGACGGTTTGGAAATTTTGAAAAAAAAAGGGGGCTTCAGTTATGTTTGATGATATAATAATTTCACTAAGAGTTTCAGTTTTAACAGTAGTGGAAGCAAGTATTGCTTATTAGTGGCTGACGAATACCTTAGCGCCTTGCATGGTTTTTTATAATGCTTATACCTACCTACCTAGCAGTTCCTGTTACCTTCAGGCTTCAGGGTCTGTTTTGTCGATAACCTTTTTTGTTTTTTGGCCTTTGTTAGGACTCTTTTGGACTTTTCTTGGGTGTCCCTTGTTTTTTTTTTTGGTGATAATTATTTGTTATGTTCTGAGTAGTTTGTGGTATTTATTTTTTCTATTATCTTATTTTGTTGCAGGTTTTAATCTTCCAAGTCACAGCAAGGGTTCACTCCCAAATCCCGATGGATCAAAGGATGGTTAAGGGTGTCACTGAAAATTTGCTAGTTTCGAACTATGATTTTCTGGTTGTAGAAAAGTGTGTTGGCGATAAAGCTTCTATGCAAGCTCCCTTGGAAAATAAGGAGGACATGAAATCCCTTGGCATGGTACATGATCTTGAAAATAACAAGATTGGTGTTGCTGAGGCGATTACTCCACCAGAGAAGGAAGCAATTGAATCATCTATCTCTGTAAAGGTTGCAAATGAATATCCTTCATATGGATGTCAGACACCGCGTGAAAACATCTTTGATCCTTTTGCTCTAGGACCAGAGGAGGTAGCTTGTGCACCAAAGAAGAAGGTGATTAAGGTACCAGAAGTTCCTTCACGAAGGCAGCTAAGTTTTGATTCAGGTGAATATCCTGTTAAAAGGTTAAATTATGAATTTGATGATTGCGAGGAGGACGATCAGTTTCTTGAAAGGATCTGCAAGATGTTTATCGATCTGATTATTTCAAAGCAAGCACTAGAGACAACAGGAGAGGGTCTGATAGATTCCAGTTCACCTGTAAGATGTGAAACCCCTACTTCAGCACCTTTACTTACAGGCATTGCGGATGTCTGCCCAGATGCGCCTTTGAGGCAGCCTGTCAAAGCAGTACAGCTCAGCCCAAGTATTTGTCGAAAGCTGAACTTTGATTCAATCAGCCCAAGATCTTTATTTATCAAGGAGAATAAGTGATGGGCCTGCCTATCTTGAGACCCTGGAGACCTGCCCAGGAACAACATTTTGGGGCAGTTTTTGGCTACCAATTCAGTTGCATGTGCCAATATGGTAACTTTTCTAACTGAACATATAGGTAGCGTTGCTAAATAATTAGGAAGCAGTTTAAGTTATACATGTAACTTTTGTTAGTCTTCCTTTTAGCTGGGTTAGTCTTATACAATTGTGAATCGTTGTAACCGACCATGCACCTTTGTAAATCATACATGGGTAGATGTGCCTGGTTGAACAAGTGAATCTGTTGCAGATACATCATGGTTAAATCTTTCTGTCTGGATCGCATTTTTGTGTTGATGAGATGGTGTGCATATTTTGTTTCTATCATGTGGTGAACAAGGCGAAGTGGTGCAAATCATGATTGATAATGCCCAAGTGTTGCATGCTGTGTTGTATCAATAGTAGATTGATGCTGCTGTTACAGGTGTGATGTTAAATGGAGAGAGTGGTTGAAATGGTTTATATATGTGGTTGGTTTCATTACTTGTTTTGAAAATTGTCTAGCTTGTACTAATAAGGTTGGTGTTTTTGATAACTCAGTATTAATACTGCCGTGCGTGTGTTGGCAAGCTTTATTGCAAGGAGCATGGCTTTGAGAAAGGTATGTTTAACTGAAGTTTGGCAGCTGCATTAGAAGTTGAAAATTCAGTACTAGTCATCACGCGCTCATATACAGTCAGTCACACGTTGAACAAATAATGTATTTACATGTAGGGTATATATAGTGCTCAATATATATCCAAACTCTGAAACTGGAATACTCCTCTGTTGTTATATACAGTACAGTACATGAATGAAATCAATGACAACAGGCAGCCAGCCAGATCTTTTTTTTTTAAAAAAAAAAGGGGAACAGCTAGCCAGCAAGAAATGGTACATAGAAGAAAATGAATCAAAATCCTGAATCCCGAACTCCTGGTCTGATAATATATGTAACGTGCCACCCAGGCACCATGGAAATGTGGAATATAATACTGACCGAGCCTACAACTAGTACTGGTACTAACAGTTGCGTGCTGTGAAGTGAAGCGCACGCACCTTTGGCTGGCATGCCAGCAGCCAAACAAACAAGCCGTAGTCCGCCCAGCTTTACACGTATCGTCTTAATTCTCCCACCTCCTGACGTGCCGTGGAGTGGAATCCGCTAGAGCTTGGTGCGGTCGCTGCACTGCTGGCTTCTCACCCCCATCTCCGCCACCCCAAACACAAAATGGCAATCGGAATACGCCACGGCATGGCGCTTGAACACGCCGAAGATGGCCACCCTCCCGGGGATCCTCGTGCTCGCGTCGACCTCCACCGACCCAGTCAAGACGTCGTTGACGAGCTGCCCCAGGTCGCCGGCGAAGCGGTCGGCCTGGAGCGTGAGAGCCAAGGTGACGTTGGCGTCGCCCTTGCTGGGGATCCTCCCCGGGTCGATCTCCGCGTCGCCGACGTGGGCCCCGCGGTAGAGGAGGTCGGCGTGGCCGCCGGTGGCGTAGGTGAAGGATGCCGGGTTGGGGTTGTGGATGGACACGGTGAGGAGGAGCGTGACGTTGAGCTGGATTGGGAAGGTGAGGCGTGGGGCGACGCCGGCGAGGCGGGTGGCGACGAGGCGGGTGGTGGGGTCGCGGACGCGGAGGACTGTGAGGAAGAGGACGAGCAGGGTGATGGCCAGGATGAGGAGGATGAGGATGGTGATCAGTAGGCAGCAGCATAGGCAGCGTCGACGCCGGCGGTGCCTCGCGGCTTCCATGTCGGCGGCGTCCTTCGGGGTGGTGTGGGTGGGGAGGATGCTGCTGCTACCGTTGCCGGCGGCGGCGGTGGTGGACGCCATGATTGATCGATTTGGGGATTCGATGTGTGTGCGCGTGGAATGGAAGGAAGGGTAGTTTGATTCGATTTGCGAGAGGAGAAGAGGAAGTAAAGTACAAGTAGTGCGTGGTTGCCGCAACAATAACAAGTTAATGAGGTGATGAGATGGGAGGTTACGGTGGCCGGTGTTTGGAGTTGGTTGGCATAAATATGAGGGTTGACGCATGACGCTCTCCATTGTCTTCAGTTACGTTTTGCCTTCTTTTCTCAACGGTGGAATTTTGTTACTCCACTCCACTGATGGCTGTTGTTATGCAACGACGACATGGCATTTTTCTGGTAGAATACGGCCAGTGCGACCGCTGTCATCACACTTCAGCAGTTTATTACTTGTTCTGTTTTTAATTGAAAACGGCTAGACATTACTTTCAAAGCAGAGCATGTGCAGAACCAGAAACCGGTGAATCGCTTGCTGGGATAACTACTTTCAAAGCGTCGCTCAAGGTCAAGGAAGGCATTTTAGGCGGCAATGCATCACAGTCCATCGGGATCGGCACAGACCATAAACCTTCATTCAGCCATCTCGCTAGTCATCATGTTCCGCTGGGTGTCACCATCCAACACTAACTATGGAACGGCAGTCTGCCTGACTTTTGGTGTTTCCACACTAATCCGTCCCGCAATCAACTCTCCTCCCTCCATTAATTACATTCCATCATGCATGCACGCCCATACTTTCGTCTCAGATTATCTGCACATCATGTATGTCATGAACGGCCAGCTGATCTGCAAATTATTTCCAGACCAAAAGAAAAATGTATGCCTATTATTTCTTCACAACATACTAATTGGCGCTTAGACTGTCCAATCCATAAAACCGCCTAATACCATTCCCTGAAAAATATTGTATACATCCATACTAGTTTTGACTAAACAAGGTTATACAAACAGCATTTGCATTCTTTCTCTTCTGTAACCTGACCAGACACATGCATCCTTTAACATGCTTCTTTCTTCCACCCACAAATGTACTACTCGTATTACTCTAATAACCATATGCTTTGTTCAGTTCTTCAGGTTCAAGCAAATTTGCCTTCCAACCAAATCAAGGACATCCATTTTTATCCACTCAAGAACAAATGAACGAAAACAACCGCCGCAGACTTCAATTTGGCAAGGTCTGTTGGTCCAATAATTCTAGTTTATCATACTAGTTTGGATAAAACTCCTTCTCAGGTCCGTTAAGACTTGGCATATCTGCCTCAGTCAATCAGCTTACAATAACATATATTGGAAAGGGTTTTTAATGTAGGTGTTTGTTTTATTTCAAGCTACAAACCTACATGCAGCCCCAAGTGTCAAGCACATCAAATAAAATATTTTGGGCCTCACTTTAGTTTCAACTGAAAAGACGAATTGGCACCAATACCTACTGTATCCCATGACTCTCAGACCCTGTTTGGATATAGTGACTTTTTTTTTTTAGTCTTGTCACATCGGATGTTTGGACACTAATTAGAAGTATTAAATATAGACTATTAATAAAACCCACCCCATACTTTAGACTATTTCGCGAGACGAATCTATTGAGCCTAATTAGTCCATGATTAGCGAATGTGATGCTACAGTAAACATTTGCTAATCGTGGATTAATTAGGCTTAAAAAATCGTCTCGTGAATTAGCCTTTATTTATGCAATTAGTTTTATTATTAGTCTATATTTAATACTCCTAATTGACATGCAAACATCCGATGGGACACGAACTTAAAAAAAAATCTCTGATCCAAACAACCCCTCAGTTCATGGTAGAGCTCATAATCAAGTGCAACCTCACTTTCACATTTAGAGACTCGCTGCTCCTTATAGTCAGCTGAAAGCTACTAATTCAGAAGCCTAGGCCTAGAGCTATCCTTCATCAATGTCCTGAAACTCGATAAGAAAGGGAATTCTACAACTTCATGCATTCTTCAGCAACATGGAAGGCCTCTAGCAATTGTTGATGATTTATTCCCCTTCTCCTTCCGCTAGCAAAATGTGGCACAAATCCAAATACTTTACACACATTGTACTAGCTACAGTTTTTTTTGGCATGTCAGATATTCCCTAAACTTTGTTATAAAAAGATTGGACAGCATCGAACATACCATTAGCCCAAAGAAGGATGTAAGAATGAATACTTGTAGCGATAACTAGTCATTCACCCAAGACTGCAGGCAAGCTAAACTATGCAGTGTGCATAATTGTAATCGATAAAACAAGGGGGCATTTCAATGAAACAAACATCTTATTCACAAGGCAAAACCAAGGTAACAACTTAAGGAGTAGCTTCTACAAACTGTAGCGCATCTCACTTCATCATAGAATTATGTGGCTTTAATCCCATCCAAAACAATTGCAATGCAAGAGAAGAAACTTCAAAGCTTACTTGAAGCATTCCTCAACTCCTTGATGAAAGCGAGACCGAGCTCTCAAATGCAGACCCCATGTGACTGATCACAAACCCATAAATCTTGCGCTTCAACTTTTCAACCTTATCCTTGGTTGTCTCCTCTTCTGCAATCTTCCCAACTCCATCCAACCAGTCGCTGATCTTCTTGAACTGAGATAGTACCATTGTTATGTGGCTGCTCTGCTTTCCCCTACTTGCAACATTTTGATCTTCAAAAAGGTGGAAACCCAAATCCATTGCCTCGTCCACAAATTTCAGGAACCACAAATGCATCTCATGGCACAAAGTCGTCGCAAGCTCAGCAGTCTCATTCACACCCTGAGTTTTATTCCATGTGTAGCTCACTGTAGGGCTCGGTGAGACCTTTGACTGAACCTTTGCAGAAGTCCCATGTGATTGTCTCTTGGACTGGGTTGTTCTTGGAGGTTCCACTGAAGGGACCATTGGCTTGTCAGCACCCCTTTTCCGAGAGAGAGATTCAGGTGTCCTTTTCATCAACTTGAGGACCTCAAGATCAGTTGCTAATGCTGCTTCAACCCAATGAGAAGTTGAATTCTCCCATAATGTTGTTTCAGTTCCATTGGTGCATATAGACTCAGCAATTTTCTTCCATTTGAGAATATCTTCGTAGACAGCAAGGAAGATGTCGACTGTTGGAAGAGGATTGGAGGCCTTCGATGCTGAAGAAAGTTCAGAGAACTTACTGTGGACAGAGGCAAGGTCAATGTTAGGAACACCACCTTTGTGCTGAATGAAATGCCAAGGATAAAAGTCAGCTTTTATACCTCAGGTTCCTGATAATAGATTCAGTGATCAATGCCTCCTGTAGAGCATCAGCTGCAGCGGTTGCTGCTGCATCTCTTCGTTCAGTGGCCTCCTGTAAATTCAGAGAACAGAACAGGTGATGTTATAAGGATCAATGAACAATGAACACAGATTGATCATTGCAAACAAAGATGAATCAATAGTGTTTACCTTTCCCATCTTTGAGAGTTTATCAGAAACTGCATCCAATGAAATGCTACCATCGGTCCATTTCGGATCATGAAGTATAATTTTCGGAGCCATGTTTTTCATCTTCACTGGAGTAGACTCTACCTTCTTTCGTGGCTTTGGCTTCTCATCTACAGATGAATCACCATCATTATTGGATTGTTCTGTTGTAACATCACTCAGCCGCCGTGCCATTGCTTCCTGGGAGTTACACAAAAAAGGTAAATTTTTGTTGCGCAGCTATATGACTTTCCGAATACAAAGATAGTAATAAACAACCTGCCATTGCATCTGGAAATGCTACCCTACTAGTAAATAACAAAGTAGTACAGCAGGAAAGAAAATAAATAACCAGTGCTTTTAATTCTCTCTTTCCTCAACAAACATTTTATTAGTAATTGTAAGAAAATTATGCAACTTTTGACATGTACTGATTCAAAACACAAATGAAATAACTACCCTTTTCACTACAACTAGCATTTTTTTCCCATGCAATTGCATGGTTATATTTGCTCCACAACTCCTATACTTCTAAAATACAACTCTATTGCACAATTGAATTAATATACACTATTGTAATCTCAAACTACGGCACGATTGATGGACAACATGTCTATTTTTCTCCAAATAATGTGATAATTTCTAGACCTACAGGATATGTGACTTATTTTTAGCCCTCATTTTTAACAGATCTATAGATGCACAAAAAAGTAACTTTTGCCTGACAATACTCTTTTTACCATATGTGAAACGAAAATTAATACTCCTATTACTGTTGGTGTATGAAAACAATCATAACTGACCAAGCTACCAGCTCTATTTCCTTTCATGGCAAATTTTCAACTGAAGTGTTTTTTAAAATTGAATTAGTTATCACCACGCCAGCAATATTATTACGGGCTAGAAAAACAATTGACATCTAGATCATACTTTAACTGTAGGTATATGAAAATAATCATAACAGACAAGCTACCAGCTCTATTTCCTTTAGTGGCAAATTTTCAAACAAAATCCTGCAATTGAATTAGTTATCACTATTCCAGCAACAATTGCCTAATAAAATAATTGACATATGGATCATACTAGATTAATCATTACTAGCCTAATTGGGCCTCCTGGATAAACAAGATCAATGTGCAGTACATGTACAAGGACATACCATTGCTAGCCTAGCAACCAAAATTATATATAACACAGTGGAACATGATCCTGACCTGTGTCTTCAGAATAGTATCATTATCCACCTTGACCTTGGACTTCATCACAGAACCAGCCGCCGCCGCTGTTGAGGTATTATCCCAGCTCTTCCTCCCAGGCTTAATTGCAGACCCATTCGTCAAATCTGCCATTTTGGATATACCAGCAACAATCACCCCTTTCTTCTTGCTGCTACCTTCCCCTGACAACCGCCGCGAACTAGGCGACAGCGATGCGCGCCTTCCTCCCGGTGCCGGAGACGCCGCCCCTCTCCTCCCTCCTACCGGCGACGGTTGCCTGTACCTTGATGGCACGACAATCGCCGGCTCCTTCGCCGTCCGGCGGTTCTCCTCCTTGGCTGCAACAAGGCTGGGAACCACGCATTTGGACGGCGCCGGTGACGTCGCCCTCGATGTGCCCCTCACCGCAGGAGACGATGCTCGCGAAACGCCCTTCACCGAGGGCGACGAAGGCCGTGACGCGCCCTTGACCAAAGGCGACGGATCTTGCTGCTTGGACGGCGCCGGAGACGAGAACCGGCGCTTGGCGGTCGAGATCGCCGGCGGCGGCGCGACCTCGGGGACGTTCTTGGGAGCAAGAACCGTCCGCCTGACGGCGGCATCGGCTGCATCGTTGCCGGAATTGGACGGCATGAGCGGCGGCGCGGCGTCGGAGTGGGACGCGGGCTGGATGACGTAGCCGCGGGAGCACGCGGCGGGGCGAGCCACGAGCGGCTCGGGGGGGCCGACGAAGGGGACGGCTTGGGATGACGACGGGGTGGAGTGGAGGCCGTTGGAGAGTTGGAGGAAGCCGCCATTGGGAGGCTAGAGGGAATCGGCGGTGGAGGCAGTGAGGGCGGGGACGACGGCGGTGACCTGGAGCACCGGGGAGCGGTGGTCGCCTGCGACGCGGTCGTCGGTGTGCATCGCCTGGAGAAGCTTGAGCAGAAATCCCGGCGTCACCGTCGCCATGGCTGGCTGGCTGCCGGAGGAGGAGCGGCGGCGCCGACGAGCCGGCGCAATTTGAGGAGAAAAAAGGAGAGAGATTTGGGGGAAGAGGAGACGTTGGATTGGAGCGTGGCGGAACGGTCTCGTTTGTTTTCGAATTTCAAAACGAAAGGCCCGCCTCGATCTTCTCTGCTGCGGTGCGGCGGAGTCGAACGAGACATGTGACAGGTGGGACCATGAGAGGTTATCTCCTAGTGACATGTGGGGACATGGAACTTTAAATGGGCTCTCTTTTATTTTTGAGAGAGGATAGATAGACGGACTTTCTAAAGGCTGGGATTTTGGACCATCGCGGGCTGCCAAGGATGGATTGGGATTGTGGGCTGAAATGAATTCAGGGATAGCTAGGAGTAGATATGCATTAATCTCGATCCGAAACCTACTGGATTTCGGAACTAAACTTGACCGAAATTTTGCGACAATTTACCATTCCAAATGGTGCTACCGCTAGTTTTTTTTTTCAGAAAATGGTGCTATCGCTAGTTGGATCATATAAGAAAATGATTTAAGTAAATTTGTTTTTTTAGGAATGTGTATATGCATTGCGCATTGTTTGTAGCAAGAGGGGGAAAATAAAGTTTGACAATAACCATGAGGGACGAAATTAGGGCGATATCACACCAAACATAAAAACTAAGGCTTGATTTGGAGCCTGATGAGTGCTGTATCGGCACAATACCTTATGTTTTATCTTTGTAACAACAAAGTTTATTTTTTTGGCCGGATCGGCCGAAAGTGGCGACCTGAATTTTATTAAGTACAGGGGAGAAAAATACAAGAAAAAGCACGACATTAAACTGTCGTGGACCGGTGATCAAGTTAGAACTCAACCACCGGTCAGATCATACATTCAAGTTAGAACAACAAAGTTTATTTCTTTTTTCTGTTTTTTGTTTTTTTTGCCGAGACGGCTAGAGAATTGGCTGCCCAACATAAAAGTTTCTTTCTAGCTCATTTCATGCAGATTGAGCTTAATAATAAATTGTTTGTATTAGTCGTTTCATCTATTAAGTCGAAACCGATATCACCATTCACAAGTCTAAAAACACGTTTTTCTCCGTACCTTGTACGAATCTCAATAGGGAATATTAGGTATCCTTGCTTGTCTGTCTGACGTCTGTCTCGTGTTATCTTCCTTGATCAGCTCTCATCAAACCTCCGAATCACACACATCATGCATGACTCACATTCCCTGACTTTTGGGCCAATTTGTTGTGGTATAGACGCCAAACCAACCATCCCTTGTTATCTCTTCTTCCTCTGCTCTGCAACAAGCATACATATGAGTATATGACCACATTTACATGACTTTCTTGTTTTCCACACATAGTACTGTCATGGTTAGCACTATGGAAACAGACTAGTTATAGATGAAGAGCAAAAGCATTACAATGTACTATAACAACCTGTCGCGCATGTTAATTGTGGAAGGCGTCAAGGAAAAGTGCATAAGAGATCCTAAAAGAGCACATCTAGTCAGCAAAAAAACACCAGGGAAAACGATGCTTACGATGAATTCTGAAGATACCATCATGCATAAAGGATTAATCTAGCTAGGTTTTCAGAAAATGGTCTTTGGATATCTCCATCTCCTATCTTGTCAATGCAACCTTAATAATTGGGCGAGCAAGTGATTGATCTTGTAATAGCATATCCTGCCCATAGTATTGCATAGCCGTTTAGTTTTAGAATTTTACAAATCGAGATTACCCGCAGCACGTATTTCTAAGCATGCTGATGTTAACTTACCAGTAATCACTCATATTTAGGTAATCACTGGGAGATGTAAACATGAGTACCGTAACTAGTTATTTTGTGTTGAAAAATAAATATTTTTTTTCTGGTAAGCAATAAACATTTTCTGCATCACAATATGAAATGGTGTATGGATTCGAAAACTTCAAGTTAACATTTTCTTGCTTGATTAATTTGTCATTTCATTGAGGTTTTTTCTTTTTTTTTAAAGAAGTTAAAAGCTTTGCTTCATTCCAAAAGACGTTTTGGATAAGGACAAGGTCTCCAAAAAATAACTTTGGTTATATTTTCTATTATAATACATATCGAAATATAAAAATATATATGATTTTGTTGAAGTACCTTTTAAGATTAAATAAATAAAAATCTATATAAATGATCTCTACGTTGCTAAAATAAATATTTGTAAAGCTATTTGTAGTCAAAGTTTGACTTCAATATTATCCAAAACATCGAGTATTATCAAACTGGAGGGGTATATATTAACAGAGCAATAGCGAGTTAGGACATTGTAATTTTTTTTTGAAAGAAGGTTAGGACATTGTAATGTTTTATATTACATCGGATTAATTTGGAGCATAGTTATAACTTGGGACTTTGCAGCAACCCAAAGTTGACAAATAGAAGGGCTAGTACGTATTTGTATGGCAGCTTCCTTCATTGCTTTGTGCCGTGCATGCTTGTTTGTAAATTGTAATCACGCACATGAAATGAGAATGAGCAGGAAGGACGAGGAGTTGACTTGTTGGCCTCTAGAACTGCACGCGAACGTTTTCTCAGAAAAGTTGGGCCATTTCGGCGGCTAAAAGTGCAAAAGTTCGCACATACAGTGGTACTTGCATGGCCTGAAAATGACACACCGATCGAATATTGGATGGATGAGCAGAGAAATTTGAGCCTGGCAGCCATGCTCGCATATTTCTTCACATTACTACAATCAAATGGCACGCCTAAAAGTTCAGCGTGAGCAAGGCTAGCTGCTCAATCCCGTCATTCCCCTGTACCTGCTTATGTATTTTTTGTGGTAACTGTTGCTTGTTGATTATTTCATATCACTGTTACCAAGCATGTTAACGTATATCTATCGGACGTATCGAGCAGGCCGTAACCAAGTACTCGAACACTGAAATAGTGCACAATCTATGTTTATCGTCAAGTAGAAAAACGCTGAAAAAGTGCACAAAAATACTTCCAAGAAAACACCCTCGGTCTCCAAGTTAACAAAAGTTACGCATGAATGAAGATTAATATTCAGGTCAGGGATAATTCTCTGGGAAACTTGTCTGCATCATGTTCATGCGTCTTGTGTTTTGCAAGGGGGCTGCATATATGTTTTCTGTGTGTACGATGATGATGTTGAATTTGGTTTTCTCTAGCTGCTGCATGAACACAGCCGTGACTTACCTACAACGGAATGCAGGGAAGAGGGACAAGAAAAATCAACTATTTTTCCTTGTCATACTGTATCAGTACTGTATGACACGGAACGGATCAATTCCTATTGCAACCAAATTAAGGACCACATGGCCGGGAAAGCTAACTGTTTCTGTTCAGTTCGCCGAGTTAGCTGGCTAAGCTTGGACAACATGAACATGGATGTCCTCAATCGTCGTTGCAGTCACCTGCTTTTTCTGATTTTTTGTCTGAAAGAGGAATGGATGAAGGAAGGAATGAGTACTGCGCGGTGCTGATTATCAGCCATTGGATCGGATGGATCCAACGGCTACCGTAGAGGCGGTACCGTGCAGTACCAGCTGAATCTAGGCACGGTAATGCGCTAGAAAGGATAGATGGAAGGGTAATAATGTAATTTTGCGTATGCATTAGAAACCGAAGAACCGAAGAAACCCAATAGACACCGATGAGGTGTGTGCAACTAACTAGCATAGCAATAAACAGTGAGTACCTCAAGGATATTAAGAGCAGATATCATCATATCAGCCAGTCCGATGAAGTGGCCTAGCAGGTGAAGTGCATTGTTAGCTGTCTGCATGTCTATCTAACATGCATGTTTTGCTCACTAATGTCATTTGTAATGTGTTACTTATCTCTCGCAAGTGTTGAGCAACTCCCAATCTGATTAACTGAAGTTCCATCCATCCATCCTTAATATATGTCATGTCAAGCGTGGGTAGACATATAAGATAGTGCTAGTAGCAGAATCGCCTAACAAGAGGATTCAGTAATCTAAAATAAAATACTGCTGGAGATATGATAGGATATGTTGATGCCATCCCTGTGATCAACACAGAAATGGTTGCAGTTGCAAATTCGTTGGATAGACAGCTGGTACCGTGACGGCTCATCCATCAGTAGAAATTCATGTAGAAATCTGAACATGCAGTATGGGCTAGCAGTTTATGTAAATCAATTGAAAAAACGGAAGGAAGAAAGAAAGGAAGGAAAAGGAAGAGCAGTGTAATACTCCTCTGTATTTTATCTGGGGAACAAAAAACAATCCCCCTGTATGTACTGTCCTACTCTGCTTTACTTTCAGAAGCATGTGTAAATCCAAATTTCTTATGAGAGATGGATAATTCTTAACTAACAGCTAGCTATATATACATGTCTAGACTTCTAGTAGGTAGGAGTACAGGGTTGATCTGTTATTATTTCATCTTTGTTCCCTGAATCTCCAGACTCTGTTGCTGCAGCTTACAGAATGTTTGAGCTGCCGCTGACGCTGACAGGTGGGGCTCTGGATCTTTTAATCCCCTTGCAGGATGGAGCTAGATCAACCTCCATTCTCCAACGATTCAGAGGTGAGCTCGGTACTGTACAGCAACGAAAGGAAGAATTGTTGGGTCCGTGGAGATGGCTGAAGTAGCTAGCTAGGCGGAGCAAGTCCTCCGCAGCAGCGAGGTGTTGCCGCCGCGGAACATCTCGTCGATGGCGATGAGGATGCCCATGCCCAGCGCCGCCCCCAATTGTTGCGACTTCACCACTAGCCGGAACACGTCGTCGCCCACCGAATCCTTGCGGCTAACCGCCGCCACGGCCTCCCCGCGCGCGTCCCGCACGGCGCAGCTCCGCCGCCCGTACGACCCCTCCACCA
The DNA here is from genome assembly GCA_000325765.3 of Leersia perrieri. Classification (NCBI taxonomy): domain Eukaryota; kingdom Viridiplantae; phylum Streptophyta; class Magnoliopsida; order Poales; family Poaceae; genus Leersia; species Leersia perrieri. The sequence continues at coordinate 733,084 of CM002478.1, forward strand.
CGTACCCCTCCTCCGGCATCGCCAACGACGACGACATGGGCGTCACGTGCGCGATGGCGCCCTTGGATGCGCGGCGGCGGCGGCGGACGGAGAGGAGCGGCGTGGAGGAGTCGCCGTGGTAGATGATCCATTGATCTGAGAGGGCGATCGTCATTCGCTTGCGGCGGATGGTGAGGAGTGGGTTGCCGGCGGCGTCCATGAGGAGGAGGTCGGCGTGCCTAGAGCTGGACCAGGTGGATGATGAGGAGGAAGAGTAGGAGTCGAGGCGGAAGGCGAGGTTGCCCTTGGAATCGAAGACGGTGAAGCCGTGGCAGTTGAAGAGCAGCGACTTGCGCCACACCGTCAGCAACTCCTCCTCGCCGGAAGCAATAATGGTGCTGCTGCTCGGGCTCGGCTGTTCTTGCACGGCGACGTTGGGATGCACCTTGGCCATTTCTTTCGATCTTCCTCTGTCTTCTTCTTCTTGGAAGAGATGGAGATGAAAGTGGAGGTGTGTTGCTTAGAATGAGGTCGATCGATGGGATTTGTGCTAGTGTTGGTGGAGGAGAAGAGTGCGGGGAGAGGCCACGAATTTATACCAGGCGCAGTGGGCTGGGGCGTGGATGCTTACCTACGTGGCTGGGTGCGTGGACGGCAAAAAGTGTTCAAGGAGAGGAGGCCATCCATGGAGTGGAGACGGCGACAAATGGTGCCTGGCGACTTGTGGTGGGGGAGTCCCATGTGCATGTGGATGTGGGCGGCGTTTTTTTGCTGGAAGACCTCACCTCATCATGCGTAAGAATGACATGTGAAATGCCACCCGGACCCGTTGTCAATGACTTGCCGGGTCCGTTTGTCACCGACTCAGCCAAAATGTCATCCATAAGAGTGACAAAATGCCCCGTTTGCCTAGACGGGCATATTGTCCACTGGCTACAATGTTTTTTTTTCTTGACACACTTTCCGAACTACTAAACTGTATATTTTTTGAAAAAAAATACATGAAAGTTGTTTTAAAAAAATTAAAGTAATCAATTTTTCAAGTTTAAAACAACACTTAATTAATCATACGCTAATAACGTTTCTCGTTTTGTGCGTAACAATATTTTTTTGCCACTATTCTCAACCACCACAAATGAACGTAGCTCAAGTGAAGGTGTTTATTTCTTCCAAAATATGGTAAGCTAATTACTTTTACAGGTGGAGGAAAGAGTATTTTCTTTCTAATGGACCGATCAAAATACAACTTGCAGTAGACGATGTATATCCTAATTATTTGGTTAAGATGCGCACAAATAATTTTGGAAGATGCATGGTGGAGAACAAATGCTCCCAATGCAACAGGAGTTTGTCCGGCATATGCTGGCAAGCAATTGAATTTGATTCAGATAAAATGATTCAGGGAGATATGCCTGGGATATATCCTATACGGATCCGGATTCTCTAACTTGCTAGTCAAAAGTCACAAAAATACACAGTAAAATGAGTCTTGCGCAACAGTAATATGACTTAAAATACTGTAGCTACAGTGATAAACACCCCAAATTAATGTAACTTCAATAACTGTAGCGACTGTTCACTGCTTCTGTAGCGATCGATCTCGTGCGTTCGTCGCAGATCGGACGGCTGAAAATACCCCAAAGTCACAAGACACTGTTCACCGTGACTTTTGTTAGGCAAGTCAGAGAATCTGAATTGATCCTATACTGGGACAGTTGAATAATTCGCACTAGTAGCTGCTGCTTGGGTATAATGTTTCCACGAAATCAAGTAATCAAACTATATGTGACCCATATATGGATACTGCATGTCCACAATGAACACGTGCGTCCTCCGGTGAGATCATCCCCCAGAGCACACCCGAGTTCCCCTCTACATTTCCCCTCACTTAATTTAATCCTAGGGTCAGCATCACCTCCCCGTTCACCCATGTCGCCACCGTCGGGTCGCCGGTGAACACCGAGATCCGTGCCACTTCGCCGGCGTTAGAACACAGCAATATACTCACGGGCACGCTTGGATGCGATAGCACCCAAAATCGGGGCCGGGGAACCATTCCGGCGACCCCGCGCCGTAGGCCCCGAACGGCCGGCGAGCCCCACCGCTACGCCGGTACTACGCCGGCGGAAACCTGTCGGATAGGATAGAGACGCCATGCGGAAGTCCGGACGCGCCTCCTCGGCCGATCCTACGCCGCCGGGCTCACTCCGGCGAGCCGCGCCGGCGAGCACCTCGCTAGGGCGCGAGGAAGAAGACGGATCTGACAACCCGGGCCCACATGTCAGTGACCGTTGGTTCATTAACAAAATTAATCAAAATAAATAGTAAAAGGATCCTGACCCCACCTGTCAGTCTAGCGTGTCTCAGTTGACCAAATTCAAACTCTCTGGTCAATCGTGAACAGTGACCTTTAGTAATTATTTGATTTAATTCAAATTCAAATATTAGAATAACTATAACTTGAGCATCCGAACTCCAAATTGGACAAAACTTGAATCTAAAATCTTCTAAATTCAAGGTCTATCCACTGGAACCATTTTTAGAGATATTTCATACACATGCACAGTACCTTTCATCTTTTATTTGAATAAATTCAAATTTAAATCTCTAAAAGGCTATAACTTTTAAACCATAACTTCGAATAAAGTGAGACCAAAACATAAAATTTATATAAAATCCATATCCATCTAATGATACCAGTTTCATAATTTTTATACAACATTTGAAGACATGAACAGTAACATTTCTTAATTAATTAATTTAGTTCAGATTTGAATCTTGTATATAGGATAACTCCATCATCTTAAGTCCAAATGAAGTAAAACTTGATCCTAAATCCATATAAAATATAGATCTGTTTAATGAAGTAAGAATAATAATTTTATCAACTTTATTATATTCTCATGAATAAATAATTATTAAATTAAGTAAAATATGGATAATCCATAAATTAATAGTAATCAAGTTAAATGTACTCAAGCTGTAGTATAATTTTATCCTATTAAGAAACCCTCTAACAAACATAGATACAAATTAATTCAACATAAGAATTGGTGAGATTCCATTATCATCAAACCTATAAGAGACATATAGATTAATACAATAATGTTAAGATCTTATAGAAGTCTAATTTAAATATGAATAATTATAAATTGAGTGTAATATTTCTAATTGATATTATAAAACCCCCAAGCTATTGTATGCACATATCATATAAATTAATCTGTTGAATCAATGAGACAACCCATTAAGTAAATTACATACTCTAAAGTAATACTAATAAATAATAATTAATCTAACCCTTGTATGTTGTTAAACTCATATATAGTACAGCTTAATTAAAATCATACAGTAAGATTATCATATTCATCGCATATACTCAACCATGAACTAAAATGACCAAAGGATAAGAATGTATATTATTAATTATAAATTATGATCACATTCAAAATTAATATCTATTCCATATAAAATTTCCACCAAGTGTTAATATTTAAGTGTAATATTGATCACATTAAACCAACCTACAGAGAATGGATGAAATTACTATACGTTATTATGACAAGTAAAATTCTAAGCATATGGAAAATTCTAATTGATAAATTAATTATATTAAAAAGAGCAAAATGATAAAGTTCAACCATGAATTTTTGCTACACAAGTTCTCATGACAACCAGTAATAATAAACCTTATCCATTGAAGTTGCTTCCTTCTTAAGTTACCCTCCACCTAGGAACCTTACTTGAGGCTTCTTGTAGCTTTCTTAACCCCTAAGCTTCCTCCAAGGAAACTTCCTTAAAGGTTCCTATGAGCTTCCTTCACTTGTAAGCAACCCCGTGCTCCCTTGCATATATAAAGTGATGCATCTCATAGTTCTCTTGCAAACAATTTAAGTAGTTTACACTATGAACCACTAAGTTGTCTTGCCCTTATAAGAAGATGAATCTCTTAGCGTCCAATGGAGTTTTAGATCCACCTAGCAAACATAAGGCTTTGAGAAACCTTAGGTTGGTTCTTTTCCATTTTATCTTTGATTGCTTATTTGTTTTGGTTGTTGCTTGAATATTGGTTTTTCTCGCGTATTATAGAATATGTATATCGACTATTTGTGAGGCAACGTATGCGACCAATTGGAGGAGAAGGTTGATCAAGATCTATACCAAGAATAAGGATTGCTTAAGCAAGGCAGGTCATTATCAACATCAAACCCCTCTCATGTTGAACCAATTATTGCAAATGTTTTATTTACAAATAAATGTGCATGCTTATGAATTACTTATATGCTCATATCCTATTACTATACCAAAAATGTTGATTATCCTTAATCCTTTGTCGATATGATGAGTCCTTAGTTATTATGCTAATACTTAGTTGCTATTATAATTATTCATACTTCAGAATAACATTGTGGTTGATATTATGTTGTGTCACTCTAGGGAGGAGTGGTCACCATGGTTTGTGCTGCAGAGCGCACCACATGACCATCTGGGATTGAAACCTAGATAGTATAATCATTAATTCAACTATTAATAAGGTTGGGGCGGAAAGGGTGGCTTGCGGGAAGCAAGAGAGTAAGAGGGTAAGTTCCGTCCTAACCAGTTAAGGACCGAGCCTTGGTGCAAGCATATGAAATGATCCCAGTACGACCATGTGTTTCTCGAATGGGTATAGACATAATAAAGTAAGTGGCCGAGTGGGGGCGATAACCGATCATGGTGGTGGTGGTAGTTGGGTCTGTAAGTATGAATCGTCGGGATACGAGATTTAGGACGTACAGACATGGGAGCGCCAGAACTCCTCTCACTTGCATGGAAACCGTGTGCGCCCAAAGTGCATGAGGGATGCGCCAGAACTCCTCTCACTTGCATGAAAACCGTGTGCGCCCAAAGTGCATGAGGGATAAAAGTTCATGGAGCGGTTGTCGTCGCTACGCGAAAATTGAAATGTTATGTTGTGACACATTCCATTCGTTGGAATTTAGGCTCATGTGTTGGGCAACGTCACAGAGCACGGGTAAAGCGTACATCCACTGCAGTGTGAGTAAATCAATCTATTTGAATAGCCGTGCTCGCGGTTAAAGGAGCACGGGACATGTGGAACTCTTGGCTAGTAAACTTGACTAAAATGGATGGGCAAAGAAAGGGGAATGGCCTGTTTATTGACGACTTCTCAGGCGGTGAGAAGGGTCCGTCAGAGCAGGAACGAAGAGCCGACATGGGCAGCCTATCCCAGATGACGGGATATGGTTGACAGAGCCATGCCGGAGTAAAAACTTGGAATAAACTTTGGAACCAGTCTTTGCTAGGTCATAGGCTTTGAAATATTATTTGAGTAAAATTTTGAGCAATCGCAATACCTTGCCAATCCTTTGAGAGTCCTTATGCATATTGCACTTGGTGTTGGTGATGACTTGTTGAGTACTTTTTTACTTATAGTTGCTCTATCTATATATTTTTTTAGCAGAGTGATTGAAGAGAAAGCCCTTGTTAGTACGCTTACGTATCTAACAAGATGGTCGGAGTGCAGTGCTTATCTAGGTCTCGTTCCCCAGTCGACTGCTTGTGGGCATGTCAACAGGGCCTATTATTATTATCTTTGTTCCACTGCTATTTCTCTGATAAGTTGATTGGTCTTATTGACCCTAATGTAAGTATTTAATTCTTTAGCTATTTTTTATTTGGGATATGTTGTGATTCAACTATATATGTGTACACCAACTACTGATCAGAAGGTTTCCGATACCCAAAATCAGGGGCCGACATTAACCGCGTCCGACGGGCCGACGGATCTAACTTGGATACTGATGCAGCATGGGTTAAGCAAATCCAGACAATTTAGACGCATGAGGTAGCCACAAGATGCATACTATATGCAAGCATACGCAACACTTCTCCAAGGGATCTCCCCTTGATCCGATTAATAAACAGTACGTACGGTATTTATGCATAAACTAGTTACTAAGTTAATTACTACACAGTACATAGTATATTCTGCCATTCTGGATAGCTTTGTTCCTCTGCAAGGGGGCAAAGCAGAGTTCTTCGCCTTCTACTGACCACATGCATGCGTTTGTTGAAAGCAAAGATGAAAACAACTAGTTAGGTAACAAGCATAAAATTTTACTGCACTAAAATACATCGTATAGTTTTGATATGCTTTTCAAGTTTTGGTGCATGATAGCTATCTTTTGGAAACAGCATATGCATGGTTTGCCACATGCATGCCAGGTATACCAAACAAACTAACCCAAACTCGAACTGTAGCCTAAAGCTAGATTGATTTGCACTCCACGGGGGCTGTCTCTTGAAGAGATCTTGGCATTTTCTAGCTCTCATCCATTCATAGACATGGACAAACTTGATTTATCACTGATATTAATTTGGAATGTTGCAACTGCTCATTGGTCTGCTAGCTGCTTAATTGATTGTCCAAGCTGTTTAGGACACAGAATAGACATGCATGTAGCTTGCAGGTTTGGGAGGGAACATATAACGCCATTGAAAGCACACAATCCAAACTGGCCCATGCATGTGGTCACACCAGCTAGCTGAGTGCATGCATATAGTTAAATATCTAGCAAAAACTTCTTTTCGGTTGTGATGATCAGATTCAGACAGATCAGTGATTGTGATGCTGCAATCAGATTCAGACAGATCAGTGATTGTGATGCTGCAATCTTCCAATAGCTTTGCCACAACTGTCAAGTTATATTGCTACTACAAGCTAGCTGTGCCTGCACAGTTTTACACCTATCATTCTGATTGTCGTTGTAGTAGGCTAATTAAGCCACGGTATCATGTTTTAGTACTTCCTGTTGCTCCAGGGGAAAAATGGGATCCAGATGTAGCATGTAGTCAATATGGATGCATGCTGAAAACCTGAAATGGTCACTTTTTGTCGGGTCGGCCGAAAGATTTGGTGGACCAATTTTATTAAGATTATGAGAGAATGTCACTATTACTTTGGGTAACACAACTAAGTAAAAAAATAAATGTGGGTGCTGTGTTAGCAATGCAACTTTCTGGATTATTTTTTTGTTTCTGTTGTTTCAAACCTGATTTAAGGATTTTGGAATATGATATCACCCAGATTTCACCAACAAGGGCATATAGTATGCATTAGTGGTTTGCTTTGCAATGCAACTACATACAGGTCAACAATAACTTAATGGAAAATTACAAACATTTCAAGAACGTCCTAAAAAGAGTATTATCTTCATTGCTGTTGACTTAACACTTCCTTGCACTAGTTCATAAGTATAATTATCAGAGATCAAAGTCAAACAATGACAGATCCGATGCAAGTAGATAGGTGGAGATCATACATAGATTCAGAAGAATTAACAATCAAGCGATCAATGCAAAACCTACGCAGCATGCACTACCTTGAAGAGAGGTGAAGATAAACAAATATAACACCTTTGTAGATTGACTTCTCCTTCAAAATTGATGAGCATGCAACTTTGTTTAAGGTCAAGTCACCAAACAATATAGCAACATGCCAAGTGAAGGCTAGCTTTTCGGTCACAGGTGCATGCAAATGTGTTTGTGGATGTGAACATCATATCGATGACATGGTACTTTAGAAAGTTCGCAGGATCATGTAAACTTTGAAGTGGATTTGCATGACAACTCATATTCATGCAGTGGATGCTAGCCCCATATAAACTCATAGGCCCTAGCTAGTTTATTTATTAATTAGTTTGGTGAGGGCAAAAGTCAAAATGATCACCCTATCCACCTCGCTTTTTTCAGCAAGTCAACCGGGCATGATTGCAGTTTCGTTGAATTGAATGCATTAGCAACTTAATTTGGGCCGGTCTAGACAACAGTTTGGGCTCCAATAGGCCTTCAAAAGTGCAGAGCCATAAAAAATTTAGGCCCACAACTACATAGCTTTCTTCCCCGATTCGTTCGCTTTTCCTCTCTCTCTCCGGCGACGGCGAGACGAGACGGCAGATGCTTCTGGGGCTCGCCGCCGTCCTCCGCCGCGTGCCCCCTCTCGCTCTCGCTCCGCCTCCTCGTACACTTCTCCGCCGAAGGACGCTGATTCTTCCGCGCGCCATGTCATCCTCTTCTTCGTTGCCGCCGCCGGCCGAGGGGATGGAGGCGGCTTACAAGTTCGGGCCGTACAAGATCGACGCGAGGGAGGTGTTCCACTCCACGCCGCTCTCCTACGCCATTGTCAACCTCCGCCCACTCCTCCCTGGTAAATCTCCTCACTTGCCCCCTCCCCTAGTTCTACTTTTCCCACTGTCTGCCTCCACTCCCTTTGCTCAGTAACCGTCAGTACCCTAGTACACTACCGCCGTCCCCAGTTTGTACCGGAAATTAGAAATAAATTTTTGTAGATTACACTGCTAATTTGGTTGACGGCCACTTTTGATAATCACACTGCAATGGAGATGACAATGCTAACAAAGTGGAATGAATGGGGATGCAGAATTAATTGCAATTGATAGTCTGTTCTGTTCACACTTAACTGTTTTTCTGTAACACCAAAACGAAACTTCTTCATTACCATTGCTCCCTTTTTTATTCTATCTAACAATTTCACCCGAATACCAGTTTACCAACACACTATTCACAAATCCATTAACTTTGACTTTGCCGCATTCTTATTAACCTTGGCTTTGCCGCATTCTTATCCTGTTACATTTATGTATATTGGTTGGTTCATATTATGCTCTTCTTTATTAACTACATCATTTCTTGTTGTGCAGGTCATATCCTTGAATTTTACTCCTACCAAAGAGTCTGTTTTTTTTTTTCTGCGAGCTGCTGTGTTGGAGATATTTACAGTTCATACAGTTTGTGTGCCTGCACTGCTAATTCTGTTGGGACTGTTGATGGACCGGTGCCATTTATTTACTCATGAAAAAAGTGTTGGTTCGCTCTTGTTTTTGTGCGGCTGTCTGAATAGTAAGTCTGCCTTACACTGAAAAACAGTTTGACTTGAGGACTATGTTAGTTTCCAGGTGTTCATTTTGTGAGACTGGCTGAAATAGTATAGGTGTTTATTTTCCATTTTCGCCGCATGCCATCATACTTTTTTGATCTTCCCAGGGAGTATCATCTTTCTACCATGAAACATTTTTAGTTATGATATGGACCTATCTGTAAGAGTAGACTGTAATGTTTATCTGCTGCTTGCTTGTGACTGTCTGATTGATATAATTGCCAACTGTGAATCTGTGATGCCATGCTGGGAAAATCTTTCTAATTTGATTGGCCAGACATCTTTTTTGTTTAATGTTTGATACGTGGATAGACTATGATATATCTTGTATGTCGTTTTCGCCTTGACAATACTCAAATGTTCTTGTGTGCCCCAGACGTGAAGTGAAACGATTTGCTGATCTAAGTTCTGATGAGACTAGTGACTTATGGGTTACTGCAAAGGAAGTCGGGGTACAGCTTGAGCAGTACCACAAAGCATCTTCACTCACATTTGCTATTCAGGTAAGGTATATGTATTTAACTATTTATGCCACTTCATTTAGGAGTTTTTCCTATCGCAATATCAATGTTTAATTCATACCATTAAGCGGAGTACCAATGGCCATGTGGGTTTTGCTTCTGGATGTCTAAACAGGATGAGCTTATTGTGTGTGAAAAAAAAGGCATGTTTGTTTCCATACAAGTGTCCTTACCTTTTTTTTATCATTTACCTACTTTACCTTTGCTGACTGTTGTGAATTTTATTTCCTGTTATATTCCATACGTAATGTATTAAGTTATTTGCTCATGAGTTCTAGTGATTATCAGGATGGTCCTGAAGCTGGACAGACAGTTCCACATGTTCACATCCATGTCATCCCCAGAAGAAAAGGAGATTTTGAGAAAAATGATGAAATATATGATGCGGTTTGTGGCATAGTTCCCAATCAATCTTCTCTTATCTAATACTTTAGTCCAATTTTATAAAAAAAATTCTTACCCACTTGCTTTCTAATAGATTGATGTCAAAGAGAGAGAATTGAAGGAGAAGCTTGATCTGGACATAGAGAGAAAAGATAGAACCATGGAAGAAATGGCTCATGAAGCCAACGAGTACCGTGCTCTTTTCTCTTAGCTGCATTTCTTGTAAACTATTTTTAAACTGCACTTAGTTTTCTCCAGAAACCATCATGGGAACTCAATGGTCTTCTAATGATATCTTAAAATTATCTAGTTGGGCTCTCTTTTTTTTGTTGTTATTGTAACGGAAAAACCTTTATCTTTGAAGCTAGTTATGCCATGGTGTGTGGAAGTAGTTGTTTGTTGGAAGAAATGTGTTTTTACTGACAGTTGACTCTTTATACATAATTGTTGGATGGTTACCTTTTTCCATATGAATTTAGAGAGCCACACGTTATGTGTAGCTGGTCAGGTCATATCGATTCACAATATATGATTCAAAAAATGGTAACACAAAATTACCTCATATGTTCTTACCGCTCGTTCTTCTGTATTCTGGATCAAGTAGAGGATTTACAGTCCATGCAATCAATATATTGCATTCAGTTTCAGTTTACAAAAGAAATTGACTTTTATTAAGATTTCCATTTTTCATTAGTTATTCGGAGGCAGTATTTGTTCATTAATTGTATCAGTTAGAAAGTGGGTTATGCTCTTATGCTTATGTGGATTGCTGTGGAAAATTCTGTTTTTGATATGTTTTTTGTGGTGCAAAGTCAGGAATGCAACATAGCGTTTAGTTTCTTAGACAAGATGTATCTAGACTCAACTTTTTATCTAGATCTTCGGTGGTGAACTAAGGTTTTTATTCCTTCTGCCGACTATTCACATTTGTGCTTGGCAGAATCTTGGCTAAGTGTGTTGTCTTGTATGTCATAGAATTGTCTATTACCCAAGTTACCTCTGTCGTCCATGCATCTAACCAATATTTCAAAAGTTAACCTGACTTATTAATACAATAATTCTGGCAATTTGTGGCCAATGGCCCTAGTCCTGGCAAAACTTTTTCATGCCGACGCATCCTTCTGATAAGTTCATGAAAACTTTAATGATCTGATTGACCCCATTCAGTTTAGCATCTTTTTGTATTGTAGTCTTTTTATTTCTAAATAACCATGGGTTTCACTTATTTGCTGTCTTTGCCTGCCGTGAATTTTCTTTGGCATATATACTGTGTGCCATGAATCCTATCTGATGTGATTAGAATACAAAGAGGATCTGAATTCGATTAGACTTTAGTTATCGATTGGGTCTGCTTTACGTATAAACATTTTGGATGATAGCTCAAGTAAACAGTTAGTAGATCTTAATATCCTTTTGCAGATTTTGCTTCTGGGACTCGATCAACTTTGGTTACTTTCATCTTTGCATCATGCTTTGCTATCAAAAGAGGGACATTGACATGATATTAATACACTGAACGGAATGATTATTGTGCATCACTGCAGATATCCATAAATTGCAATTTTGATGCGCTTGCAGCTAACTTTGACAAGTGGTAAAGAGCAATTTCATTGGTAATGAGGCTGGCCGTGTGCTGAACTGTGATGTGACTGTTGCGTTGCACCAGACCTGAAGTGTAGGATGGTAAGCTAATCTAGACTTCTGTAGCCCTCACTTGAAGGATGGCGACATTGCCGGTGTACTAGGTAATCTACACCATTTTAGCTTCTGTCTTAGGCCCCGTTTGACTCCGCCTACATAGGATTTTTTTCCCTCGTTTTCCGTTAGCACGCTTCCCAAAAAGATTATCCGTGTGTTTTTTGCAAACAAAGTTTATATGAAAGTTTCTTTAAAAAATCATATGACTCCATTTTTCAAGTTTTTAATAGTTAATAACTAATTAATCTTGTGTTAATGGACTGTCTCGTTTTGCGTGTGACAAAAATCCAAATCCGCTTAGTAGTTTCAAACAGGGCCTTAGTCGTGTGACCTGGTTACTTGGCATGCATGCCAACCACTGGTTGTCTCAGTGCTGCTGAGAGGCTATTGTTTGTTGAGTTGTGGCAAATATTCCTTGGAATATATAGGTAGGATGGATGCTTCAGCCTCATCAGCAAGAAATTCTCTGCAAATGCAAAAGTAGCTAATTTGGTACAATTTAGTTCTTCAGGTACGCACTCTGTACTGTAGCGTGTCAATTCTCTCTTGCTAGAAATGTGCACTCTGGGTATGGGATCACATTATGCTTATATTTATGAAACCTGAACTCTTTCGCAATTTTTCTTTCTCGAGACAGAAGGTTAAAAACATACAAAATTCATCACAGCATTAGTAATAAACATGTCAGCTACATTATATAAATTTACAGAAAACTACTGCTACTGCGTTTTAGAGGGCAGGTTTCCTTCGATTTGATGATGATGTCTCCACTCTGAACAACTGAAGCACCAGATGAACACACCATTGGTGTGTAAGGCTTCCGACAGATCCGGTCCATGACGATGACAATTGCCATGACAACCGCGACATCGACGCCTGGCGTGACGACGAGGCTGAAGACGTCGTCGCCGAGGCTGACTGGTCTTGACATCACGCCGGCGTTCTTCTTCGATATCCGCGCCGCCACCTCACCGTTGCTCCGACGGATCTTGCAGCTCCTCATAGAGAAGCTGCCGTCGATTCTGAAGCTGGGGCTGGTAGAAGCATCAGGTTGGCAGTCATCACTTGTTCTTGTTGACATGAAAACTTCTGCTTCATCACTGCCCTGTAGAGCTGAGGTCTTTCTCATGGAGAACACTTGTTGTGACACTGAAGGGGAATTGGTGATGTCCAGGCTTTCTTCTTGTGCTCTGTAACAGTTCCATCGGTTGCGCAGGCTGAGCATCTGTCACATTCGGAAAATGAGAATCAACTTTATTTGATTTACACTGATCGATTATCTGAGTGGTTTTGCACTGTTTAGTCAAAAACTAACGGCCAAAGAAATGAATCATGCTGATCATGTTTCCATTCTTAATTCTTTGTTAATTAACTGGAAATTGCAAGTTGCAAATGGGGAGATCTAAGGTGAATCACTTAAAGGTTGAAAAACAATATAATATGCTATTATGATGAAATCATTTTGTTGCTTGTTTTTGGATCTAGTTGCATTTTTTTGCCTTGGACATGTCCTGATCTATGGACTAAATTAATTAAATATTATCGCTAACAGTAAAATATTTCAATTATATAGAGAATAACGCAAGGAAACATACTAGTAGTGTAGATCTTTTTCTTTGGCTTGACTAATCAATATCTGACAATCAAAGATTTGTTTTGAGTTAATTAGGAGAGCTTATGTGATTATGAGTAGTCTTGTTTTTTGAGTACTCTACAAATGGGTTGAAATATATTTTTTTTGATGAAATTAATTATCATAAAATTGAAACAAGGAAGCGAAGCTAGTCTTTAAATATACCAAAGTGGGATGCAACCTTGAATTACATGTTGATTGACAGTAAACAATTGAACAAAACAACAGAGACTGAATCTTCTAAGTTGAGAAACTGCACATGCATGGATCTTACGTACTTGTTAAGTTTGATAGATTATCCTGCAGGAAAGGTGATGAAACTCCCAAACGATCATCTAATCTACAGGCTGCAGCTCACTTATACTCCTTATCTAAATAAGTAGGCTAAAAATTGGACCCAAGGTAAAGCAGAACACAAGAACCACACATGCATGCATGGCCTTTATCCATATATTACGCAAACAAAGAAACCCATGCACAAAAAGTACAGGTTCAGTATATGATTTCAATTATATATAGCTAAATTCTAAGTCAGCTAATCAATCAATCAATAAACACAGGTCGTTGCTAAGCTAATTACTAAAGCGATCGAAGAATTAATGAAGTGAATGAAAAAAGTGAATAAATTACGTACCTGCGGCCTGAGGGAGAGAAGAGGCGTGCCGTGTCCATCCATGAGGAGCAGCTCGCCGGCGAAAGCTTTGCGGCGGCGCGAGTAGTTGTCGACACGGAAGGCGAGCTTGCCGGTGGAATCGTAGACGGAGAAGCCATCGGTGCCCTGGAAACCCATGCTTGACCTCTTCCACACCGTGTACACCACCGCCTGACGACCACCACGGCCGGCGGCGCCTCCACTGCCACCGCGTGAATTCGAAGGGTGTATCTGAATCCTTCTCATGCTTGAATATCGATCTTGATGAAGAGGCTAAACTAACATACTAGTCCGTGCGTGTATTAGGAGTAATTTGACTGATAGGGAGGGAGCTAGCCTAGCCTAGCCTAGCCTATCAGGAAGGGGAAGCAAAGAAACATTAGGCCGGCCAGTTGCTAGCTACAAATTGATGGATGATTAGCAACGTATGGATGTACGTGGCTGCCTTTGCCTGGTTATCAATGCGAAATGTTTCGAAGAAAAGAACACATCACACACGCGCGCCGCTTAATTTTGCAAGTAGCTATGGATAAAGTGAAGGTGTGGACAAATAGCGCAGGCAGGCACGTAGACGCAAGTAGAGGATTGTCTTGACGTGAGGGAGCTGGCAATGGCATGCAGTCTAGAGTGTGACCGAGATTTTTCAGTTTCAGACAGAGAAAGTATCAAATCAATCGGCGGCCCATTTGAATAAATAATGATGGGCTTACTTTGCTTCTACGGTGGAAGCCCATTGAGCCCACAGGTCGCAACGGCTCCTCCTCTTCGCCGTCCAAGTACAGGGAGAAGGAGATGGATCCGTTCGCGGGAAGCAAGTACTCCGCACGAGATAGACGAGAGGCAGGTGTTCCTTCGCCATCGTCAACCTCCGACCCACCCGCCCAGGTACGTATCTGTATTTCTGTTCCTCTCCTCAAAAACAAATCAATCCTCTCCTGATTGCTCTCTCCTGTACTCCTCTTTGTTCATCATATTATACCAAATCTTGTCCCTGCAGGTCATATCCTTTGTTTCTGCCAAATCTATCTATGCACCACTGCTCTACTCCACTCTACTTCTGTAAATTTAGTCCCTTTTGGTACATAGGAGTATTTCACAATCCGGTAATTTCTGCTCTCAACTTCTCTTATAATTATCCTGCAAAAGAAAAAGGATTCTCTTACTATTTTTCTGCCCAAAAATGGAACTCCTCTTACTATTTATCAATGAAATGTGCCTCTGTTTCAAAACAAGAAAAAGACTCTGCACTGAACTTGATGTAATGTACTCTTATTCATCCTCTCCTAGGCAAACGAAAGAACGAAACTGTGATATACTGGTATCTGTGATTCACGGCCCTCTTGTTTTTGCCTTCCGAAGGATAATCATCGCGTTCTGTCTGAAGAAACAATTAATATTACCTGCTTTACTGTTTTAATTTGTGCTTGTGCTTCAGTTAATCCCTGACGAGACAACTGCCAATCCAGCTCTTGTTGCCTTTGTCCTACTGCAATTTTGACAGGCTAAGACACTAGCCGTCTGTTTTCTTAACTATATTTACACATGTTCTTGTATGCCCAAAGCGTCATGTGAAACGATTCGCTGATCTTACTCCTGATGAGACTTGTGATTTGTGTATTACGGCAAAGGACGTTGGTGTACGTCTTGAACAGTACCACAAAGCTTCTTCGCTCACATTCACAATTCAGGTGTGCTTTACATGATTACATCTTGTAAGCTGCGAGATCTTTCACTTTGAATTTAAGAAATGTAGCTAAAATTCGTGAGAGCACAAGTATGATGTTTCTCACAAATTTGTGGTTTCAGATCCAATTTACTATGTTCATTACATTACTTAGAGTTTTTTTAACGAAAACTTTATCTTCTATTACATATTTACATATGATATAATAGTGAGAAAATATTGCTACTTGTCAGGACGGACCTCACTCTGGCTAAACAGTTCCACATGTTCACATTCACATCATTCCCAGAAGGAAGGAAGATTTTGAGAACAATGATGACAATAATGGCGTGGTTAGTGATGTTGCTTGTATCACACTTCATCTGATATTGCATCAAATAAAACTGAATAATGTTCTGGATCATAACAGATACATGCAAAAAGTGAGATATTGAACCTGGATATTGAAAGAAAAGATAGAACAATGGAAGAAATGTCACAGGAAGCCAATGAATATCGTGCTCTTTTCTCGTAAAAGATGTCTATATATCCTACTTAAATTTGTGTGGAGCATTTCACTGCTTCTCCAGCATCCAGTTACAGCTAAATTTTACATATTACACTGGTTTGCTATGTTTTTTTTATCAGATTATCATAATAATGGTGTTCTGCATACTACTGATATTCTGTTGTACCATGTCTGTGCCCTTTATACTGAACTCTGGTATTCCCTTGTGATATGTTGTGGGCTAATATTCTGTTGTTGATATATGTGTGGCCCTTACGAATATTGTAATGTACATATCTCACTGCTAAACAAATGTTCTATTCCCTTTAGAACATGGTTGTTAAGGCGCTAAGGCGACCTAAGGCAACCCTGGACCGCCTTAACACTATAGCGGTAAGGCGTAAGGCGAGGCGATGCCTTAGGCAACTCCAAACTAATTAGGTAATATTGGGCGTTTTCTTTTGTTCTTTTCCAAATGATCATACATTTCTTTCCTGAGTTGCTCATTGTTGTTGACACACCCTAAAGCAGAGGAAGGAGAAGAGCAGGAAGAGCAAGAGGAAGGAGAAGCAGAAGATGCAGTAGAGGAGGGGAGAAGAGACGAGAAGAGCAGGGGAGAAAGAAGAAAATATCTGGGTGATCGTCGGTAGCGGATGGGGTCGACACCACCAGCCCCTCCCTGATCTGCCGCTGCCCTGATCTGATCTGCTTTTTTGGAGTTTTGGCGCACTAGGCCCTCCTTTTGGCGCCCGATGCCTCTGCTTCACTCGCAAAAGCCCCTGATGGCTCTGTTTTCGCGCCCCTACTCAGCTTTTCGCACCCTTGGGTCCACCCAGAAAAAGAATTCCATCGCTGCCTTCCTTTCTCGTCGCCTTGAGTCGCTACAGCGCTATGGCGGGCGCCTCAGCCCTAAGGCGGACGCCTTAGAGAGAAATCCAAGGCGACCCCGACGCCCTGGGTTCCTGTGGCGCCTTAGCGCCAACAACCATGCTTTAGAAATGCACCATGTATTTGGTGGTATACAGACCATTTCTTGTGTGAACGATAAAGCAAGCAGTATGGACACCCTTGGTAGTGTTCCAAGGGTAATCATTAGAAATATGATATTATGTCACTTTGTCAGAATACAATGGAAATGATCAAGGTTGAGTCCGTACTGTTTCATGTAGCTTTTAAGGTGTTGACATAGGAGTATAATGTAAGGTTTTTATCAAATTGTCTATTAAGAAGATAACCATTAGTGTTCAAGAAAAGAAGATAACCCACAATAGGACTTTTTTCCTGATTGATGTGAAAAGCCAACAACATATGAGATTCCTGCATAATTTTTGTTATCCAATGGAGCCCTTAAATGGTGACATTTCATCCTGTTACAAGACTGAAGAAATATGCAAATTAAGCAACAGAGTCTTTAAGAAAAAACTCTTTTCTAATTTGTACACGCTCACAGCCCACTTGGGGCACTGCCTAATTGATATTCGGAGTCATTGATAAGTTAACATAATTGTTTGTATTGATGTACCGCACTAATTCCAGTCTCCCAGTATTTCACAATATATCCACAGTAGTTTCCTCTTACATGCTAATACCATGTGCATGTCACTTTCAGAAGTGTATTACTGTGTTATGTGAATATACCATCAAACATTCCATTATCTAAAAAATACCATTAGATCTTCCCATCATCCTTTCTCTGAGAACGTTTTGTGTCAGTTCTGTTTTCAATGATCAGAAGTCAAAGACTCAGATTTAGCAAAACTGAAACAATAGTTTCTGCAGAGTTGCTGACACTCTGTAACTCCAGTTCACTTATTTCTTTCAATATATTGTTTATTACCATAGTGCTTTATGCATTTAAGAATCCAGCAAACAAATCACAAGTGGCTTAAATATAGAAAGACTGGTGAGTATGAGACAAATAAATTGTTCTGTAATATTCCCCAAGATCTGTCCATATTCTTGATTCTTCTAACATTTGGTATAAAGAAATTCTCATAGTACCATTATCTTCGTGCAGCGTATTGTCAGTATCTTCCAAATCTTTCTGAGAGGGATTGCAAAAGGACCACAAGGTGGTGGCTGGAACAAATTGAGGGTTACACGTTGGCATGGATGCCTACCATCTCACCCCTCTACTCCATATGGTGACATTTGAGCATGGGCGGCCGAACATGGTACTCAGTTGGAGCACTGCATTGTTAATGCTTTAATAGATGCAATAAGCAGAGACAACACCAGTTTTGCCTCTTCCTTCTGTGTGAGTACACCCAACTTGCTTTATATTGATAAAGATAGCTGAAGTCACTGCTTATATCTTAAAATCTATTATTTTGAGCATTTCTTTTTAGGATTCAACAAACTTTGGTCACTTTTGTCTTTTGCATTGTCCTGGGCATGAATAGTGCTTGTTCTGCTGGTGCTTCTAGGTGGATAGCATTAAAATGATAATGTCCAACGAGTTGGTAACAGCTCACAGTGGTAACTATTGGATTAAAGGAATCACATGGGAAAGGAAATATGCAATTCAAATTGCAGTAGGTGTAAGCAAGAGATTTTGGTTCAATCTGCAAATGTGACCTTCCTTTTTATAAGTCAACAAATCTAGAACAAGTTACATGTTAGTCTCAGTCCATCGACTGATCAACAATACAATCAGTGAACTACAGTCTCATACTGTACTAGTTTCTTGAATACTTCATCGATGTCACTTGAATCGTAATTAAACAGAGCTAATCACCTTTGAAGGCTTGACTATGAAGAACACATCAAAGGTGTGTATGGCTTCCAGCAGATTCGGTCCAGAACAATGACGAAACCCATGATCATCGCACAATCTACGTCTGGTTGGACCTCAAGACTGAATACATCTTCACCAAGTGTTAGAGACAATGTTGCTGCTCCAGCATTCTTCCTTGTTATCCTTGCCACTTCCTCGCCATCGCTGCTGCGTATCTTGCAGCTTCTTCTCCTGAAGCTGCCGTCAATCAAGTAGCCAGGAACATGGCCAGTACGATCTGACGCATTAGTACATCCTGACATGTGAACTTCTGCTTCATGGCTGCTTTGCACAATTGGGCATTTTCTCATTGAAAAGAGTTGTTGTGACCTTGTCCTCTTGGCTTGGCCTTCTTCGGACGCTATGTAACAATTCCATTGGTCATGCATGCTGATAATCTGTTGCAAGAGAAGAAAAGAATATTTTAGTTATTACTCACAGAAGTTCTATATTTGAAGTTTGTGTTAGTGATGGATCAATATTTCAGTTCATCTGCACTTGTAACAAGGGATGAAACTGCAGTTGGAAAAGTAAAGTAAACTAGAGGACAAGTCAAATCAACTATGTGTTGTACCTCTGCATTTTCTCTTTTGGTTTTATTTTCAACTTTGTAGTAAATTTTGGGAGAACTTAAATAAATTGGCATCAAAATAGCCGAGGCCAGAACGCTGAACACAAAGCATTTTGTCTTTGGTGAGCTAGTTTTTTTCTGCAGGTGTTTAGATTATTTATTTTTATAGATGTGTGCTTATTAGTGGAGGCAGGTGACAGCATTTCCCTAGAGTGTGTCGGCATGTATGATAATTTGGTCTGAATCTTTTTCGTTGAGCTATGTGAAATCTTTTATTAGTAAGACAAATAAAGACAAACATGTACGTCTGATATGGTGAATGTTTTGAGGAAACAATGAAAGGCAGACGAGAACCTTTTTTCGTAAAAAAAAAAAAGATTGGAGAGACCGAAGCATTAATCTTTGCAAGTTAAGCAGGAATGCAGTGCTAGGGGGACGCGTACATTTGGCGATTAATCAAAAAATTTCAAAAATAATATGAAAAAAAACTCTGCATTTCGATTAGGGCAATCGGCGAGCAGAATATATATAAACGATCGTCGGTTGAATGTACGTACTGTATGATATATCGGTCCATCAACCATTTGCATGGTAACTTATAAGACATCCTACATAGAAATTAATACAGTCACAACATGGTAATTGATCTGAGATTCTGAGATGACTAGACTAGTAGTAGGTTAATTTACCTGTGGCCTGAGGGAGAGAAGAGGCGTGCCATGGCCATCCATGAGAAGAAGGTCGCCGGCGAAGAGCTTGAGGCGGCGCGAGTAGTTGTCAACACGGAAGGCGAGTTTGCCGGTGGAGTCATAGACGGAGAAGCCATCGGTGCCCTGGAACCCCATGCTGGATCTCTTCCACACCGTGTACACCGTCGTCGTCGAGGCATCTTGGCGAGCCCTGGTTTCTCTCTCCGAAGGATGTATCCGACTCATCGATCTTCTTGCTCGATGGATCGGTGCGATCTATCTGCAGTATCTGTTTGAGAGAGAAAGAGAGAGGGTTTGTTTGGTTGGGCGAAGAGTGGTTTTTTGGTAGGCCTTGATCAATTTCTCTTCGATCGACTGACTGACCTCGTCATTGCTGAACTAGCTTGCCTTATATACAACATGTTATGTTGCTGCCTGCGTGGCATCTTCGCTTTGTGATTGTGCCGTGCGTCTGCATGTCGTGCCGGCCGGCAGCATCCATCCATCACCATATCGTACATTGGGACCAGCGTACGTACCTGATTCTGCAGAGTAAGTAAGAAACCATCTTCTAAGGGTATTCGCAGTGCTCCTATACGTCGCTCTCCCTCAGGGTGGTTAGGAGGCTAAATATGCCACGGTGGATGCCTGACACATGTCTGCAGGGCTTCTCGTTCCCTCTATTTGCCACGAGAAGCTTTGTCAGAATATGTACGGCTAGACCATAAAAGTGGATGAGGAGAGAAGAGGCAGCGTCACCACCGTCGTGGCTCTGCTTGTCACCGTCCCGCACCGGCCGCGCTTGCCGCCACTGGCATCGTCGCCGGCCCGCACCGTGCTCGTCGCCACGGCCTCACTTGTTGCTGGTCCGCGTCACGCTCATCACTGGCCCACGCCGTGCTCGTCGCTGCCGCGACCCCGCTCGGCGTCGGCCTACGCCACGCTCATTGAGGAACGCGGCGCCCTCCGCGGATCTCCTGGACCCGCCACCGCCGTAGTCACGGCAGATCGAGCAGCTCGTCGTTGTCGACTAACTGGGAGAGAGAGCGAAGAGGAGAGGAGGCCGGACCGCCAGATCTGGAGAAAGAGAGAAGGGGAGGGGAAAGGGGAAGGAGAAGAAAAAAGTGAAGAAATTGTGTGGTAGAGACTGACAGGTGGACCCATGAGATAACAGGGGTATGTTTGTAGCTTCTTTTTCTGGTTACAGGGTGTAAATTATAAAAGTTCGGATTGATTTGTTAATAGAAATATTGCAAGGGCTGGAATAATGAAACACATAAAATTGTAAAAATGGCTTTCATGGTAGAGGTTGTATCTTTAGGGTGTTCTATCCTACATGGCAACTCGAGGGAGAATGATTAAGCTCCTTGCATTGTGAACGCCCTAAGAATCAGCGAGTGATTCAGGGTTCTGTTTTCAGTTCAAAAATGCAGAAGAATCTCGGTAGGAAAACCATTCGTCTTACCTCCGTTTTATAATGTAATATATTTTAATTTTTTTTCTTACGACCATTTGAATTTAGTTTAAATATAAAAAATGATAAGTCATGCTTATAGTACTTTTGGTAATAAAGTAAATCACAAACAAAAAATAAATGATACTTTTATAATTTTTTGAATAACAAAAATAATCAAATGTTATAAAAAATCAAAATATCTACGAAGGAGGAAGCAGAATACATTGGCTTAATTTGAACCACGGAAATCTGAAGGTCCTTAACTTTTAGGACCCTATGCGATGTATCACTTCGCACCTATCTGACGGGTGTACTGCCGATAATTGTTAAAACGGGAACACGGTTTTTGGTGGACTGTCTAGTGATGACTGGAGTACTAATTCCTTTTTCCATTGATGCCCAGGAGGTTTCTGTCGTCTGAATCCACGATGGTAATGTGTCAACGACACACGTACGTCAGGGCGTGGGACAGTAGCCCATGTCACTGTTTGTTTGGGTCTTTTTCGTACACTACGTAGTGAGTGTCTAGCTAGTCTAGCTGTTCACCATTGATGATGTGTCCTGCTCGGGCAGTACCTCTCATTATTGTCCCATGCACGCCACTCTCCTATGCCCAGTAATTATCAGTAATCACTTGGAATAATTACTCGTGCAATCGTTAAAGCCCAAGATTCTGCTGAGCAGGAAAAGAAAAACTATTTTGCTTTGGTGGGTGGGTGAACTAGTGGAGATCCTAGGGAGGTCACCGTCATGCATGCGTAAATCGATCTGGTTAGTTGCTCACAATATCTGATCTGACCAGCAGTCAAGAAACGCCGGCTTTTCGCATATGCATGCACGGTGTCTAGCTAATTGGCTAGTGGCCACAACTTAATCCAATTCTGTGGTCTTGGATACTTTCTTGGACCTCTTGCTTGCTAATTGCTAGTAGCTAATTGCTCTCTGAAAAGCATTAATGATAGCTCCATCTACACGGCTATATATGAAAAGCAGGTCCTGACAATGCACAATTTGCCCATGGAAGGATCCTCCTAACTCCTAAGTCCTATTCCTAGCCATGAATTTGATTTGATCATATTAATCTAATTTAGAGCCACACACTACCTTGTGCTCAACGAAGGATAATTTATTCGACAACCACCGGCCTATGCTAGTAAGTTACAGACTGGCTACATGTGTTTATATGTAGGTTACAGATTCTGAAACTTCCTCAAGATGAGTTATGCCAAGATGTATTGCTTGCATGCGCAAAAGATTGGCAACTTGCAATTGATATTCAAATGACAGTATCGGTGACACCATTCTGTCTTCCATTTCTCAAGAACAGAGGTGGTCAATAAATCAAATATAATTTGGATCATCTTGCCAATGTACGTATTTTGCGTTTTCATAGGTGGTTGATCCTCTAGTGGTGTGGCTGTTGAGCACCCTTGTTTTCGCTGGCATTGTCGGCGAGGCCCGACTTCTTCCTTGAAGTTTAGGCGCTAGCTTCAGACCTGGTTGTACTCTTTTCGTTTCATTTCATGATGCAGGTCGTTTTATCTTTTTACTGTAATATTTGATTATTTGTCTTACTTAAAGAATTATAAAAATATTTTTGTTGGCGACTTACTTTATTATCAAAAATATTTTAAACACGACTTATCTCTTTTTATATTTGTATTATTTTTTAAAAAATAAAACGAGTTATCAAACATCACAAGAAAAAGTACTGTATTTTCTTCCTCTATATTGAATGGAATAACAGCCT
This sequence comes from Leersia perrieri, assembly GCA_000325765.3. Taxonomy (NCBI): domain Eukaryota; kingdom Viridiplantae; phylum Streptophyta; class Magnoliopsida; order Poales; family Poaceae; genus Leersia; species Leersia perrieri. Next base: position 756,323 of record CM002478.1, read on the forward strand.
GCTCATTAAAAAAAAAAGATGCCCTGTCATCCATGAGTTATTGAAGAGACATACACTCGTGAAGAACAGAACAGAACAGAACAAAATTTGGTAATTATTTGCCAAATTAATACAGCAATGCCCAAATGAACGTCAGAGTTTAATTCTAATTCTATCCAATGACAAAGAGACGAAAGATTTGTTGCAGCTCACGCACATTACACGCATGATTAACCCCTCGATCTAGACAACACAAACTCCAAACAAAAATAATGACAATGTTAGGTGAACAGAACAGGTTCGTTAGAATTCCAAGTAGTCGCTTATTGGATCAATTTACAACTTGATCATGATCATAAACTTCTTAGTTTAGTATTACTACGTTCGTAGGCAAATTGTTATTTTATTGCAGCTTTAAGTATTCACATTATTTGTCGCATGTAACAAATCGGATGTAATAATGACAAATTGTTCATGATGCTATAACGTGTTGTAATGTTCATTAATTTGTTGGGGCAATTGTATAACCGGCCCTACTTTAAAGACCAATTACGGATTTATCCTGTTTTTTCACTTTGCAGATTTAGCCCCAATTTTAAAATTTGAAGCTCCTCTTTGGCCCTAATCCGTTAAGTGGGGTTGACGGTGTTAAGTGAGATAAAAAATGGACGTTTTTATCCTTGCACATTTGACCCTGTTTTGTTAGTATTATTTGTATATTTGGCCCTGTTTTTGCACATGTGCGTACTGTAAGAAATAATTACAATTTATAACTTTTTAACAGATTTGAATCAGTTTTAATTGATATTTGACTGAAGTTTGGTAAATTTGACTAAGATTTAAAATACATTCGATTAAATCATCCACAGACCACATTCCCAAAATCATATATTCCAAATTAACTTTTTTTTCACTGAATTTACTAATCCTCAATTCATGACCACATTCACAACAAAAAAAAAGAAAAAAAAAAGATGGCTGTGCAGCCGTCCCAGTCGGCGAGGACGCCGAGCTCCTTGTTGGAGAGGCTGGAGAGGTCATCGGAGACGTCGGACTCGTCGTCGCCGCGCAGCTCCGCCGCCGTCGCCGCGTCTCCTCCCGTTGTCGCTACGTCCCCTCCCCTCCCGCCAGATCCGGCGGAGGGGAGGCCGTGCCGCTGCCGCCCCGCCTCCCCTCCCGCCAGATCCGACAGAGAGGAGGCCGTCGCCGTCTCATGCACCGCGCTGCCGCGCTGCCTCCCCTCCCGCCATATCTGGCGGAGGGACTAGCGCTTGTCGCCCACCGCCGCGCGCCTGGCCTGGGCGCCACCGCGCGCCGCCTCGCGCCACGTGAAGCCGCCGCCACCACAGCAGCAGCCCCGCGCACGGCTGCCGCCCGCCGCAGCGGCAGCAGCACCCCGCGCGCCTAGGCCGCCGCCCGCCGCCGGATGGTGTGGTCGCACGTGTCAGCGTGTGAGACCGCCAGACGAGAGGATATGGATAGGGTTGAGTGGGGGTATTTTTGTCTTTTCGTGTGTCCTTTTCTTTTATTTCTCTTTTTTTTATTCTGAGTTCTCACGGCATAGCAACCGTAGGGCCAAACGGCAGTTTGAAATTTGAAAAGCAGAGCCAAATCTTTAAAGTAAAAAAAAGATGGCTAAACCTATAATTGGACTCTAAAGTATAGCCAGTTATACAATTGTTCCTAATTTGTTGGTATGACTAACCATTCATTTTATTTTTTGGGTCTAGGAAGAAGCAGAGGAGAGTTATACTGCCACTGAGTTCGTTGTTAGTCCCCTTGCGTGCAGTAATGTGGAAGTACTAGCATGATCATGCTCCACATAAAACATTCATACTTATTTGTTTGTAGACGATGGATGAATCTAAGCTTATTATAATTGTTCGACAGCAGATACAAATGAACTATGAGTAACTTTATAGCACTTTCTATTGGTAGTATTCCACTATTAGTACTATCAATCGCTGATTTATCAAATTTTTTATTACTAATAAAAAATTACTCTATGTATAAGTGGTAGTATAAATAGATATGATTTATTGGATTATAAAAAAATATAGTCTATATTGATTCTACTATCAATATCAACAAAGAGCATTATAAAACACATCATGAACTACAAATTACAAAGTCATTTTCTTAAAAAAAAATATATAACTAATAAATATTTATTTTAAAAAACCACACCCTTTAGAAGCTTTAGAAGTATGGCCTGCTCTTTTTGGATTATCGTGGGGTTATTGAAACAGATTATTTGCTCCTTGTTTAAAAAATATTTTTCATAATAGTTTCTTCTACTTATGGAATATTAGTTAGGCCATCTGTTTTAAGCTATTTGTTACTCCCTCCATTTCATAATGTAAGAATTTTGACTTTTTTTGAAACATTTGATCATTCGCCTTATTTAAAAATTTAGTGTAAATAAAAAAAGATGAGTCGTGCTCAATTTACTTTTGATAATGAAGTATGTCACAAAGAAAATAAATAATATTTCCATAATTTTTTTAAATAAGACAAATAATTAAATATTGCAAGCAAAACGATAAAACTCTTATGGTATGAAACAGAGCAGTACATTGACTTCTTAAAATATTTAGTTTATCCTTTCAATTAATTCACTGAAGAATCTAAACCAGATTTATGTCTATTGTTGTGCCGACACTCCCAGCTGTGTCCCGTACGTGGACCATGAACAGAAGAAGAATAAGAGGGGAGAGGAGGGAAAATACTTTTAGAATTGTGCTAATTGGTAGATGCTGCTCCTTTAGGTCATCTGCATTGCTACTTTTCCCGCGTGATTGCAACTTACGTTTGCTTGCATTTTGACGCACTTGGATATATTATAGTACTAGTATAAAATGCCGTAGCAAGAAAAGGCAGATTACAAAGAGATCTCGAACTAGTCTACAACTTGTATCTATGCATCAATGCATGTCGAAATCAAACTTGTTTTTGAGTTTTTTTGACATGCAATTAACCCGAGTGCGGAGTGCATGCATTAAAAAATGAAGAATTTTTTAGGGCTTAAAAATGAAAAATTAATATATACAGTACATGCTTTTATGCGGTGCATGTTCAAAGGCTCCTTTGGAACAATGATTTATGGACAAATTAAATCCTATGGAAAAATTCCTTATATGGAAAGATTGCATGCATGTTTCATGTTAAGTTGGAAAATGGGAAGCTAGCTGGCTATCTAACTGTTCATACGGGCTCAATTTGAATGCTAAGCTTCAAGGGGAAGAGATAAGGCCCATGTTAATGGACAGGCCATCGATCAGTACTGATTGTTTCTTATGGGCTGAATGTGTAGATGGACTAAAAAGTCCATCGTTCTGAAAAAGGATGATTATTGAAGTATTTTTCTTAAGATAGTGGGTTAACCGATTATTGAAGTATGTGTTCTAATTTTTTGTTTATATTTATTAATCCAAATCTCTCTTAATTAACCTCTCGAGTATTAACAGGTAGACATAGTTGTAATAAGTAGCAAGAAATTTATTATTATACCACTGTCAACATTGGGTTTCGCCATTATACCACCGTCAACAGTGTACACGCTACAATACCATCAGATCCGGAAATTACCCCTGCCAAATTAATTCCCCGTTCATCAGAGAGTAGAGATCCGTTTCTCTCTTCCTCTCTCCGTCTCGAGTTTCTACTGGCCGATGGACAAGGGCGGCGGCATCGGGGCGGTGGCCGGCGCCGGCGGGGGAAGCTGCATCGGCGACGGGGGCGGATGCGGCGGCGGCGGAGCGGTGAACTGTGGGGGCGGGGGCGCTGCGCCCGTGCGCCTGGGAGCTGCCGACGCCGGCCACGGTGAGGCAAGCCCCGGCCCGGCGGTCGGCCGAGCCGTGCGGCGGCGAGGCGACGAGGCGTCGCGGCAGCAGATCGGGGCGAGCGGCAACAACCGTCAGCGAGGGCGCCGCCGTCGGCCAACTCTCTCGCGGCGGCGGCGGCGAGGGGCGGCTGCCCGGGAGGTGCCCACCGCGGATCTGTCGGCGCTGGTGCCGTCCGCCGCGGAGCTCGTTGTGGAGCTCGCTCTGCTGCTCCAATGGTGGAAGAGAAGAAAATGGCGGCACTTTGGTATTTTCATGTGGCTGAGAAGGGCATCATCACTTAAAATGAATAAAAAAATATGATAGTGGTAAAGGAGCAAATGTACACTGTTGGCGGTGGTATAATGGCGAAGCCTAACGTTGGCATTCTCAATAAGTAGCAGAGCACGTTAAAACAAGTCATCCTCAAATATCATCCATTTTGCACTCCGTGGCGATCCCGGCGACCAATATAATTCATAGTTGTCTGCAAACCCCAAAGGCCGAAGCAGAAGTAGTTTTCAGACAAAGCAACTGCTTCTCGTAGTTCCAAATTCAGTGAAACCTGTGCTCCATCATCAGTTAACTAAAGAGAAAGGACGAATCTGAAATTTTATTTGAGAAAAAACAGTGGTTGCCCAGACCTGACAGAGATGTTCTTCTAGGGTGATGAGAGGAGGTGCATGTCTGACAGACAGGTCGACAGAGAATCTTGTATATAAGCACCTTGATTTTTGTGCTTAATCGTGCTGAAATGAGCACCCTCACGTGCGTTTCAGACTTCCCAAATCCGAAGTTTATTCACGATTCAGATTAGGTGTTTCTTTGCAGGGTTGGTTAACAGAACACACTGGCATTGTGGGTTTGTACCTACAATTCAATTGCATTTCCACCTAAAAAGTGATGGTCAAATCAAGTGTGCCTGACTGCACAACTTGATTTCCAGACCATACATGCATCTTGCTGATCATGTATTTGACACGTACTATTCAGTGATTTGAAAAGAATAGGATACAAACAACGACAAGGTTAGGTACTCGTACTTGTCCTACTGCAGTAGTCAAACACAGCTGCCGCCGTTTTGATCTCTGCATAATCATATCCGCACAAAAGTGGATTACAGGCTTACAGCAATCAGATCACGTCCTCAAATCAACTCTGAAAAAGAACGCAAATCAAGATTAAACGCATGAATCAATTGATCGAAAGTTAATCCCTTTCTGAAGATTCTACAAGTTGTTAAACATTCAGAGGTCATATGCAGCATCTCAGCATCAATGACATCCTTTGACCCTGTTATGTATATCTACCCCCAACAATCTCACCGGAAGAACCTAACAATTGTGTAATCGCATCATGGAACTATCACTGAACAATATTACTTGATCGTGGATCATCAAAATTACTCCTAGGAATTAAGTGATCAAGTGAATATATAGATAGATCATGGCTGCTGCAGGTTGGTGCAGTTGGTGGCGCCGCAGTCGCATGTGTGAGGGGAGAAGGCGCAGACACCGAAGGGCTTCCCGGGGATGTTGCAGTCGATGGTGTAGCAGCAATTCGTGTCCACGCAGCTACTCGTGTTCGACGATGAGCAGCACCGGCAGCCCATGCACAGCCCGAACGGCTCGTACGCCGCCTCCGTGCTCATCACCGCCGCCGCCGCCCGGTACACCACCCGCTGCACCGGCACATCAAAAGATTCCACCTTCTCTGCTCCTGCAATATCATCGATGGAAGGATCAAGAAGACAACGACCAGGCGAAGATGAAGATGAAGGTGCATACCTTGCGTGGCCTGAAGAGAGGAGGAATTGATCAAGACGAGGAGGAAGATCATAGAGAGGGAGATGGAGACATCACGATTTTCTGCCATGGTCAACTTGTATTTGGGGACGACGGAAGAAGAATGATGAGATATTCAGATAGAAGGCTAATGAACAGTACAAGTGTTTGTGTTTGGCAAGAGGGGATGACTGACGCCAATTTCACTGGTATATGTAGCTTGGATAGGTAACGGATCCATTCATGGTTGATTGACAGTTCAAATTCCGTAAAAAAAAATCACACAAATTTAATTAGTACTCTTATTAAATGACTAATTAAGTGCATGGTGGGTGCAAATTAATCAACTCGGAAATGAAAATGTGACCTGAAAGTCAGCTTGGCAACAAAGCTGCTTGCTGCTTTCTTTCTTGCTTCCTTTTCAGCTAACAAGAGTTTGCTAGTGCATACATGTGTCAACTAGCTAACGGTGTGGCTTCAGCCTTCAGTATCAAAAACTCTTAAAAGGATCGGAGATGAAATGATCAGGTCACCAGGCGGAAATTTCTGGAACTCTGTATGCGGAAACTAGATTATTATTCCCAAGTTTTCCATCATCAAAGCATAGAAGGGAATATGCATGGGCCTGGGAAGAAAAGGATTAAAAGCTTTAACGTTTCAGAAAGCTAATTGACAGTTGACAGATCAAGCAACCGTTGTGCGTGCCAGTTAATGAGAGCGATTGATGTTGCTTTGTGTCAATAGCAAAGAGGAATATCTTTCTTTAGGTATATACTACGTCATTTGATATCTCTCAAAGTCCCATAGCAGAAAACAAATATGGTTTGCAATTCGCACCTGACCCCTGTATTATTGGCTCCTCTGCTCTGAACATATTCATGCATATATGGTGATCATTATGATAAAATGCAGTATTAAGTTGCCTTAATGAACATAGTTATATTCCTCCTTTTGTTGTCCAAATTAATTTGTGACCTTTTCACCAGCAGTTCTTGTCAAATCCTCTAGCTATCAGACAAGATGTAACTGAATATTTAACCAAGTCATATTCTGAAGAGATTTTCCTTGTGTTGGATGGATACGGTTTTTATTGTTTTGTGAGGAAAAACATTGCTTGTCAACAAGGGAACAGTGTCCTTGATGTTTTTCCTTGAAAATGATTGGTCACTAATCCCATGCACCTTTTAGTTATGACAAGATAATGCACCAACATTCTCCTGTCCAATTAGTGATCGATTTTGTGACACTTGTTCGATTAGTGAGTGGTTCTTCCATTCCATCTTCCTCCCAAGGACTACAAACTCTCAAATTTATCAATTATTTGTCCCTGCAAGGAAAAGCTGTAGCAGGCCTGCAACTTTCATTTGCAAGATGAAATGCTTATCTGGCTTGCTCCACGTCACACACGATAACCATCTCCTAATCTCCTTGGACTCGAGTGTGAGTGATGATGGAGACGACGACCATTGCTCAAGGGCAACATATATTAGAGTACTGAAAATGACTGCCACTGTTGCTTATATATGCTTACTCTCCACTGAAGCAAGATATTAATATTACTAGTAACAGGTAGCCATACTCATAGCAGTCTCGCTTAATTTTGAAACCATCTCTGAACCTTCTTCAGACAGTAAATACATAGTTATAGAGAGAGAGAACTATCTGTTAATTAAGTTGGTTTACACGACGGCAACGTAAACTGAAGTTTTCCAGTTGAAAGCTAAGGGGAATCTATGGTGGTGGTAGCACCCTTAAGTGTGGTTTATTATCAGTGTCCAGAGTTCAGATTGATGAGACCAAATATTCGTATCATACTTCTGCATCAGAGTAGGCATCTTTAAAATTAGGAACGGAGTAGCATGGTGGATGACAGACAGATGACACGACAGTGAGGTCTCCTTGTTAGTTACAAAAGCATGGAAGATAACGAGTTGGCTTCTGCAACGAAAAAAAAAAAACAGAAAGACAATGAGGGACTTCCATATCTTAAACACTGTTGACACGTATGAAAACACAACGCCTTGACTAATCTAGAAACGCTGATTACAGCATGATACAACACACTATACAGTGCTTCAGAGTCAGATGATCACTACGTTAGGAAAGCATCACACTATAGCACCTGCAGCAATGTAACATCAGAAAGTAAATCTCAGCAAAAACGTACAACAAAATGTCATGGAGCAAGATACAGATGACAGACAACACTTCAGTAGCATAGCAACCATCCAACCACTCTTAGTTCAGCCTTTTCATTTCTGGGGTTAAACCTTGCCGGTTTTGGCAGGGCAAACACAGTCAAGAACACATAAGACCACTGTGAAAATTAGAGGGCCTTACAAGCAGCACCATGCAGATCAAATTTACAGGTTGAAAACTGGGAGAAAGCCCCCAAAAAAGAACAAAAACCAAAAGCACACAAACACAGGTGTGCACACGCACGCACCATCCACGGTTTAGACTTGCAATGTACAACTGAACCTATTCCA
>CM002478.1:787354-802023 GCA_000325765.3 Leersia perrieri
GGCGTCCAAGGATTTTAGTACGACGGCGTCGGTGCTGGTGCTGCAGGCGTACGGGCGGCCGGCGGTGTCGGTGGATTTCGGCGGTGGCGAGAGCGTGGCGCCCACGGAGCGGTCGAGCAGTGGGCGTAGGCCATGGACACGACCGGGTGTATGATCCATCATTGTGTGCCAAACAGCCAATCACCTGGCAGGAGAGAACGAGCACACGATCAGCTTAGTTGCATAGCTGCAGCTGCATAGATTGATAGACCATAAGTTGTTGTGTTGTATCATCAGGGTGGTTTTGCAAAAATCGGAAGAAAAATGCCAAATTGTTCTGTCTTTCTAAAAATTTTTTTTTGCCAAATCAACCTTCAAGAAAGAATTGTGGACCTATGGACATATCTGGGCCAACATTCTGGGCTTTTCAGTTCTCGTCTTGGTTTCCAAATACATACTGGGCTGGGCTGAGCTGAAATCAACAGGCATCAGCGTATTATCAAATGAACATCTGATTATCTCACATATTACTCATGCAGTCATGCTGCTTTTCAAATGTTATATTTTCTAAAATATCCAGCTCCAACGTGCAACGTATGAAAGGTAGCAATATTTATATATAAAGGCAAGCGTCAAAAGTCACATCTAACACTTATTAATTGTCTAGTCGAACTGATCAATTAATCTAATGGTACACATGAGAGTATGTAGCTACATCGACCTAAGCAGGAAGAGACGACATGCAATATACACAGGTGGAGACATGAAGCACGCAGTGTCACATGGAGGCAGGCAGGTACACTAGCTAGGTACACGCACAGAGCGCAAGACGATATTCTAGTGTGCAAGGAACTATACAAGGAGAAAGGTGCAGAGGAGAGTTCATATCAATGTGGTGTGGACAAGCAACAGACAAAAGGAACACGATGCATATACGCCAAGCACCACTGGCATGCAGCTCGCATCAGATCAGTGGGGAATTAACTAGCAATATCTACCTATATTCAATTCATGTCTGATTGTCTATGGCTTCGTGCCTAGCCAGCAAAGATATAATTAACCCTCGCGAGTATACCATGAGTATTTACCATTGCAGAATTGTATGTTTACATAGAAACACCAAATATAAATTATATATATTTGGCTTCACCACCGTGGCCCGCCATCGCGCTGACGCCCCTAATTCCATCACTCCCACTCTATTTATCCCTTCATAGTTTNATAAATTATATATATTTGGCTTCACCACCGTGGCCCGCCATCGCGCTGACGCCCCTAATTCCATCACTCCCACTCTATTTATCCCTTCATAGTTTTTTCTCTTGGACGATCGTATCCTTAAAATTTCTACTATTCTAAAATATTTAGCATTATAAATATATAGATCCAACGATTAATATTATTTTATATTACCAGTAGAAAGCACGTACCGGAGCGGACCTCGTTAATTTACTTGCTACCAACTTGGATAGCGGCCCGGACTAGCAATGGTGCTTAGCTTTAATACCATGGCGGCCAATTATAGGTTCTGTTTACGTACGGAGCTTTTGGTTGCTTTAGCTACTTCCACATCCTAAAACCCTCAAAACCATTTTGCACTTATAATCAAGTTGTGCATATAATTGTTTTAAAAAAAATGCTTGTATTCCACGGTAATTTTTTTCATATTTCCCTATTTGTATTTTACATGTATAACTGTGGCAGAAAATACGTGTAATGTATGGACGGCCAATGGTATAGATAAGGTAACCAATTTCAAAGTGCCAAGACTTGATGAAGATGGTAAAAACGGGACAAAGATGTTTATACCATGATATTATAGAACTTTACCAACACTTGTAGAGAAGGTCACATGTCCATGGTAAAATATAGAATTCCTCGAATCCAAATAATGTGGTCATGATGCTGGGAATGATCATCTATATCTACCGACGAATTCTCAAGTCAGGTCTAGGACAAGAGGTTGTAACCCGCGTGTAAAAGCTAAGAGTAGGCTTGAAGTGACGCTCTGTTCTGTCCAGGGGCGTGAACCTTGTATGCATGCGTGTGTCACACAGCTTGCACAGTAGCAGTCGATCGACTACTGCCACTGTCGATGCGTGCATTCGACGACGGACGGTCTGCAATAATAGTATCCCGTGAGGATGCACTACTTGTTGATAACTGAACAGTAAGAAAGTTTCATCAAACGAGATTGGGATGTCTATGTTACTGTACAAGTGTAGATGCCCATCAAAATTTGGCACATCCATGAGCTGGCTTATATATATATGTACAACGTGATCGACATGGTTGGATTGATGAGATATACACATATGTGTCCAGCAAGAGCAAGCTAGCTAGAAATCTTTACTTTACGGTCATGAACTCTGACATGGTACTTCATCATGTTTCGATCCGATCAGGATATAAAGCAAGCATATGCCTGCTGCCTGCCGGAACAGTATGCACTATAGTAGAGCGACGACCGAGCTGTTAGCTTCAATAATGTTAAGCTTGCTAGCTAGCTTCAGAACGTCCAGTACGTGCCGTGCAGCTGGTGCAGAAGTCTATTGATTTCTTATGGTGGGTATCACGGGACATCCATGAAAGGCCAGAAATGGTTGTAGTAATAGCTAGCACTACCGACCGGCATGTTTCCTTTCACGAAATGGAACTATATATCGATATGATGGATGCAATTAGCTGCTAGTAGATGTCGAGTGGTAGTACATGCATGCGATAGTCATGTTGCATGTATACATATATTATTATATATACAGTCCCAAGATTGAGCTTTTACTGCTTGTCTGCCCGAAATAATCGGGCATTCTGTCGACCTGATGAATGTTACATATTCAGATCGACATTCATGTCATTTTCTCAAGATCTATTATAGCTACTTACTCTGCTATCTAGTACGGCCGTTGATCCGGAGCGCCTATTCTATTCAGCTATACTCCTTCCCTCAAAAAAAAAAAAGTGCAATCTGATATACTATGTGTAGATTTAAACATGGGATTGTATTTTTTTATGGAGGAAGTAATTAAAATTTTATCGTGTCATATATATAATTATATGTATATGCGGTACATACCTAGAATCAAAATTTCATCAAATATAACATGTATCAGTTCAAATTTAATTCAAACTTGTTTGAATTAGTTAGTAAACAAGTTAATATTCATACTCAAATATTTTTGAAGTTTTTCGTATTCATTTAAACATAGTTCAAACTTATTTGGAACCTTGAAGGGCATACACCATGAAGGATAGAATAAATTATATATATATATATACATACACACACATACATACTTGATACTACTATTACTCATCAGTAGTACTTGCAGTAATGATACCAGTGGCATGCATGGCCAGCTAGATATGCATACATAAGATCGATATACATGATATATTATATGAGGAGTATGCATAATTTTGTAGTAATAAGAAACGGCATATATGAATATATGAGGCACAAGTTCTGGAAAAACTTTATTTCATTATTTTTAAACATGAATTGTTTGCAGAGCAAGCTAAGTTATATGGCCGGGACCATATATTGGGTTTGTTTTACAGTGGTGAGAAGGATGGATCGGACGCTGCTGGCGGACCACTGATATATGGACTGCTAGTTGTTCCCTTCAATTCTTACAACACAGTTGCAGTACCACACTGTTACTCCGATCCATTTATACACAGCTAGCCAGCATAGCAAGTCACGTGAACGGGGCTCAAGGATAAGAAATTTTCGCCAACTACTGATGGATCGATCTGTAGATATCACACATGAGCGAATAGTGCCTGCACCCTGTATTATGGCTGTATGCATGCCCAGATGCCTTGCTTATCTATATCTGCATCGCCTGCTAGATAGTCTGCTAGTCGATCTGCTACTCTATGTCAGTTTCACATACAGACATATATACTCTCTAACTCTCGTATACGCTGTCATCACCGCCATGCATTCATCTGTCCACTTGTTATATACTCTACATGTGCGAATGTGCCTAACTCTAGTTTCTTAATTAATTTTGCATGCGCATCAAACAAATAAGAAGATGGGGATAATATTGGATAAGGCAAAAATGAAGCAATTTGGTCAGTTGGTCACGCATACAGGAGATGAATCGAAGGTCCATGACCTCTTGCGCTGCATGTGCTTACTCCCTAATTGATCGAAGTTAATTATTAATTATCTGCACATCTGCCGCATCTGCTTGTAGTACCATGTGTTGTCGGTATGTATGCATGCATGTACTCCTAGTACATGCATATGCGTCACATTCGGATCAGAAATTTCATATGGAATCTGGCTACATTATATATTTATATTGCCTGTCATGTGCATATTACATACCCAGGTCGACTGCTCGAGGGAATGGATACTCGTGATCGAGTCATTTGTTCCGTAGCTAGGTTTGCTTGCTCTGATATGATCGTACATGTATGCGGTTTGCAGGATCCCATTTGCCCTCGGTCGTCTGTTAATTTCCATCCCTGCCCTAATTATCTACCGTTCGTTTCCTATTCACACGTAAGCACCCATGCACACCTTTCACCTGGATGCATTTTTATCAACTCTTGTTGCTGGTCCCCAGAACAAAGTCTAATAAATAAAAACTTAAGCTTGTTCCCCAAAACAATTACCTTTCCTACTAGTGCTTTCTCCCCAAATAATGGAAAACTCTTTTAAATTCTTAGGCTGCGTTCAGATGCAGATGAAAGAAGGTTGGAAAAATAAGAACAGTGGTGATACGCATAACGAGAAACATCATTAGCACGTGATTAATTCAGTATTAGCTATTTTAAACTTAAAAAATAGATTATTTTGTTTTTTCCGAACAACTTTCATATAGAAAATTTTTCCAAAAAATGAATTTTTACGCACATTGAAAAGCGTGCTGAGGGGTTTGGGCACCATAGTTTTCTGCCTTTAGCCAGAAATGAACGCAGCCTCAGAGGATATTTCCTCGTTTTCTTGCATTGTCATCCAAATAATTTTTTAAAAAAATTAGCAAGATAGATAAATATGTGACAAACCACTACTCTCATGTAATTCTTTCTGATTGCTTTTTCGTTCTTGTGTTTACCCTTGGCAGTCGGTTGGGGTGGTACTTACTTATTTGTCAATGAAATACTTAGGGTATTGATTTCTAAGAGTAAACTCAACAGCTCATCTATCCCATACTTCATCTCAAATATAGGGTATGCGTGAGAAAAATGTTGCTCCAAGATACTCTATCACATCATACAAAAATAGAGCATCATCCATATTGCAGAGAGAACATCCAATTCTCTCTTCACTCCATATTTGAAGCAAGCAACATGATGGAAGAAGAGGAGAGATATTATTGAAAAAATATTATTAAAATATAAGAGATTGGAGTATGGATGATGTAGTATGGGTAATCTCTTAGAGTAAACCCAAGAGCTCATCTATATTTGATCCTCTCTATATGTATATTTGAATGATCATGCAAAAAGGATTTCTTTTCTATAACCATATGCACTCCAAGAGACCATCCATACTATATCATCCGTACTCCATTTTTTTATATTTTAATAATATTTTTTAATAATCTCTCTCGTCTTCTCCTATCATGTTGCTTGCTTTAAATATAGAGTGAAGAGAGAGATGATGCTCTATTTTTGGATGATGTGATGGAGTATTTCTTGCAGCAACATTTTGTCACACATACTTTATATTTGAGATGGATGATGGGATAAATGAATTGTTGGGTTTGCTATAGGTGCATAAGGATATAGAAGGGGAATATTTTTTGCTGGTCATTTAAATGGACATATAGAAGATCAAATATAGATGAGTTCTTGGGTTTGCTCGGTCTAGTTTAGTTCCCAAAATTTTTCCTAAAATCAAATCTTTGCACTCATGCATGGAGCATGGAATATAGATGAAAAATAAAACTAATTACACAGTTGGGCTGTAAACGATGAGACAAATCTTTTGAGCCTAATTAGACCATGATTAGACATAAGTGATATAGTAACCAACATATGTTAATGACGGATTAATTAGGCTCAAAAGATTCGTCTCGCGGTTTTCAGGCTAGCAATAAAATTAGTATTTTTATTTATGTTCCAACATCCGGTTAAACGTTTGATGTAATGTTTTTTCGAAATCTTTTCACAAACTAAACGCCCCCAAAGTGAGAAGTGAAAACTGAAAAATAGCCTGTCAATTTTTCTCGGGATAGGTTCTTAATTCTCAGGAGTCGGGACTCAGGACTACACATCAACTCCATATTGGATCTTTTGCTCTTTAGCTCGAGTCAAACGCTCACCTAAAATGTTACGTACTGACTCTCTGCCTTTTCTTTTAGTGAAAAAGGCTATTACTCAAAAAAAAAAAAAAACTCCCACGGCGGTGAGTAGAATCAGTGTCGCCAAGTGACCAAGCTAAGTAATCCCTTCGTTTTATATTGTTAGTGTTTTAACCTTTTCACTTATAACATGTTCGACCATTCATCTTAAATTTAGTATAAATTTTAGAAAGAATTAGTCATATTTAAAGTACTTTTGATAATAAAAATAAGTCATAAACAAAACAAATAATATTACTATAATTTTTTAAACAAGACGAATGGTCAAATGTTGCAGGGAAAAAAATAGAAATCCTTACATTATAAAACATAGATAATAATTAATTAAAAGAGAGTCCAATAATAATTAAGTAGTAGTATTTATCTACAACTATAAAATTCGTCGTTCTCTTCCCATGCATCATACTTCCATCGTCTGTGCGTCTTACACATGCGTTTCTTCAGAAAAAACGATGGCTTCTAATGAAAAATCAGAATGACTCCCGGTCAATATACACACAAGCCCACGTCAAAGGATCGACTAACGGCATGTGTTCCCACACGTATCTAGTAAAAAAGTTCCAATATTAATCGACAAGAATATACAATCGATTCTAGGGAGAAAAAGAATCGAACATGATGATCTGATATATGTGCATTCTAAGGGGTAAAGAAATGAATGATGTGTGTTGAGAAAAAAATAATATATGTCTTGGATTCCATAGCATACTAGGATATCACGGGTAAATGATAAAATTACAATGTAAATCGACGTAAGCAATAAAGTTTTGCCTAGAACAATGTTTTTTCTCTTTTTTTCATACATACATTTTTCTAAACTGCTAAATGTGTGCTTTTTCAAAAAGTTTCTACAGGAATATTGTCTAAAAAAATCAGATTCATCCATTTGCCAATGTTAACATGGCCAAAGTATACTCAATTAATCATGCACTGTAGATGCTTATCGTCTTGCGTGTGACTATTTCAATCAGCCAAAACGAACACGGTCTTAATTTTTTTTTAGGAAAACAGCCTTAATTATTTGGTCTTACTAGGACAGTAGGAGTAGTAGTGAAGTTAGCAAACGGTGGCAAGTATGGTACTATGATACTATATCATACTATGATCAGCTTACAGCCTGCAGAGTGCAGACCCACTCCGTATATTTTTCCATGCTTTCTTCGTCAGTTATGTTGTCGAGACTATAAAGCTGATTGCACTTTCCAATCTGGAGTGATAGCTACTGCTACGACTGTCAGTGTCATGGTTGACCTACTACTTAGTTAGTACTTGCTAGACGATCCCCCTTTTATATATATTGATACTACTTATTTAGTACTCCTAAGTCCTAATTATACTACCAATGAATTAAAAATGGCAGCAGGCAGCCAGGCACACGTCCTAATTCTACGTGCAACTGCATGCACCGGTCATCAGCGTGTGCATTGTTGATACAGTCAATGCATGCCCACTGAACCACGAACCGATCATTCCTTATATACTGGTCTAGCCAACAAAACCAGCTTGTATACTGTACAGCTGCATATAGTAGTGCACTATTACTGTCAAAGCCTGCAACTTTCTTAAATAAAAGGCTGGAGTACCATACTAGTATTATTATTTTTTTTGCTAGGAAGAGCCCTATTGTGTTAGTGCATTTCCAGCTGATCTGCAGACTGTCCAATCACACAATAAATCCTGCTTGTGTGTGTTACAGTAGTGCTTTTGTAGCTGATGCAGACTGTACAATCACGAGCAGCAGTGTTCAATGAATGAACATATATACAGTATGTAGGCAGAGTACTATTGTACTGGAATTGTACACTAGCTATATGTTACTTGGTGCATTTGTAGTTGACTGATAAGCATAGACAGTAGTGGTGTACTCATGGTATGCCAATCGTGAAGATATATTCATTGCTGTCGCTGAGCTCGATCGATCATGTGAATCAGGTGGCGGTGTGTCGATGATACAGACAGAGAAATGTTATGGACAAGATTACAAAGGAATTGAGCAGAAGTGCAGGAATTGAAGCAAAATTTAGCCCGAGAGGCGCGTGACCTGATCAGTGTATATGTATGAGAAGCAGGCACGCAGCAAGGCAGCTTGCTTCTCTCATGTATGCAGGAGTGTACAGAAGAGTTCAGGGAGAAGCGTGCAGCGTGAAGTGATCAGTAGCTGATGAGGTCGCAGCCAATATTAACTGGCTCAAGGCACGCAACAGTGCGTGTGATATTGTGCAGCACTGCAGCGGCAGCAGCAGCTATTGGGGACTCAGACGAATAGTGCTGTAAAAGGGCAGCTGCGTGCGTATCCTACCGTTGTCATCGATTGACACGGGTGTACTGAACACTAAACTCTAGAAAGATGTTAATCAAATGGATAGCTAGAGGAAGAGCAAGTCTGCAACTCTGATATGCATCGTTCATGGTGTTTTGGTTGGGGGGCCGGGGGTTGAACACATGTGTAGTTTGTACTAACACACATTGGTACAAGAGTTTCATTGGACTTAGCTGTGTTGGATGGATGTGAAGAGAGCGATCGATCGAGAGAGAGGGCGACATGAGCGAGGCAAATATTAATAAGCAGCAGATGATGAGGCTGCAAAATGAGATGAAACAAGAGCAAGTGACGAAGAAATGGACAGGAGGGACCAAGAAAAGGAGAGACGCTTTCCACCCCGAAAACAGGATCGAGGCCGCCATTGCATCGACGTTCCGCGCGTGGATCGGATGAAGACAGCGCCAGAAAGCCTGCCGGGGTCCAATGCACAAAGCACCCTCTCTACCTACTGCCATTTCCCAGATCTCCTTCCCTTGTTATTTGTACCAGTCCGCTGCCCGTCTCATGTCCTCCACATTAAGGTCTTGTGGAAAACCAGCTAATCGATCATAGTAGAATTTATAGGTAGGACAGAGAATAATGGTGTAATATAAGTGGGTTATTAAATCGAAAAAAAATAATATGACAAATTTTTAAAGCCGACTATTAAGCGTGTTGCAAATGATATCTCTGGAATTAGCCGTTGTACTTACTGTAGGGTTTGCCTGGTAGCTGACTAGCTCAACTAGTCATTGATTATTCGTTAGTTAGTTGCCAATCAGCCGTGTCGATGACAATGATGTCTATCTTGTGAGGTTGTCTATTGTAGCGTATCGGACTTTTATGACTTATGTGGTTTAGAACTTGTCTATTAGAGCTAACCTATGGGATAGTCAGTTTGGACTAGTAGTCAGTTAAAGTCGATCTTACTTAGTCAGCTTTAATTCATTAGTTATTTAGACAGGCCGACTATGAGATAAAAATTGGTAAAAGCCAATTTTCTACGTACAAAAGTATAGATTAAGAGGTAAAGGTAGATATGGTTAGTCACTCAGAACATTACCGGACCCTGCTCGTTACTCTCGTGTTAGGGCAACACATCACTGTACTTAATGATCTTGCTTTATGCCGGTCTAAGAAATAAACATCAGCACACACATATGTAGTAATATACGATAAACCATATATAAAATGTGAATTATATACAAAATGATTAGCAATTTGTGTGTGTAAATTTACGTATAACCATTTTGAGTGCCTGACTATATAATTGGGTGTCTAGTTACCCAAGACATAAATCAAAATGGTTCATTGATTGGCTATCTTGCTGATTAAGTAAACGCTGGTTATTGGTTACTATATTTTACCTAACTGTTTAATTGTGTCTAGTTGAAAGTGACAATGTGATGCTGAAGCCTAGAAAGTAGGGATGGCAATTTCTCCGTCGAGAACGGATCCTTTCAGGGATTCGCCCCTATGGGGTCGAGGCTGGAAATAGGGAAGTATTTTCAACCGTGGGGATCAATGGGGCTCCGAACCACCGAGGCATTTCGGTGCATACAATCTATTGCAAGGAATACCTAAGAGAAACCAACCCACAAGCCTAGTTATTGGAGGTATAAATATGTAAACCCTTGTCAATCCCACCATATCCTGAATTTCCAACACAGGCGCCACACGCACATTCACCAATTTGCGTGGCTAGCTATTGTGGTTACATGTCCCCACCAAAATCTTCCCATGCACCTATCACTTCTGCACGATGACATTGAAATCTTTCTCTTATACTTTCTCCCTCATCACGTTGTTGCATGCCAATTGTCGACTGAGATGGCCGAGTTGTTGGTTGCCATCATGATGAGGACATCATCCATTATTACCCGCTGACAAAGACGCAACAAGATGGGCCGAGTGGCCCAGTTGTAGTCGGGCGGCGACCGTGTGAGCCTCTGAATAATCCCACCTTATTTAGCTTGGAAGGAGGAAGCCACCTTAAAAGGGAGAGTCATCCTTCCCATATTGGACTAGTCTTTTAGGGCGATTGGGCTTTTCCCCGAGTGGGTGCACCGGAGTTGCGGTGCTAAGATTGCGGGGTTCGGAAAAATCTGGATCAGTGTGTCATGCTTCGGTCGTATGGTGCTAAGATAGCGGGATTCGGGGAATCCGAAATGGTATGTCGGGCTTTCATACACCCCCACCTGGACTGGACTCATCATGTCATCCCACAACTATTGATGTCCACTTCGACACCTTCCCAGTCACCACATCGAGATCTAGCACTCCGGCAAGGGCAAGGCAAGGGCAAGGAGAGCTTTGTGGATGGAATACATGCAAGGATGAAATGGAAGCAACAACACATCAGCGGATTTCCTCTAAGACATGGCCAAGGGTTCCAACCTCCTTCCCTCACCTCGCTCATAGTACCGATCGATCACGTCACACCTTGCTGTTTGTGCTACTTTCGATTCCATCCTCACTAGAGTGCGGTGACCTCCCTGACACCATGTCGTTGGACTTTCATCACTTCCGCACCATCGACACTCCGTCGATGCTTCATCACTTCCTCTCCTATCTAGTTCTCTATCAACGTTGCATCACTCCATTGGGCCCTTGATCGGGGGTGTGGGACCTAGCCAAGTCGAGGCCGGTGGAAGAAGTGGGGAGTCCGCGTGGGAGACTTTGTAACCTAACCTATTGTTAACCCTACTAATAGTCATATGACTAGCTTAAGAGTTGACTCCGTCATTTCTGTCCTTTATGTTACTTGTACCTGTCAAATAAGAAGCTACTCGAAATTGTCCCAAAATATTTCAGAAAAATACAACACTTTTATCCCTCGATCTTGTTTTTCGTATTGACAAGTTGAGAATTAATTATCAATACATCCATATAAACCTGTTCAACATGAGCCCGACCCGGCCCGAAAAAGCCCGAGCCCGGCCCGGTCATGCGTCGGGCCAGGCTCGGGCCTGAAAATTGCAGCCCGAAAGCCTGGTATTTTAAAAAGCCCGAGGGTCGGGCCGGGCTCAGACTTTGGTTTTTCGCAAATTCGCCGGGCCGGGCTCGGGCCTCGGGTTTGTAGGCTAAAGCCCGGCTCGGCCCGATCCGAAGCCCGATTTCATCCATATATCTGAAAATGGCGATAATCAAATCAAGTAGAGAAACGCAGCCGATGGGGCGATGGGGAGCCGTGTGCGTGGCTCTCGGGCTGGGCGCTGAAATGGTCAGACAAAGAGAGGCAGACAGAGATTGACGAGACACGATACTAGCTAGCCTTTCTCTTGGTTCTAACCAAAAAATGAAACGAAGAAATATACTAGCTCTCTCTCGCCGGGACAGACAAGTATGTATCGAATGATCCATGCATCGATCGATCGATCATCCATGGTCGAGATGCGGACACAAAAGACTCGTTGACGGGAACGTTTCGAGCCGCGGGGAAAGAAATGTCGCAGCGTGACAAACAAACGAACCCAAAGTAAAGTTTCTGCAGATGGAGCTGCCGGTCAACACTCAACGGGCAGAGGCGCAATCAAGGAGCTGAGTCGCTATATACCTTGGCCATAAACTGATTTATCTACTACTCCTAGTAGTACTTCCTATAGCGGTAATTCTACTTCCTTTTTCGTATTTGACGTTTCTTTAACATCGTTGGATCGATTGTGAATTTGTGACCCCGTGGCCTCAAAGCTCTGGTGAGAATGGAAAACAATGTGAAACAATCAATCCTTACCTCTAATCCTTGCATTTTCTCATGACAAACTTCTAGCCGTATCGTCTAGGCCTCTAGATTACGTATATATGGTCCTGAAATGTCATGCATGCAGAGTGCAATCCAAATTAAAAGCTCCAGTAGAGTTTCAGTACTAGTCAAAAGGAAAAAAAAAAGAACCGGTAGCTGCTAGGATCATCAAGTTTAACTACTCCATTAACACTAAACGCTTGTGGACTATATATAACTTGTGAAGACCCCTTCTAAAATTAGAAGTACACAATACTAAACTTCACAAGGCGGATATACACATCCTAGCATGATCACCATCGATGAAATTGGTCAACATTATGACCGTAGTGTATCATCTTCCTCGATGAGACACTAAAATTAATTTCAAATTTTTGGTGAGCGACCGTTGAAAAAACTATTGTAATGGGATACTCTCTCCACCTAAATATATAAGCATTTCGATTAAGATGTGATACATTCTAGTCCAACAAATCTGGACAAAACTTTCGCCCAGATTCATTGGACTAGACAGTGTCACATCCTACTTCAAATGCTTATATTCTTATATGGAGGGCGTAGCATATTTTCTAATTGATGTCTTTTATTAAGTAAATTTTGGAAACCCCATGTTTTATGGTCGAAGTTGCATAAAACCCTAAGTATTATGACTAGTGGCACAAAACCACATGTATTATGGTTCTACGGTTTCACAAAACTCCACCTTATATATGTTTGAATAATATTTACTTAAATTTTGAAAAAAAACATAGTGTCTATAAAACTTTTTATTATTAATTTCTTAATTAAGATTGCTGATTTAACTTTTTTAATTTAAGAAATATTGTAACATATATGCTGAAATAAAATATAATTTGATGAATGAATGTGGGGTTTTATAAAACATTTAGACCATAGAATATGTGATTATGTCCCATGAGTCATAATGTCCAAGGTTTTCTGTAACCGTGACCTTAAAACATATGAGTTTTGTGAAGTTTACTCTATTTTTCTTTAATCATTTTGGTGGAGGGAGAAGGGAGCGGGGGTTGTAAGTTGCATCCACAAATAGTTTTAACCACTCCTTTCTGACATAGGAGTTTTATTGCAATTTACATAAATCAATTCATCTATATCTATCCATTCTCAAATAGATGTTATTTCAGATACGACATGACTCTAAAGTATATGTTTTGTTGCTGTTATCTTTAGTTATGTGTTGTAAGAATATATGAAAAGTATAAGCATAAGAAAGTGCTTTTAATGACAAAATAACTTAACATCATCATTTTGTCACATCAAATCTTAATTATTTTTTGTTTAAAATTTTAAGGTCCAACTGCATGCGTTTTTTTTAAAAAAATTGATCATGTAAGAAATGCTATTAGTAGTTTAATCGTTCAAATCTATTATAACATTCTTAAATTATATAAATTACTTTACTTTCTGTTGTTGAAATATCATCTTAAATATTGTGTGGAGACGAAATACCCATGCTACTCACACTTGGTTTTTAGGTTTGATTTACTTGGATGGAGGGGTACTTTCAAGACATAATTAACCACCTTATACATAAAGATAAAAAATATTTTATTTTGTATTTACTTGACAAAACAATTAATACATGCTGTAGTATTTGGTTTTATTGTTTTTATAATGCATGTGGTAATAAAATTGATAGACGTTTTATATCTTAGATAAAATAATGGTTATACCTTTTTTTTTAGATAATGAAATGGTTATACTTGTTTGGAATACATGTTAACGAGAGAACCGTTATTACATGTAATGTAAGTGTGAACGTTACCGGTATAGACATTGCTACGTGTAATCTACGACGACAACATGAGAAAGGTGAAAAGAAAAAAGAAAAAAAAAGAAAAAGAGGAGGCACGACACGGAGCCCAAGGTGCAGCAAGGGTAGTGTAGCGTGGTGATGCCTCTCTGTTCGTCTCCCATAAATTACCCACCCTCAAATCTCCAAATCCTATCCTTGCCAACCCCTCCTCTTGTGCTCACGCTCTTGGTCGTCTCCCTTCGGCCTCTTGCTCTTTACTCCCCCTTCCACCGTCTCCTCGCCTCGCCTGCGCCGCGCCAAAATCCATAAAAATTCCATCTTTTCCAACAAGCGCAAGCACAAGCACAAGCGTTGTTCGGCTTGTTCCCTGTCTCCCGCGCTTGCCAATCGCCATGCCCGCGGCCTGTTGCTGTTGGCGTTTGTAGATGGGCTCCTCTTCCCTCCTCCTCTTCCCTTCGTCTTCCTCCTCCCCCGCCACCCACTCCTCTTATTCCCCCTCCCCTTCCTCCTCACATGCCATCACCACCTCCCCCTCTTCTCTAC
>CM002478.1:803741-831491 GCA_000325765.3 Leersia perrieri
GAAGTGCCGCTGCTCAGGCCGCGCTGCTTCTTGGGATGTTTCCATCCGATGGATATACACTCATTGAGGAGAATGGCGCTCTGAAGCTTGGATGGAAGGATCTGTGCCTTCTCACCGCATCTGCTTGGCGCCCTATTCAGGCTTCTGTTCGTTAGGATTGTCGGGAAATTTATAGAGCTAAAGTATCACTTGATCTTACTTAGATGCCATTGCCTAGTCCTTTTGCTTCTTTAGCTGCTCAATTTGGTCAATTCTGATAAAAGAAAAAAATTATGCAAACATTCTGATCACTAATTGCCAGACCTCCACACAGTGGTAGTTACTAATGTTTAGCTTAGCCTTAGCTTTTGTTCAGTTCATGCTACAGTTAACCATTCTGTCCAATTTAGCTCATTTGCGTTTTACCGTGTTTCTTAATACTTACTGACATTTTTCGGGGGAACAAGCAAAAAAGATCCTAACTAACATAGGGATGCAGTTCTTCTCACATGGTTGTTGATCACAAAATGAAATATCTGGTGGTTAATGAATTCAGTTAGATTCTTGATAGTATAACCTTGTCAATGATCACTGGATAGTATAGTTAGTGTTCATCTACTATGAGAATCTACATGTACATTTAAGTTGAGTAGCTCCCCTAATATTTTCCAGTAAATGAACTAATGATGGTAGCACTGGAGTTTTATGGTGTTAGGGCTCTTAGTTGATGTGTCTAAATTCTGCTAATTTTTTTATTCTTGTTTGTGTGAAATCAATTTCACTGCTCATTTATACCTTGGTATATCACTGTTCTAAGACTTTTGTGTTTGTCACATTTATCTTATATGAAATTCACTTATTCCTGTATCCAGTTCTCACTGGATATACATGGTTTACTTTAACATCGTTTTCACCTTTTCGGCCATGGTGGTCATTTGCTTGTTAAAAGTCTTGCTTACTGGACACTTCGGCTAGTATAACCTTTTGTATGATCAGCAAGGTTCCATGTTTCTTTATCGCCAATGTCACATTCCACTATTGAGATTCTGGGGATTTTGTTAATTGACCAACCCCATCAAGAAATCCCACTTCATTAAGTTTGCATTCTTTTGGGGGTTTCCTAGCCAACGTAAGCCAAACCGGCTTCTTGGGCATTGTTTACCTGGACGTCGTTGTCTCCTATATTCTTAATTCTATTATATCATCATGAATGTTTTGGTTGGGATTTCCCTTCAGTTGGTAACATTCTTAAGTAGCTTAACTTCTTTTTCCTCTAATACTGGCTTTGTCTACCGAATGTTGTACTTATTGGCCTACCCACTTTATGCAAAATACTATTGTCTGAATTATTGCTGTTTATTCACTGCCAGATTAATACTACACATTGGTGCTTTTTTTACTTTGCTAAGAGCGTCAGGTTTTGGTACAGTTCACCTGCATATCCAACTAACTATTGTCATATCATTGTTAGTAACTGCCTTAGGTTCCTAGTCACATTTCCAAAGTGGGTTATGTGCCAATGTGGTAATCTTGAAGCGACACATCACTTTCAATCAAGTTTTGAAATATTTGACCCACCTGATGCAATTATGCGCTAATGAATCAATTGCTTCTTATTTACTCATATGCCCATTGTGGGGTTGAAGTGAGAATGAGGTTGGCATTTGGGGGCAGAGTGGGGAGAGAAGGCAAGCTATAAATTTGTTTCCCCTATGCTTTTTACCTTTGCCTGCTTGCCATGATGGGTTTATGCATGGTTCTTTCTTTTGCTGCTACTACAAAAGCCTTTTGTTCTCTATCTACACTCATATTCTCTCTCCTCTAAAGGAGGGTCCAAGCAAGGGCCCAATCTTTTCTTGTCCCCAGGGCCCAGCATTGCTCACAAAGAGTAGTCCTTTTCTAGCAGCACAGTGGGCCGTGCCCTGTTGTCTCTTGTTCTCTTGTGCTAGTGTGGGAGCTACTGGCACGAGGTCAGCTTGGAAAGACACTGACCTCTTGCTCTCTGCAGTGAACTGCAGCCTTGGAGTTGCAGAAAAGAGTAGCCGAGATGGTTTGGGGAATGATGATGATAGTTGGAAGTGGTTGTTGAACATCTCCAATCCATCCCAGGAAAGGGCTCATCTTTCTCTCTGTTTGGTGTTCTTCACCTGATGTGATGGTTAACATCGTCAGCTCTCCTTGATTCTTTTAGTAGTTATATAAAGGGCACTAATTTGCAAGGACTGTCACCAGAAGAGACTACAGTGAATATTGGTTGAGCATTTCTCCTGAAACCAAAATTCTCCTAGTTGGTTCCTGATAGAGTTGTTTAGAAATAATAAATGGGATGGTGATTGCATGAGTGGGGCAAGGTACATACAGTGCAATGATCCTGAATATTCCCCAATCATGGAGCAACAAACCAAATCAAATTGCACACTGTGTGTGATGTACTGAGATGTGCGTGAGTGAGAGAGAGCAAGCAGCCAAGCAAACATACCTATACGTTGCTCCTGGCCGTATTGTGGACCTCGGTGTTGGGCTGCAGCTTCATTGCCTTGAAGAAGTGTCTGTCAAACTATATCTCAGATGGGGGTAAATTGTGGAATGGAACTGTGGACTTTCTTCTTTCTGTTGTCTGATTGTTTGTTTCTTGGTAGCCTTATTAATGGCGGGAAGGATGAGCAGAATTCAGGCTTCAGAAGTGGGTGAGTGCATTCATTTTAGTTTGTGGGCAGCAACTGGATTAAGTACCAACCAGAGGACGGTGATAAATTGGACCTGGTAAAATGCAGGGGAGGAGTTACTGTTCCTGTGCGTATGCACTGCCCAGAAGAAGGCTGTGTTGCTGAAGAAGGCTGCAGTGCAGTGCACGTCTCTCCCGTGCCAATGCCCAGTGTGCAATGCAATGACATGACATGCTATCGTATGCACTCAGTCTGATCTGTCTCGGGTTGGGTTCCCTGCTGATCTAGCAATGAGCCGTTTGATAGAGCTGATGAGTTGATCAGCAGAAGAAGCAAGAAATTAAGGGAAAATTAGAACTACTAATTCGCTAAGGAAGAGGAAACGAGAACAGCTAATACAGACTTACGGCCAATCGCACCAGGTCGTTTCGATCGCCATTGGACGATCGACGCTGCTCGTCCCCGGCGGCCATGGAGAAAAGACCACCACGGCGGCGGCGACGGGACGACAGTGTAACGGGTTTGGACCGGTGGAGGAGATGTGGGCGGAGAAGGATCATCCAACGGCTATCGGGACGCAGACGGGAACATTTCCAGAAAATAAAAACTATGTCTGTTAATGGTAATTATCTCCGAGGAGAAAACCCCATTTTGGGTTGTTACTATTGGTAGCATTGGGATGAAAACGGTATGGAAAGTTTCTGTTTCCGGATGTATTTTCGAAAATAGAAACCGTCGGTCGGAATTTTTTCGAAAATCTTCGGAAATGGAAACGAATTCGGTAATTTTTCTTGGAAACAGAAACGAATACGGTAAGACTACTATACGTCGGAAATCAGAAGCGGTCGGGAACTTTCCGGAATCGGAAACTTTTCATATACGGCTTTGATTAATTTTAGTCTTCTCTACACTGATGTTCAGATTCTATCAACCATTGAGGCGGTTAGTTGAAAGAAGAGTTTTTTTTTTCTAGTACGGTGTTTTAGATATGTTTGTCTTTTGCTTGATTACTACTATAAATATTTTTTATTGAGACATGTCATACTAATTACAAATATTTTTTCAGAAATTGGTTTGCATGCATAGTTTGCTTCAAAGCTTTCCATCTGACGGGCTTAACAAACGAGATCCTTAATTAGATGTAAGTGCAGCACGAACTGCATACTGAAAAATTGCCTCGTTTTGACAGTTTTCTGTTCACAAACTCCTGAGCTGATTTGATCAAGTGTACCTGAATGTTTTGGCAATGTAGTCCAACCAACATTCAGGTCAAAATTCAAGACGATGTAGTCCAATCCAATAATGATCGACGTTGCCTTGATCAAGTGCCATGTGATATCTTGATCAAGTGTAATGTGATATCAGATGGGAATCGATCATGATTGAGAATGGAGCTACGGACTTTCTTCTTGTTTCTGCTATTTGGCTGTGACTTGGTAGCAATATCTAATCGGTGAAATGATGAGTAGAATTCAGAGGAGTTTGGTGAGCGTATTCATTTTGCTAGTAATAACTGCCTTCTTCTACCTTTGCTGCCCAACAGTTAGCGATGAATTGGTCTGCCTCACTCATCGGAGACCAGTACGGATTACGGATTTACTCTACTTGGCTTTCCATGCTGTGCTCGTTGCCTGTCTCCCGTGTTATCCGCTGATTTGGCAACGTGACATTCATGCTAGTGCTATTGTTTAACTTCGCAGTAAATCGCAAGCATGAAAATGAGAACTACTAGTACTACCCCATTTGATACAGTTGTCAGTTGATCAGCCATACCAGGAAAATCCGGCGAGGAATTCGCTAACAATGACCATGGTGAGGTGAAGATGTTGCAGTCACACATGCATTTTTATTGACTGAATTCGACTTCATGAAAAGTGGAGTACTGAAGGCAGAAGCATAACTGCATAACCCTGTTAAAAAAAAGAAAAGAAAAAAGAGAGAGGAAACCAGAAAAGAGGATAGCTCACATTTGGTGATAGTGGACTAGTGGTTTGGGCCGTTTCGCCATATGCCCATATGCAGGCTGGCTTCGGTTTCCTACGTGGGCTCACTTCGTGCAAGAAGGAGGAGGGGAAAAAGATGAAGAAGGTGGTGAAGAGGCTGGGGAAGGACGAGGTGGAGAGGCTGCTTGCCGTGACGGTGACAGTGCCTAGCCTGAGCGAGAAGGCGATGGAGGAGGACGATGAGCAGGATGTGTGGGAGAGGGAGGTGCTGCTCCGAGGCAACCGGACGCTGAGGGAGTCCGCCATGAGCAGGATCTTATCCGCTCCATCTTTGAGGCCAAGGGCTACGTCGACGACGACATGGATTGTAGTAAATGAATGACCTTTGCAGATGTTCTTGTTGAAAACTAGTGTAAACGATGCCGAGCAGAAAGAACAAGAAAAATGAATTTTAATGAATCTAATGAAGCTTGCATGCATTTGCGGCTTATGCCACTGCCATCACGCAATTCTAGTTTACCATCTGAGGATGTTGAAGCGGCTATATAGCTATGCAATGAGCAAAGAATGGTTCGAAAGAATTTATACAAAAAAGAAAACACCATCAGTGAACTGCACTTTTGCAATCCCAACGTACAACAGGTGAAGGAATCAACTACTTCATTACTTCAAAGGCATCACGCTGGCCAACTGCTGCCATCTTTACCTGCTATTTTGGTTCAGATTTGGCACCCAAAAAAAACTTTCACCTTATATTGTGTCGGAATGGGTGCAAAATATCGAAATCTACACGGATTCGCTTGCAAATAGACCCTCCACGTGGCGCCATTCAATTCTAGTGTTAGAGCAAGTTTAATAGAGGGCTAAGAGCTGGTGAGATCCTACGTGGAAGAGAAAAAAAATAGGAGAGAGAGTGAAGTGAACGACTAGTGAAACGGGCGGATGAGCGCTGCAAAAGCAGCGATTGGCTCCTGCTTACTAATCGCTGTAGGGTCCACCACCACCACTTGCTCTCGCAGCCAGCACCAGGCGCTAACCATTAAACCTTGCTCTTAGAGTATCACCAAGAGATTGGCAATAATTAATTTCCAAAACTTTTTGGAGTTCCTAACTAACTGAATATAGGAAGTGAGAAAACTAATGTTTCCAACTTCCGAGAGATCGTCTAAAATTGATTCCCTACGATGAAAAGTGGGCTCTCTCTTTAACTACCAATAGAAAAAACATTCTGCTCCTTCATACGCGCGCACCGCATGGCCAGCTTGGTTTTTTCTCCGGAAATGCTTCAGTCCAAACATACGATGGGAGCGCAAACATCGGATACCTAGAGTTTTGTTTTAATACGTATAGGAAAGATGTTTCATCGTTTAGAATTAAAAAATGTTTCAATCGTACTCACACTGAAACATTTTTCTCTAAACGATGAAACATTTTTTCAATACGCACTGAAACACAATCGGGAGCATCCGATTTTTTTTTTGCCCTAGATCGGATGTCTGGGGACTAGTTGCGTCTATTTTCGGCCAGAATTTCCTAAATCTGAGGATAGGGAATCATAATATGTATCAACCTAGTACTCGTCCGCTCGCTCTATCCAGCGACGCAGGCAAGAGACGGCGTAGAAGCACCTGGCGGTGACGCGAGGGGTTGGCGAGGCGAAGACGCGGATGAGGGGGTTGGCGACGGTGGCGAGGCGGCGACGGCTTCTTCTCCTACAACGACTCCGGTGTTGCTTCCGTCGGCCATGGGCGGGCACAAAGAAGTGACATGGGTATTCAAATGAATACCCAAATATTTTGAAAAATAAATACATATATGGAGTATATAATACATATGTATATGAAAAATAGAAAACTAAACTATATTTTATCTCTTCGTTCACATTTTGAATAACCAAACATAAAATATTGGGCGCGCCCCTACCGCCGGCGGCACACCCACAGGATGCTTGGACAAGGTATGTTGTCTTGCTGTATTGTTACTCAAGGTATGTTTGAGAAAGTGATGAGGTGTCGTCCAGCCATAATTATTCATAATTGCTCAAAAATGATGGAATTCTTTGAAAATGTAACTTTGAAGATAATCTGTAAAGAACGAACAACACATCTACCAACAAATGACATACCTACCAACAAATATTAAGAATATTAAAAACGAAGAGAGAGAAAAAAAAAGGTATAGGAAGAGTAAAAATCCAAGACAAGAGCACAAGACAGGAAACTACAATAGGATGATCACCAGGTCGGCAACCAAAAAGAAAAAATCTTTTTCATTTCCATAAATTCAATGAGCTACCCTGCTATCGCATTTCCATTAGGATCTTTCGATGCAAGCTCACCAGAATGGACAGTAGCAGTAAGTAATTAACTACCCATCCTTTTCTTGATTCTTCTCCTTGATCCCAAGTCATCGGATTACAACAAAGATCGCACATGCGTGACGGTGACGGTGAGATCCTCCAAAATGAAAAGAAAAGGTCAAGCATTTACCAACACGTAGAAAAAGAAAAAGAAAAAGAGAGACACAGAAAATGTCAAAATTTTACCAACACGTAGAAAAAAGAAGAAAAAAAACCAGAAAAAGAAAGGGGAAAGGGGTAGAAGAGTCTCCGTCCATTCCACTTCCGGCCCATGCATTACTACTTGCCGCAACCGCCACCGCACGCCGTCGCCGGCGACATTCTCCAACCACCTCACACCATGTGGCGCGCCGCCGCTTCCCACCTCCTCCTCCGCCGCGCGCGGCACCCCTCTCCGGCCGCCGCCACGGGAGCGGCCTGCGCGGTCCGCCACGCGCGCTTCTTCTCCCCGCCTCCGCATCCTGCGCCGGCGGAAGCGGAGACGGAGGTGACGGCGGCGGAGGCGCGGAGGCTGGTGCGGCTGGTGGGGGTGGAGACGCTGAAGCGGCGGCTGAGGGACGGGCGTGACGAGGTGGTCGGCTACGGGGAGCTCCTCGACGCCTGCGTCGAGGCCGGCGCGGCGCGCACGCGGCGTGACGCGGAGGCGCTCGTCCGCGCCATGGATGACGCCGGCGTCGTGCTGCTTTTCCGCGACAAGGCCTACCTCCACCCCGAGAAGGTGACATTTCCCTTTCTTATGCTTGCACACGCTTGAATGAATTCTTGATTTGAACCTCCATCTAGAACCTAGCTAAGTAGGTGCATCATGTCATGGCGATTTGGATTCCGATTGGAATCATCAGATGGAACCTTTTGCCCCCAAATTAGTGGAGTATTGCGTGTGCAGAGGATTTGACTTCTGTGATGAACACTTCTGTGATTGCTTTCAGTAGACATTCAGATGCTCTATATTAGTCCCCATGTTATGCTGACCTGCAATAATGTCTCTGGTATGGATGATTCAGTAGTGTTTCTGGAAATGGAATGGATGATCGAATTGGATATGCACAATACGCTTCGACTTTATCAAATTGGATAGCAATACAACAGCCTCCAGATGCCATTCTGTTCAAAGTTAGTTCTTTTCCTTTCAGCATGAAGTATTCGATTTTGATTTAGGCAAGAATCTGTCACAAACAGTATCGGTGAGATGGGGCTATTATCTCTATTCACAATGTGGTAAAAACCAAAATGTTTCTTGTTTCCAGTCTCCAACGCTATCTTTTTTCACCAACCCTGGTCAAAACAAAGACCATACAACACTCTTAAGGGGGAAAAGTATAATACTACGTATTAATTGTTACGTAGTTGTTTTTCATAACATCTGAGCATCCAACCTTGAGAAAGTTTGTGGTAAAACCAAAATGTTTCTTCTTTCCAGTCTCCAACGCTCTTTTTTCACCAACCCGGGTCAAAACAAAGACCATACAGCACTCTTAAGGGGGAAAAGTATAATACTACATACAGATCGTTTCGTAGTTGTTTTTCATAACATCTGAGCATCCAACCTTGATAAAGTTTGTGTCTTTATTCTGTGAGGTATGGACACTACATCACCGAAGCTTAAAGCTTATCTTTATTGTACAGATGCTGTCATCAGTTTGTCGTAATTTCTTCCTATTTATTTTTCTTGTTGTTTATTTCTTGGCTGGGGTGTTTTTACTTCTCACTGTAGAGAAGTGATAATTATGCCTAATTTGCTTGATCAATTTTGATAGTTGTTCTATTAAACTGAAGCTTCTTTTATCGTTGACGAATTTTAGGTTGTTGACCTGGTTAGAAGAGCTGTGCCGCTTGCACTTTCACCAGATAATGATTCACGAAAAGAAGAGCTGAAGAAGCTCCAGGAGAAGAAGGAACAGATCGACAAGCTGGCGCACAAGCAAGTCCGGCGCATCCTGTGGTCTGGCCTAGGTTTCTTCATGTGCCAAGTTGGGCTCTTCTTCCGTCTTACTTTTTGGGAATTCTCATGGGATGTGATGGAGCCAATTGCCTTCTTCACAACAGCATCTGGCCTTCTCGTCGGTTATGCCTATTTCCTCATTACATCAAGGGACCCAACATATCAAGATTTTATGGAGAGGCTGTATTTGTCAAGACACAGAAAGCTTTGTGCCAAGCATAGTTTTGATCTGGAAAAGTATCTTGAGTTGCAGAAGCATTGCAAGTGTCCTCTGGAAGGTCATCATTCTCATGGTCCTAAGTTTCATGAATTGTAACACCAGGATTGAAATTTCTCTACTGTTGTTTCTTGATGGTTGATGCTGACAATGTATTTTTACTTGTAGAATTGCTAGAAAAGTACATATGCCTCTTCCTTGAAGGCGCATTTACAAAAGAGAAGTAGCAAACGTACTGTAGTTAAATGGAAATGATTTATCTTTACACAAATCTGCGATGGCCTACCGATTAAGCTTGATCCTTACTTGAGATAAACGTGAGATTTCAGATTTATGCGTTCTTATCTACTGTATGAAAATCTACGCAAAAGTTCATCCACCCAACATCATCACGTCGAAATTGTCTCCTCCCAATACATGTGTAGCTAATTTGGTCTTTTTTTTAGCCTTTGCGTTGTGTTAATGAATTTTGTTATAGGGGTAGTCAATATATTGTGTGTATTGACTGCGGAGCACTTTGGGAGTCTGTCGTGGGCGCATGGCTGCAAGTTCGTAGGCCTCTTCTCACAGTCCGTTTGCATCAGCCAGGGTCGGTTTCGGTGAGTGCGTGGGCCTCTTCTCACAGTCCGACTCGGAGGACGCCTTCAAGCCGATCTATAAATTGAGAGTAAGCGATCGATCGAGCCCCAAAATCAAAATCAGATTGAGATATATGATGGCTGGAGAGAAAAATCATGATATGGATGTGGTGATGGAGCAGGCGAGGCCGCTTCATCGGCTGAAGGAGCTCGAGGCTAAGGTGATGAAGAGGAGGCTTCAGATGAAAGAGGTGGAGCGCATGCTGTCGATCGTGCCTAGGCCGGCCTTTCCTGTTCCAGAATACGAGCCCTCCGACGATCCGTTCATCGACCAGTTGCACTATCTTCTTATTGATTCTGCCTTATCCATCAACGCCAGCACTGATCTTGTCAAGAAGATGCAGGCAGACATCCGCGAGGAGCTTCGCACCAAGGGCTTCGTCGAGGCTTAGTATACCGATGGACAGTGCCGACATCGTCATGTGTGCGTGCAGTTTAGGAGGCATCAGTTCATCTATCTAATCAGTTATCCATGTATTTATGCATCATCGATCAATCTGTTGTGTCTTGTGTATTCGTCGTCTGACGACTCTGTGTGCCGTGGACATCAACACAATTTCGACCCTTATGAATTGCATTCTGGTTTTGCTAAGTACTCACTCGGATTTTTAATGTTTGATGCCGTTTAATTTTTAAGTGAATGTTTGACCATTTGTCTTATTTAAAAAAATTATCGAAATGTTATTTATTTTGTTACGAGTTGTTTTATTACAAAAGAAATTTTAAAGATGACTTATATTTATAAATATTTGGATAAGGTTTTTTTTAATAAGACAGGGGGTCAAACGCGCGCTAAAAAGTCAACGGTGTCAAACATTAAAAACCGGACGGAATATGTGTTTTCATCTAGTATTAAACTCATGTACCTACACGAGCTACAAGCTATTCCCAAGACATATTGCACAATGTAAAAGATCTAAAACTAAAATATTGGTGTGACATAATACATTAAATCCCAAGACCCTTATACATCATATAAAAAATATAATGAAAGAATTTATACTCCCTCCCTACTACCATACCCCCATCCCTGTTAGGGCGGAACAAAAAATTTCTCAAGAGTAGAATGAGATAGTGTATTTTGCATATTTTTAATTTTCAACTACTTTTTAAGGATTTATATGTGTAATTTTAGTCCTAGGCATGCACCACTGTCCCTGTGATGGCATGCGGTGGGAGACGGCCGGGCAGTCCTAGCCTTTGCTGGCGGGGTGGCTGCCAACTTGGATGGGTGAGAGCGCCTGCTCTCGAGGTGGTGGCCTTCTTCGGTTTGCAAGGCATTGGGCAGCGTTGGTTCTCCTACGAGGCCACGCCGGTAGCGAGAATCGGAGATCAACATGGCTCAGAGGCGACAAGGAGGCGCTGGGTTGATAATGATTGGCCGGTGTGGCGTGGAGGGTGGCGAGGTGACAGCGATGCGCGGTCAGGCGACCCAAGGCGTGGGTACCAAGCTGAGGTAAGGGTCGTAAGGGTAAGTGGCCTCTAGCATCAATTGTATGCTCCATTTTCTCTACTGTCTTTGCAAAACTTAAAAAAAAAGCGCCACTACCATCAGAAATATCCAACAGGGAAGTATTCAAAAATGAAAAAAGAATCATAATTAACCATCGAGGCTTGCTCCGGTGGTTTCTACTGTCAGTATTATAGTGGTAATAGAAAAAATCTTGATCGTTGTTTTATAAGGGTATATTTTGTATTTTTTAAGTGTGTGATTAAGGAAAGAATAGTAATTTTTGTACTGTGTTGCATATACTTCAAATAAATATGATTTTTTATCCCTTCATATCTCACCGAAATCCTGTCAGTTTGCCTTTCTATTTTGTAGAAAGACCCTTGAGTTTTTCTTTCGATTTGGTAGAAGGATTCTTGGACTTTGATCCACTACCAGATTTCTCACCCGAAATCCTGTCAGTTTGAGAAATTTTCTTGCTAGAATTAGAAACGTCGTGTTTCGCAAGAAAAGAAGAAGAGATTAGCCAGACAATTATAGGAAGGACAGTTTGTAGTTGCATTAGTCACATGATTTATACATTTATTGAGAGGAAGATTTGCCAGACAATTCAGCTGGGCCGAGCTGATTCCAACACGGACAATAAACACCACATCTGAGGCGGACTCGAGGGGACGCAACGCTATAAATTGAGACCCACCGCCTTAGATCAGATTTTCACAAATCACAAATTCAGAGAGCGAGAGAGTTCATGATGAAGAGGTGCTCGGAGGCTAAGAAGATGAAAGAGGCGTCGCCGGTGGAGGCGAAGGTTTCGCGGCATCAATTTTACATGACCGACCTTGACGCCCTACATGGCGGTTGAGCGATCCGCCATACTCCACTCTACAGCTAGCTTCATCCGTAAATGCGTCACAGAGATACTTCCTACGGACACACAAATGGTACGTCGGTAAAAAAAATGGAGGGGATACAAAATTTTTTTGGAAAACCAAATTACAGTTGCCTTAATTAACTGATCCGACTCAATGTCTTATACGGCCCAAACTAATTTTTAACTTGTCCTAATGTGTTTCTTGGTAGAATCGTACTACTATTTAGCATGGCCATTGCCCCAAGATCGATATGTGCCGCCAGCCGTATCCATCCAATCATCGCCAGATCTGACATCTGATCGAGACCGAGAAAAACTGAGACGCAAGAGCGATGGCTGGAGAGGGAGATAATGGCCTTGATCGGCTAAAGAGGTGCTCGTCGAACGCCGATGCACGCAAGGAGAAGGCTAAGAAGATGAAGGTGGAGGCAGATGCGGAGGTTTCGGGGGTGGAGAAGAAGCTGAAGCTGGTGAAGATGAGGATGACGACGGAACAGGTGGAGCGTCTGCTTTCGCTCAAGTCGAGGGATCCGCTTCCCCTTCCGGTGGTCTGTGACCATCACGCCCCCACCTCAGGCTCAGGAAGATCGACGAATCCCTCATGCAGACCGTCAAGCTCGTCAACACCAACTATCAGATCATCCGCCAGATGAGGCCAACGCCCGCGAGGAACTCCACACCAAGGGCTACGCCGAGCGCCGGGCCTACGCCAATCCCGACACCAACTGTGGCTAAGCCGAATCGTCCCTCTGACCCAACCAACTATCTATCTAGCTTATCTATTAATATATTTGTATTAACAATGCATTGCCATCCATATATGTCCCATCTTATCTAACTTATAGATTATTGTACCAAATGTATCCTGCCGTGTGACATATTGCTTAATCCTCTGAGCATCAACGGCTCAGATCGGAGCGCGCTCCCCCTGCGGAGCGCCCCCACCCCTCTCCCCGCGGTACGGGGTCTAACCCTAACCCTACGCCTCCTCCGGTCCTCCCCAAGCCAACGCCTCCTCCGCCGGATCTCCCCCACGCGGCCGCCGCCTCCGCCGGAGCTCCCCACGCCGCCGCCTCCCCTCTGCATGTCCCCTCGCACCGCCGTTCAGTCGCCGGCGGTGGACGAACTGGATCTGG
This sequence comes from Leersia perrieri, assembly GCA_000325765.3. Classification (NCBI taxonomy): domain Eukaryota; kingdom Viridiplantae; phylum Streptophyta; class Magnoliopsida; order Poales; family Poaceae; genus Leersia; species Leersia perrieri. The sequence continues at coordinate 816,946 of CM002478.1, forward strand.
CGGTCGCCGACCTGGATCCGTCGGTCCACGACCTAATCATCGCGCACCCATCCCCTTGATTATCGCCGTGGCCCATCCCTTTTGCTGTTCCTTCCCGAGTCCATATCCTACAAGCACGAGTTTTCTCGGCGGCGAAGGCGGGAGGCCGCTACTGGCGCGGCCGGCCGGCGCTGCGGCGGCCAGATCCGCGCCACCGGCCCTGCGACGACGGCGGTGGCGGACCTGGGCGCCCTGATTTCAAGGACGCCGGCTCACCGTCATCAAGTACGCGTCCTAGCTATCAACCCCACGTGTGATGCGCTCTTCCTCAAGCCCTGCATCACCGATCCCCCTAAACCCTATAAGTCGCCGTCAATTCATCAGGTCGTCGTCAGTCCCCGACGCCCGTTCTTCGTCGCCCCGCCAGATGCTGTTTCCTTAGTTCAATCTACAGGTAAATTTCTAGGCCCCCTGAATATCAGTTGATTCCGTTTTTTGTTTCTGCAGGGAGCAGTTCAGTAATGACTGTAAAGGAAAAGCACCGTCGACGCCAAGAAGGTCTCAACGTAAGCATCGCTTCCTCTGCTGCGTTTGACTTCAACAATGTGTGTTTTGATTTGGTTGGTTCGGTGGAATCGCAGATTGGCATGGATGGTGATGTCAAGTGGAAGTCTATGCGCATTTGTAATTGGTCTGGATTTGAGGAGTTGCTCGGTGAACTGATGCCACTTTTGTCCATGTTTCAAAAATGCTTGCGTAGATCCAAATTGTTGCTAATGATTAGTTCAATCCGGCCTGTTTGTCTTACTATTTGGTCCAATTGTCCTTTCAATTTTGAACCCGTGGGGATTTCTTTCAAATGAGACAGAAAGATTCAGATCGTGTTGCATTTTGAATACACTGGGATATACTTCGAATTTCATGTTGTGATTCTTTGTTCATTTTTCTTTTTGTCTAAACAGGTCGATCATGTTATAGTTTTTTTTTCCTATTTAATACTAATCCTTGAAATTTACACATGAAGAACAGATACAATCTATTTGGAGGATTTAGATAACTTTGATATGCCACTGTGAAATTTGTTTTCCAATCTATTTGATTCCATATGTTACTTACAGTGAGTTGGTTGGTTTTAGATTGAATCTTTGAGGTGCCATTGTTGTCTTTTGGAGGATTTAGATTAACTTTTATATGCCACTGTTGTCTTTTTTGAAGGGTATAAATAACTTGGCTGATTGCTTTATCGTTTTTTCTATTTATTTTCATACATTTCCCAGTTATTCTGACATATGTTGACTCTCATGATCTCTCTATAATTCCAGCCTCCTGTAAATAGCCCAGGCACATAATTGTTTTACTTTTTACTTTATATTTAGTGTAACGGTTTTTTTGCTTCTTAGTGTGCATACAAAAAGATGAATAGAGCTTCAGGGTGTATGATCTGATGATAACATTGCAGTATCTTTTTGCTACTTTGCTTAGATAGATTATGGTACTATATAATTTATTTTGCTCTTATAATGTGTATTGTACTAGAAGTATATATGGTGTTAACTTTTCCAGCAACAAATAAATGTGTGAATACCAGATACAAATGCTATAGAATTTAGAGTTGTGATGTTAGCTGCAAAAATTACATTGTGTACATAGAAAGGACATTCTGATTTTTTTGATTCATATTCTGATATTCATTTGGAAAGTGTTCAGTCGAAGGTACAAGTTATTTGGATCTGGCTGCGCGAGCCGCTGCCGGCTCCACAACAATGGCGGCTGAGGGAAGGAGGTGGCGTCTGTCCTGGGTAACCCTAACCGTAAATGTTCTCCATGCCGCCGCAGGTCTGGTTTCTGCTATGATAATATTGTTTACAGAATTGAAAAACTGGTGGTGTCACTGGTGATATTTGTCACTTTGAAATGCAGATTAACTTTTACCAGGTTGCTGGTTGATTTTGTCTTTTGATTTTTCATGTTCTTCAATGGTGGATGTGGGTGTTTGTGTCCCAATTAGTATATCAAAAACATATTTTCTTGGGTAATCGGAACATTGGCAGATCTCAGATTTTGATGGGGAGTCATCTTAGATTTTTTTTTTAATAAAAAACTTGTTATTCCCTCTTAATTTCTTGGTGTGCTGCATCAGCATGTAAATTCAATATACGGATGGTTTTTTCTTTTTTAAAAAACATAACTTAAAGAAATCCTCAGAGCTTTGCGATACATTGGAAATTGTAATTGTTGGCCAGGCACGCAATGTAACCGCTATTGTCCTCTGAAGTGAATTTCCCTTTGTCTTTTTTACTCTCGAATGTGTTTTGCTGTTCAAATATTGTAAAATCGCCATATACACTGATGGAGGTCATGGTAAGAACTGAAAATTACAGTCTAGATTATAGACATGTTTGGTTTTTTATTCTTCAAGATATAAACTTACCATGTGTGTTGTAATTTTGCTTAAAGGCACATGCTTGTTAAATTTTTCTAAAGAAAAGGTTCTTAACTTACCATGTGTTTCATAAATTGTCATTCCTTTTCATACTGTTAGCATATTCACTATACTTTCAGTTCTTTTATTGTCCTTTTTTGAATTCATTTGTTTTACTTCAAATATGAAAGAGAAGGTCGGATCGAACCAGGTGACATTTTTCTGTACTGAAGCTTATCGTTATGTGCAGTAAATATATGAAGACTTTGTCATAACAGTTTTCCTGTTGCATTGACAGATAGACTCATTGCAATTGCAGTATACCAACTAGAGTGTGCAATTACTGAGAAGAGCAATAGTTTTTTACTTTCGTCGTATTACAAACTGTAAAAAAAAAACACTGCATGGGAGGCACCAGATTATACGTTGGGAACCCATAAATAGATATTTCCTCATTGTTTTTCAGCAGCACACTATGGCCAGGAACTTTTTGGTTATTGATTGAAGGAGTTAGTTTATAACATAAACATGAACTTTTAGAAATTATCTACTTTTGGTTTGCTTTGAAAAAATGAACAAAGGTATAATTAGTAGCTTAAGTATTTGTACTATTCATATTTTACAAAGATGCCCCTCTACATCAGTAAATTGTAAGTTCGTTTGAACAAAAGGCACATTGTTATAGGAGGCGCCTGTCAGTGTTGACATCATCATATTTAGAGGCCTTCTGGTGAAAATTTTGGTCATTTTCTTGACATAGAAATGCAATAATAACCTAGCAGTTTTATAGGCCATGATTGACAACAAAAAAGTAATTTTATTGATATCAAATTTCATCTGCAGAGTCCCTTGAGTTTTGGATAGTCTGGCATGCCTTTAATCTTTATATTTGTTAAAAAAAAGTAATGCGTTACTTAAATAAACTCTGATTTTTACGAGGATGTTTTGTTTTGCATGATGACCTTGTATAACCTTTGATTTTTTTGTGTAAATTTTCTACTAAGGATTTTTTTCTTACAAATATGCTGTCCTCATTGTAGGTGAAGGAACTGGTTTGCTTTTTCCTCTTTGCACCTAGACACATGATTTTAAAATCTATAGTTCACCTTTGTTTATCACATGCTTTATTTGCTTCATAAAAGTTCACCTATCTATGGTACTTGAATTAGAGACTCATCGGTCGCTTGGCATGGATATGATGGTTAGCAAATCAAGTGGATCGTCATTTTGCTTTTGTAATTCTTGTTCAATGAGATAACTGTGTTGTATTTCATTGTTTTTTTAAGAGTGTATCAGTTTTTTAAATCGGTTTCCATAAAGACTTGCTTCCTATAAGCAACTGTGTAAAAACAGTGCAAGTATTTTTTTTATGGAATATATAATATAATGTCAGCATTACCTTTGTTTGAATGGAATTGTACATTTTTACTTATATTGCTTTAAAAAACATAATTTACAGGTACATATCAAATTTTTCCGTAGCGTTAGCACGGGCGTATAACTAGTCTAGTAAGTAGTATGCAATGTTCCTATCTACCTTTATTATTAAGGGATTCTATTGTGCTGCCGTTATCTGTTTCCTATGCACTATGATGTGGTGAGATTTGTTGCCTACTATGTGGTTACTTTTACTGGAGGTATTGTGATTTCGTTCTGTATGCAACCTGTGATTTTTCTTTTCAAGATAGCAGCTTTCGGTATGAAATTTTTTCATGCTATGCTTCGGACAGAGATGTAGATGAGCCAGCATAAACATGCAATCCTTATGAGGTACTACAACCATGGATAAATGTTTTTAATCCTTTTACAAAAAGAAACTGAGGCATTCTACATATCTGCACATTCCTTGCCAGTCAACACAAGTTATATAGTGTAGGTCTTATGCAACATGAAAAATTTCATGACCACTAGGAAACTGCACTTTTGCAGTCCCAGTTGATATTTTCTGTAATATATGAAGACCTGAAATACGATTGGATGCTACTGTAAGATGGAACATTGGTAGGAATAAGTGGTCAAACATGCAATACACAAGAAAAGAAAACAAAATCGGATTCGGTCCGTGTAATACTGCGAACCTTTTCCTTTTCTCGTGTCCACTAAACATGCAGTCAGGCTCGATCGATTGGGGGTTCCAAGTTACAGTCGGACACGGAAGAAAGCCTATGTATGGTTTGTTTTCCTCGAGACCCGATCAAATTGAGAGGAACAGAATCGATCGATCAAAATCAGATTGAGACGACGACGGGCAAGAAGAAGATATGGAGGAGGAGACGACGAAGAAGAAGAGGCGGCTGACGGCGGAACAGGTGCAGCGGCTGCTGTCGCTCGAGGTGAGGCCGCCGATTCCAGTTGGGGAAGAGCGGTGGTCCGATGACCCCGACATCATCGCCAACATGGTGCTGCTCCTCAACTACAACGCCCAACGCATCAGCCAGTTGCAGGCCAACGCCCGCCAAGACCTCCTCACCAAGGGCTACGTCGAGATCGATGACGACCACGAATAATAATTCGCCTTATCTATTTAATCTAGTACGGAGTAGTATCTTAACTGCATTAATTAATAATAGTAGGAGATCGATTGTTTTGGTTGGATAATCTGCTATAACATTACTATTGAGTAAGGCTATATATGTATTATATTTCGTAAAGCAGAGGCACTAGAAGCCTGGAACTTGCAATAGTTCGTTGGAGCATGTTTTTGATGAATCAAGATTGATTGATCGAGATTTTTCATGTCTTTTTTCTTTGACGTTTCTGGTCTGGGTTGTTTCTTTGCTTGGGTAATGCTCATTATGATGATTTTGCGAGCCGTTCTTCAGTAACGACAATACCAACCCACCATCAATATCTAGCTACACTGAATACTGCATAAATATCTCGAATTGCAACTGTTCCCTGATGGTCTTTTCTTTTGTTATACATGCCTTCATGCTCTTCTCCAAAAGGATTGCACTATTTTTCTTTCATGCTTATCTTTGCTCATCACACAAAACCTACATTATAAAAACGCCTGCTACCACTGTACTAATATTTACAGAAATCAGCCGTCCCCTAACAGATGTAGTTTGAAGCCTTGCATAAGATAAATGAGTGACCTTTACAGAAGTTCTCTTCACAAATGTAAATCATGCCATTCAGGGGGGAAAAAAATAGAGAATGCATCGAATCTAAAGAAGCTTGCGTTTACAAATAAGCTGCTCTAGCTTATTTGTGTTCTTATCTGTATCAAAAATGATGATACCAGTTGTTATTTGCGCAACAATTATACAATCCCTCAGCGGTACAACCATATAACTTCTTAGATCCTTTCACAAAAATAAGCTACTTTCAGGGTTTGTATCACACGATACAATGTAGTCTACCTTGTGTCAAGCAATTACTCAATGCTTGCTGGCTGAGGCATTTTACCTCTGTACATGCCTTGCCAGTCATTTCAGTCAACAGCACTGAAGTTATTCAGTGTTAAATCGGTTTAGCTCTTATACAATGAGCAAAGAATACAATCAATTTATACAAAAAGAAATGGCCACATAATTGAGCTGCACTTTTGCAATCCCAACTAACACCTTAACTTGTACCAGGTGAAAGGAATCAACTTACACACTGGTAAACCTGTAACTGTAATCTACTTCAAAGGTATTATGCTGGTGATCTGCTGCCATCTACTTTTTATTATGGTTCAATTTGGTGAAAACATCTCTCATCTTATATCCATTTTGGAATGGATACAGTGGCAGTGTACCTCATTAGAAATACCGCAGCAGATTTCACATCGTTAGAACAGAGCAACCCTTTGTTCAAGGAAAGTTCACAAGGTTCGTTGTTCCAAAATCCTAGAAATGCAGCATGTTGTGAATCCATGTCAGTGCTGTGCTATTAATGTATATTGCATTCTGTCATAAATCTTTCCCCGTTGGTCATATACTTCCTCCAGTAGCCTTTGTAGTCGTGTATACCCAAATCAAGCCAAGGTTTCATGACACCATTGTAATGCAGAGTAGCAGACCTTTTTATATCGGTCTGACTAATTCCATAATCATGTCCAAGACCTGATTGGATCAACGAATCTTCCAATGGATATATCAAATCTTGAAAGATAAGTAAGCTTATAGGAAGTACTTTGAGTGGAAATGATGTGGCACTGTCCTTTTGCAACTACAAAGACAGGGGCAATGCATCAGAATACTGTGCTTACTCAGACATAAATAATGAAATGATATTGTGGAAGGATAAGACTAGGGCTACCAGAAAGGAAGCCAGATCTTAACTATGATGAATGTTGACAATCGTATACATGATCCTTTGGATAGAAATGTAGGGGAATGGTAATTTTGCTAACCTTTTGAAGAAATTGATCATACCGACTGGTAATGTCAAGTTCCCTCCATTTTTCCAATTCAACAACATTCAGACCAGACAACCACACACATGAATTATCGTCAGAGTTATGTTCCTTTGTATAAGCTTTCAGTTGTCCTAATCTAACTTCACAGAACTGAATAGCTCCAATCACTTTACCTCCCATATTGAGGTTCCAAAGAGATGACAAGTCTTTCTGGACAATCAAATCATCATCTAGAACCACTACTCTATTCAAACTAGGAAGAAGGTCAGGCAGTAGGAAATGTGAATGGCCAAAACTAGAAATGTACTCAGTTTTAATTTGCTTGTGGAAAGATTGAGAATGATTACGGAATGTGACACGGAATTCCTCAGCAGGCCATAACAATTTTATATCATGAGAATCGACACCCTTAGAGAGCTTCCAGTGATCCTCAATGTCAGTTACATGTACAGTGGCTTCCAAATATGAATTTCTGTCAAACCAATGCTTCATCGCATAAAAATTTTGTGCATCAGTGAACAAATGGAAAATAATGTTACCAGAATCCTGAAATGTGTCAGGGGATTTAAGTTAGAATTGAGATGGATACTCATAGGTCATAAGGTTTTCAATCATTTTTTTAGGCAAATGTTTTCAATCAATTGGAAATACCTTGGAGTTCATAACTGTTGAATTAATTGTAGTCGAAACTGCAAGCACATTCTTGGAAAATATTGTGTAGTGATGGAAGTTGGGGTCATCAAGTTTCTGCTTGTTTGACTGGTCCATATGAATAGACGTGGATTTGAAATATTCTACCGTCAATCTCATATTCAAGCAATGGTGAGTTTTTGGCATAGTCTGTACCCCAAGATGATAGAGAAATGCACTCTGCCTTGTATGGAAATAAGCTTCATCTTCAGTTATATCAAGTAGCTGCCTAAGTTTCCGTTCAACATTTGAGCAACCTACTTCACAAGACTTGGCTCTTTCAATTGTGTGCTCCATTTTTTCTAGCTTCTTTGCAAAACTGAAAAAGAAAGTGGTATAGAGCCTCTACCATCAGAAATATTCAAAGGGAATTACTCAAAACTGAAAGAAGTATGTCACATTTAACCATTGACTAGTATGAAAAAAGAATGTAGATAAGGTCGAATATCATAACAAAAGAAGCAGCCCTGTCATTGCTATTTGCTAATCCTCGTACAATTTCTGTATGATGTTTAACTGTATAAGTTTTATGATAGACAAAGCAGAAGATATAGATTTAATACTAGGAGTGGACTCACAATGGTGGAAGATCAGCATCTGCAATGGTGTCACTGAGCATTCGTTCATGTTCTTGGATGTTTTGTTTCAGTTCACGAGTAAATGTTTCCTTGTTCTTCAGCTTTGCAATACTAGGATAGAAAGCTCTTGCCATAAAAAGTTGATCCTTAAGCCTCTTCACGATAAAATCTTTCATCACTTCCTTATACTCAACAGACCAGAGGCAGTAGCTCCCATATTCAAGTTCACAGGATTTGGGATTCTCCTCATGCTCTACTTCTTGGTCTTGGTCGTGTTTCTTATCAATAGTAGTATCCTGTCACCGAACAGATTCAGAGTCTTATAGCAGAAAGGGAAAGGGCATTCATCCTACACAAACACCTATAAGGCTATCGTGCTACTGTCCTCTTCAGATTAATTTATATCAAGACAAAATTCTAAAATTTCAAAAACCATTTTCTAATGCGTCATTATGTCCATAATGCAGTTGCAATTTGTGAAAGCATTAGCATAAATGCATATATTGTTATTGATGCCACAGTGAAAGTTAAAAAAAAATCCTACACAAATATTTTGCATTCACTATTTGTCTTCCTTAAGATCCTTTTGACCGTAAAATCCCATTGGTAACAACTAACTGTGCTCGCAGACAAGAATATTCCAAACCAAAGAAATGCAGATATATTAAGATCCTCAAGATTGCAAGTAAACATAGAAACCGTTCTTACCACTGATCTCCAGGATAAGTCCTTCAACTGATATCTTCCGTGTGTATGAAGTCCTGAAATACCATTGGATACTGTAAGATGGATACTGGTGGTGTCTTGGAGTTCCTGTTTTAGAAAGTAGTATTGCAGCAACAAACTGCAAAATCTGATCAGGCATTTCTTACCTTTGTTTTTTCTGGTCTCATTTTTTAGACGAACTAAAGAGAAAATACCCTTGAGCTTTTCTTTCGATTTTGTAGAAAGATTCTTGAATTTTGATCTACTACCAGATTTGTCACCCGAAATCCCATCAGATTCATAAATTTTCTTTATGGAAATGTCCTGTTTTCACAAAAAAAAAAAGAGAAAGAGATTACTTAAATGATTATAGGAAGACAGCTGTAGTTTCATTAGTCACAGGACATGTGCATTTATAATAAGTGCTGCAGGGTAAAATAGTAGTCCTTCCACAACAATTACATATTAGTTCAAATTCAGGTCTAACAACACCAATTAGGATGAATGCAAAGCACCAATTAGGATTAATGAAAAGCTTTGAAGCAATAGAATGTAAAGATACACAGTTCGCCAGAAATGACCAGCAGCAATCTAGATTCATTTTTCGGTGACAATGGGAAAGAAAATTTTGGGTTGCCAATATCAGAATAACAACAATGCCCTGTCTTACAACCTAGACTCTCTAGAGTGAGCGTTCCTGCTTATGAAGGCAGTAAAGGGTCAGCAAGCAAGATGAAGGCAGTAAAGCGTCACCAAGCAAGCAAGCGCAGACAGGCAGAGTGCATGAACTTCCTAAAAATGTAAAGGCCACCGATGCCGTGTTCCTTTTTTAATACCAAACCTACCAAGAAGATCCGCCTCAAATTAAGGAATTTTATATTCAGAAGGTCAATTCTTACTGAAGAATTACAGAAATCTTCACATTATGCAGAACAAGATGTCAAATTGCAAAATTCACTACGACTAAGAAACAAATATGAATCAGGCCTCGGGGCAGCATTACCTTGAGATGCTTGTGTTTCATCCTCCCATCCAGATGCTTGTGCTTGCTAAACCCCAATTCCTGATTAAAAGAACACACAAATCAAAAGACTGGACCAAAAAAAAAAGCAATCTTGAAATGTAGAAAAGGGAATTGAGTTGATGAAATCGTACGGTGCTGATTACAACCGCGGCGCGCTCCTCCGATCCATATCCTGCAACAGCTAAGGAAAGAAAGACAAGCAGGAGATGAGCAGCATGTAGGTACAGTACAGAAGAGATAGATCCGAGGCGGAATTGGCATAAGCACGCACAAACATACCGGGGCGGTGGAGGCCGAGGAGGAAAACGAGGGGGAGGAGGATGGAGCAGACGACGAGCGCCGGGACGGCGGCGGCCAAGGCGGTGCATCGGCGCTTGGCCGGCGGCGACGGCAAGGGGGAGGAAGAATAATGGTGGTGGTGGCCCTTCATACTGAAGCTGCAGCGAGCAGCAGTGCCACCTTGTCGATCTTCTCCTCGCCGGACGACGGTGAATGTGGCCGCCGGCCGGCTGCTGCTCGCTAATTACTGGAACTACTTAATTAATATAGGAGTATTTCCGCATTAGGCGAGGAAGACACGGAGATGACGGACGGTTGTTTTCCTTCCTCGAGGAGCGTGTCAAGCAAGCGCACTCACACTCTCTCACTCTCTTCTTGTCTGCCTGGCGCCTTGGAGAAGCCGATTGGTTGGACTCACTCCACAATTCTCTCTCTCTCTCTAGACTCTCTCCAGTTTCTTTTGTTTTTGTTTCTCCTCTTTTGCCTTTGCTTTGATGGAGTATTTAGCTTTGGACGTTGTACGTCTCTTTCTCTCCCCAATCTCGTGTCCCCTCTCCTTCGCTGTCTCCCAGATTCTAATTGCCCTTTTTTTAGATAGTTTGGTGTGGCTAAGCTAGCCGGAGTGAATACACACCATTTGCAGCCGCACATCCTAAATGAGCAAACATACCTCCATCGGTTATAAGCTAATAAAAGCCATTGTTACTCTTAAAATAAAATTTACCAACAGATGAGATGAAGGGCATGTTTTTGGATCCAGAGATTTTGTTTTTAAAGTTCGTGTTACATTAAATGTTTAGAGGTTAATTAGAAGTATTAAATATAGATTGATAATAAAACTAATTGCATAAATAAAGTATAATTCGTGAGACGATTTTTTTAAGTCTAATTAATCCACGATTAACAAATGTTTACTGTAGCACAGGACTTTTTTTTAAGTTCATATCACATCGGATGTTTAGACACTAATTAAAAGTATTATATAAAGACTTTTAATAAAACTCACCCTATACTTTAGACTATTTCGCGTAAATTTTGGCAAGTTAAAAATATGAAGGTAATGTTTAGTTTGTTACCTTACTAAATATTGACAAACTTATATGAGTGAAAGTTTCTAAAATCTTGTTAAATAAACCAATTTTTATCAACTTATCAAACAATACAATAGTATTGTTCAAAATGGCAACAATCCAAAGATAATTGCTCTTGCTCTGCTCGTGTCGTCTCGTCCCGTGGAATGGCAGCAGTCCCCACTGTACGTAGCGTAGGTCTTCCTCCATGTGACCCTCACTGCCCATCAACCCAATAACTTACCAGTTTCTCTCTAGTAGTATCACCAAATAGTACTCTTCTACCAGTAATTAGCAATGCCATACATCGATTCATTCTGCTTGACTATAAACCCATTTTTACTCACCAGCAATGCAACTAGTACATGCCCACAACATGTCATGCCGCTGATGCTGATTTTCAATACAATTGCCAATTTGCCATCGATACGATCATACGATTCGATTTTTTAAAAGATAATGATCGATACGATTCAATACAATTGCCAATTTGCTAAAACTCGTATTTTACTCTCTGCACTGTATGCCCACAGCATCCACAATCTGACGCTGACATGCACATGCTCTGTTCTCTTCTCCAGATGGAGTTGTGCACTCGATACGATTCACCGACTTTCTGATCGACCGGACTTGGGTTTGTGCACGTACATCGTATCACTGTACCCCAGATGGATTCGTCAGCGAGCAACTAAACTAAAATAAATATATTGGCCCCCTGACTACTTGGTTCCGTGTTAATTAACTTAATTTGTGTCTCCTGTCAGTTAGTCAGTCACTAAACTCCGCTACCAAATTATCTGGTCAGCCGGCCGGCCGTGCGTGCAAATCGAGTGGCAGTGTTAATTAACCCTCCCTTGTCATTAACCTACATTGCCAATTGTCATCAAACCATTGCGCAACTCGTGCCAAGATTTCATCACCATTAATTTTTTCTATTACATGCTACAGGATTGTCCTTGCGAACCCAACAAACATCCTGCCCCGTAGATCTGCGATACACACACGTGCTCACATGCAAAAGACTCTGCATCGATTGATTCTTTGGCTCTGGATCTGACCGGGCTGGGGCTTAGATTGAGTTAATTTACCTCAGATATTCACAGCATACATCAGCATGTTGAAACAAACCAGTATACCACTCCAATGTCAGAATGTATGCTTTTAGATCAACCACGCGGGCTAATTGTTTCCAACCACTTAAACACAATTTCTATGTGCTTTGGTTTTACTATCAGTGTTGTCATCGCGGTGCAAAATGTACTATCAGCATTAATGTTGGCCCATCCAGGACACAAGAAATCGCATAAAGAAATAAATGCGCGATCATGTAGTTGCCAGGACAGTTTCATTTGGACCAGACCAGCTAACCCCACTGCTTGATCTCCTTTACTGATCCTGCTCTTCTGGATCTCATTGATCTTTGGTACCAAAATAACAGAGACTAGTAGAGGCTGGCACTTGTTGGTAGGTCAAAGACACTATTACAGAGTATTTGTTTGTGTTTTGCTCACGGCCATGCCACTTGACCAGTACGTATATTGATGTTTCAACAGTGCGCTGCAATGATCGACCTTAATTCGTGTTACGAATTGAAAGCAATGTTGACTTGGTGGTAAATTGATTCTCTGGTTACATAGAAGAGTGGAGTATGTGTACTACGCGCGCCTGTACTACTTACCTTCGGTAGCATTCACACTTGAGCAATTTACAGCAAGCATACCTCTTCAGCCTTCACACTTTGAGCAGCATCAAACCTGCAAAGCAATCAGCTTAATTTCCAAAGAGATTACATATCGGTGTAAGAATTTGGCAATATTCTCTGTACGAACAAATCAGAGATCTCAAGGCACTCGAAACAAACCAGTGGGTGATTGATTCGATGCCGCAAACTCAACAGGAGAGAACCACACTTTTGGGCTTTTGGCCAGGAAGCTCACCAAACATTCATCAATTATTCAGATGTGGAATGCTCCTAGCTAGCTACAGTAGGAGTTTGCACTTTAGCCTCCCGGGCGCCACAGTGCAAAAGCGCTATAAAGGTTTGCTACATTGCGGCTTTGCAAAATAGTGCGTGATCTTCGTCTTTCTGGGCTTCAAAAGCCGAAAATTTGCAGCTTCAAGAGCCTTCCTTCGTGGAGACGAAATCAATCAAGTAGTCGACCATATCCATGATTCTTGTTGCAATGCAGGGCCAAACACAAGAATTGAGAAGTATTGGTTCCATGTGTTCCCAGTATGTGTTTTATTCCAGGATTTCAGATAAACCGCACTTGAGCACTTGGTCTTGGATGGGGAAAAGAGAGAGAGTTATAATGAAAAAGCAAAAGATATACTAGTAGTTGCGTGACTTGCATCTGCTTTATCTCATCACCACTTTGCAGTTGCTACCTAAACCAGATTCTACTACTTTACTAGAGAGACTTTTCTATTAATTTGGTATGCTATTATGTTGAGAAATGGACTTATAAGTTTAGCCTCACGATCAAGGAGGAGAATGTTAGTGTGAATGTGATCTACCGGCTAAACAAGTCGGTAGAAAAAGGGCGGTTGCTACAGTGACCGAACCATCAAGAATATCCTCGATCGGAGGATTTACCGTCATTCCCAGTGTCGGTTCCCCCTGTGTGCAGTGACTATAAATAGAGGTCAAACCCTAAGGTTAAAACCTGAGTTCTCTAGCTATCCGATCAAGAAAAGCCACTGAAACATAGGGAAGAACCGAACCACATTCTTCTCCATACCTTCAAAAGAGAGAAGAAAGAAGAACAGAGAAGATGGGAACACCCGGTGATCAATGTATGACCCAATCCCATCTCAATTTATAGTTCCATTTTGTGCCAAACCGATCCAATGCATCCAACAACGCCAACACCACCTCATCTACATGCTCTGTCGTCTTCATCTTCATCTTCTTCCTTGGCGACAAGGAGTCCTCCAACGTCGCCATATTCTTCATCTGAATTGGATTGACCATCTTGGATTGTCAAGGTGCTGCTGCCTTGGTATGTGTATGTATATATGCACACGGTGACCGATTACAGAACTATTCGGATAAGGGTTGGCCATCTACCGAGTACAATTCGGGTACATGATGTCAACCGAGTACAATTCAGACTCAACTAGTTCTTCTGTGAGAAAATTGCCTATTTGACACTAAAAAAAATGGAGGTTGCCTATTTGACACCTAAACTATAAATCTTGCTTATATGTCCACAAACTCACTTTTCTTTACCAAAATGACACTCCCGTCTAGTTTTCCGTCAGCCACCGTTAGTTGGAGAAGAAAGGCTAGGAGAAAAGACGAAAATACCCTTATGCTAATGAGTGGAGAGCCAAATACACCTTGTCAGCCCATTTTGACACAAATCCACTGAACCCTAAACCTAGGAGCGAGAGGAGGGCGGCGCTGGCGGCGTGGCCGCAAAGGAGGACGGCGCGGGCGCGGAGGAGG
>CM002478.1:846511-859285 GCA_000325765.3 Leersia perrieri
ATGACTACAACCAAATAACAAATTAATGGTCGTCTTGAGCACAGCACACATCAGTACTGAAGAGCTGTACATGCTTCAGATTGCTTGACCAATATATAACATCGCAATGGATAATTAAGGCCGCGTCATCAGCGATCTAAACAACATTGTTTATGCTGTTGAAGGACAACGGAAAGACAGCGGAAGTGCACGTTGCTCAACGGAGAGTAGTTGATTAAGCGTGCAAACGTGACGTCTTCCCACTAGATAAGCCCAAAATTAAACTAAGTTGATTCTCCCCGTTTGGTTCAGAACGTCTCCCTATTGGAGACATCGATTTATTTATGTTTCTAACCCTTTCAAAGAATCGTGTGTCCGGCCGGTCTACCTCTACGGCTCTAGCAACAACTTCTCTCCCATGGATTGGATTAATAATTAACTGAACCAATCACCAGTAAACAGCTAGCTAAAGCATGATGATTCACAGAACATGCATGTTAGAGAGACTGGTTATAATTGGTGCTTCTGCACTAATTTAGGTGCCGGATTAGGATAGGATAACAATCCATATTGTGCAGTGCCTAAAAGGTGCTGACGATCAGAGTAGATAAGAAGGGTATGTGCGTCCAAAATCAGGTTGCCGAAGTCATGATGCCCAAAGCACACGCATATGATAGATTATCTCTAAGCTTGCATGCTTACGAAAAGCTAATTAAAAATGTGTGGGGCTTATTACTAGGATCTTCGTGTTGCACTACGTCACTAGGTTTATCCTTGACATAGACATATGGTTGATTCCCCTTCTAGAATTGGTAGTAATTAAGCCAGTAGCTTAATTAGCTAGGTATCCATCATTAATTCCCCTACTCTGATCATGCATCCAGCTTAGAAACTATGGGCCAGAAATTGCCAGACCGGTATTTTGTCTAGTATAGCAATATGGGCCAGAAAGCCAAACGGCCCAGAGTTTCTTCCTTTCCAAGCCGTTTGACAGATGCTACCATTATATTGAGCTGGGCCAGAAATTACAAGACCACATTCAAATGAATGATGCCTTCTTTTTTAATATGCTCAGTATATAAAATATACGGGTGCGTTTGATTGGAGGGAGTTTTTAAGAAGGGATTAGGAGTTTAGAGGGATGAGGCTATTAATTAACTTGTTTGGTTAGAGGACATGGGAGTTTTGATGGGATAGGGATGGGGAATTGAGGGGGCCAACTCCCTCCTTTTCAACACCTGGGGTGGGGGTGGGAATTGAGAGGGAATTCCCTCTTGTGTTGCTAGAATAGATCTCAACCGTTCATTTTCACTTAAATCTATTCTTCATCTAAACGCCCACCTAAATTCCCATCATCTCTACCAAACTAAAGATTGGGACTAAAAATCAAATTCCCTTCTTAATCTCATCATCAATTTCCTCATAAAAACTCTCATTCCTCTTGCCTCAAGTTGCCAAACTCGCAAGTGTATTGCTAAGAGAGTGAAGGAGATGTCGCTCAGCCCCGATACCCATCCCCGACATCGGCGACCGGCGACCTCCCCCCCGCCGGCCGTCGTCAGCTCGATCTCCTCCCCCCCCATCTCTCTGCCCCGGATCTAGAAACTTTCCCCTCTCTGCCCTCTTCCCCCAAACTCCCCTTTCACAAAACAAAATCAATTGTTTCCCCACAAATCCTCGAAGATGGAGAGTTCGTGCCCTGCAGCCAAGATCTGGCTGATCCGTCAGATCCAGTGCCCAACCCTACAATCAAGAGCGGATCTGTGCATTTAAGGTTGGGCGACAGCATCCTACCCTGCCCGCCGGAGTCAGAGCGTTTTCCGCAGGCTACACGCTCAGTCTTCCGTACGGCAAGATCTGCTTGCACGGCGCCAGATCTGGTGAGATCTTTTCGCCCCCCCCTCTAGCCACCAGCAGTAACTACGCTCAGGCTCGCCCTCCCCCTGCTCCGTCGAGTGAGCAGGCGCGTAGGCCGGTTGAAGACGGACGTGCTGCTGATTTGACAACACAGTGCATTCAATCCTCTTCGGGGTTTCCCAAGGAAGATAACAATGCGGACTGGAAAATCGTCAAGCCGAGATTCCGGTGTCGTAAGAAAGAGAAGGACTTCAATTCCCGCAACAACCAGGCGACTCTTAACTCCGGCAAGCTTCGCTTCCTTCAGCATGTCAGAGGGAAATGTTTTAGATGTTTGAGTCCCAGCCATAAAATCTCTGCATGCAGGGAGCCGCTCCGTTGCTGGATGTGCTGGAGCTTTGGCCATCGGTCCGTCGACTGCAAGCGCTCGCACTATAAATCTGCCTTCCAGCGGATGCAAGACCTGCACTCTTCAACCTCCTTCCCTTTGCTCACAGCTGCGTCGAGCTCTGCTCCCGGCTGCCCCCTGGCAACAATGTAGCCAGAACTCCAGGCCCTCGCCACCAGGCCGGTTGACTACCTCATGGTAGCGACAACTGGTGAGGTGGAGCGGCGTCAAGCAAGACACACTGCTCGTTCCCTTGTAGCTTGGTCTGTCGGCGCCGATGACCAGAAGGTTGACATCTCAACTTTTGCTGATGATCTTCGAACGGCGTATCGCATCCGTCGCACTGATGTCCATATCACAAACTTCCATCCCGAAGATTTTCTGATCACCTTCTCCAACCACAGTGATCGGGAAGCGATGCTGCAGGACCCTAGGCTCGACACGAGGCGCGGTCGTGTTTACCACTTCCGCCCATGGGATGCACGCCGGAATGCTTGAGACGAAGAGATTCGCTTTCGTGTGCGCCTGTGCATTGAGGGCATTCCTCTGCACGTGCACACGGAGGTGATTGCTGCTCAGCTGGCGGGCCGCCATTGCTCAGTCCACTACGTTGAGGAGTACTCGCGTCGTGGCTACGACAACTCCACTTATGACATCTGGGTCTGGACCTCGGTCCTTAGTGCGATCCCGAGTAAGGTGTGGTTTACTCTAACCGAACCTGATGTTGAAAGCCCTTCTACTGACATTCCTTTTCTTGAGCTTGATCCTGTGCTGCCGGCGCCAATGGCACACAAGCATGGGGGCACGGTGGCTGTCCTTGTTCATGTGGATGTGGTGAAAGACATGGTGATGCGACGTGGACACTGTTGTCAGTGGCGGCTTGGTGTACCTGACGACCTTGGTCGTTCTCGTGTACACAATCAGCCTCTATTGGCCTGTAGGGTGCTCGGCGCGCCACAGAAGCCGATCAAGAATTTGGGATCGTCTAGGTGGTCGCTCTGGCCACCGAAGTTTTGAGCCTGACCGTGACAGGAACAGGTACAACCAGGAGAACAGAGGTCGGCAGCGTGCACGCGGTGCTGATGACTCTGCTTCCCGCAGCCAGCTTTGATCCCGCTCGCTCACCCCGGTGGACGGGCGAGTGCTCCGCGGCACCTCTTCGTCCATGAAGGTGCTGTCACCAACTGCTTCCTCCCCTATTTTTTCTGCCTTTTCACCTTGCAAAACGCGCTCACCGCGTCGAAGTCGTAGCCCGGCGGCGGGTTCTGCTGCCTCCACAATCAAAGCTGATGTTGCTTTGCCTTTGCCTGTGTTTGACGATCTACTGCCCTCCCAGGTGTCGACTGATGTGATCGACATGCTCGAGCAGCATCTTGACCCAATGCTGTTTGAGGTGGCCATTCAATGCCCGATGTTCTCTCCCGATAGCAATGGTTCTCCATATGTCTCACCTGTATACTCTATCTCTGCAATTGCAGATGCAGGTCTTGCTGAAACGGCGCTGCTGGCGGCGGCACAACACACCACTCCTCCTGCAGCTGCAAGTCTTGCTGATCAGGCACATGTGATGGCGCGGACGACGGCGGGGACGGACTCCACACCTCCCCAGCAGATGGCTAACCGCTTTGTTGCTGCAATGTCGACTCCACTTCAGCAGTCGCTACTCCCTGCGCCGAGCACCAAAGCACGACGCCCCTACCGCTCAAAGGTGAATTCTCCTGCTAGGCACAGAGTCAAATTGGCACTCAAAGCCAAGAGGGGCATGCGCCTTGAGCAGATTGCTCAGGAGATGCTTGCAAACAAATTTGGTGTCTTGGAAACGAATAAACCCTTGACTGACCAAATAAAAAAACTGTACTTGCAGCACTACAAGAAGCCACTCTCCAGCGATGATCTGAAGACAATTTCGGCTCTGGTGGAGAAAGACGGATGCAAGAACATTCTTCTCAGGGCCGCTCGCGTCCTCGTGAAGAATTGAAGGCCGAACTTCAGAATCTTGCGTGTTTCTCGACCAAGTTGTTTACTCGCTCGCCAATGTATCCAGATCACTCTTGTGCTGCTTATCAGTTGGTTCCTGTTAAGAGCACTCGCTCGCCAATGTATCCAGACTGCTCTCCTACTACTTGTCAGCTTGTTCCTGTTAGGTGCCTGCCTGCTATGTGTTTCTGCCACAATGTCTTTTTGTGGATGTGTTTCTTAGCAAACAGCACACCAAGCTTTACCTCCCTCTGTGCTCCATGTCTATGGCGCCCCCGAACTGTAGTAGTGTCATTGTTTCTTAATGTCAGAAGCTAATGTTTTCATCTTCAATTGGAATGTTAGAGGCCTCAATGCGCCTGCTAAGAAGGATGCTGTCAATCTTCTTGTTAACCAGTCGCAGGCTACGATTGTCTGCCTCCAGGAATCTAAACTGCAAGTCGTCGATGATCATACAATCAGAAGAATCCTTGGGCCACGTTTTATTGATAACTATTCTTTCCTACCAGCCCAGGGATCATGTGGCGGGATGATCTTAGCCTGCGATGATCGTTTCTTTTTTCTCTCAAACATCCTGCTTAGAAACTACTCTCTCTCGGCCACATTAACAATGAAGGAGACCAATGTGGCGTGGTCCATTACAACTGTATACGGACCACAGTTGAATAGTGAGAAAATTTTGTTCCTTGGTGAACTAAAGGAGCTCAAAAGCTGTGCTTGACCAGTGGCTTCTAATTGGAGACTTCAATCTCATTTACCATGCTTCTGACAAGAACAACGATCGCCTTGATAGAGCCATGATGCAGCGATTTAAGGGGGTTCTGGACTTCCTTGAAGTCAAGGAGCTCCATTTGTTTGGGCGAAGATTTACTTGGGGACAACAATGCTTAAACCCAACTTTAACCAAAATCGATCGTGCTTTTTGCTCCACAGATTGGGACCTCTCTTTCTCCACCGCTCACATGTGTGTGTTATCTTCTTCTATTTCTGATCATGCACCACTCTTCATCGCTGGAGCTGAACGGCGAGACAAGCCTCAAGTTTTTCGTTTCGAGTCTTTTTGGCTCGAAATGCCAGAGTTCTTGGAAGTTGTTGCTCTTTCTTGGAATAGACCGTTGGCAGCGGTTGATCCCCTTGCCAGACTAAGTTTAAAACTCTCAAGACTGGCACGCGATCTTCGATGCTGGAACAGATATACCCTGGGCGATCTTAAACTACAACTCGCAATTGCAAGCGAGGTGATTCTTCAACTTGATGTTGCGGAGGAGGACAGAACTTTGTCCTGCGAAGAAGTTGAGTTGAGAAAAAAATTTAAAGCTCCGGGTTCTAGGGCTTTCCGTCCTAGAAAAAATCAGATTGAGACAACGCTCGAGAGTTGTCTGGCTCAAGCACGGCGATACAAACTCTAAGTTTTTCCAAGTTAAAGCGAATGCGCGAAGAAGGAAAAACTACATCTAATCATTAATTACACTGTCTGGAGTTGTGGTCACCAAAGAACAAAAAGAAGAAGCCCACCGGTTCTTTTCTGACAGAATCGGTTCTTATGCTGCTAGAACCAAAGCCCTCAACTGGGAGAGAATTGCTTTAGCAAGGGTAGATCTCACAATCCTTGAAGCTGACACTGATCTTGATGAACTCGAAGCAACTATAAAGAGTTTGACTCCCGAAAAAGCACCGGGGCCGGATGGGTTTATTGGAAGCTTCTTTAAGAAGGCCTGGAACATCATCAAGGATGACCTACTAAGTGCAATTCAACATTTTTTAAACCACAATGTGAACAGATTGAATGACTTAAACAGAGCCCTTGTTTGTCTCATACCGAAGAAAGGTGAAGCTATAAAGATGGAAGACTATAGACCGATAAGCTTAATGCATAGCTTCTCGAAGATTGTTTCTAAGCTCCTCGCAAACCGCCTTGCACCTTTCATGAATGACTTGGTGTCACAAAACCAAAGCGCCTTTATTAAAAAAAGAGCTCTTCACGACAATTTCCTTTTCATTGAGAACCTGGTCAAGAGATTTCACAGAAAAGAAAGGCCAATGCTTTTCATTAAAATAGACATTTCCAAGGCGTTCGACACTATTAGCTGGCCATACCTCCTTGAGGTACTTTTGAATTATGGTTTTGGACATCGTTGGTGCAACTGGATTGCAAACCTGTTGGGCACGGCATCTTCCCAAGTGCTGGTGAATGGCTCTCCGAGTAGAGAAATTGTTCATGCTAGAGGCATCCGGCAAGGGGGTCCAATTTCACCTATGTCCAATTTCACCTATGCTTTTTGTGCTAGCTATGGAACCTCTTCACAAGCTTTTCCTACAAGCTGAAAATGAAGGTCTTTTCAGTGCCTTACAAAGCAGATCACATAGATTACGCTGCTCGTTTTATGCAGATGACGTGGCTTTCTTTGTTGCACCAAAAGAGGAAGAGCTCATAGCTCTGCGTAAAATTCTTGTGCTATTTGTAGAAGCGAGTGGCCTGCACACAAATCTTCATAAGACGGATCTGTTCCCAATTGCCTGTGATACCCAGCAAATTGCCCATTTACTCAATTCCTTCCCGGCGACCCTAAACAACCTCCCCTGCAAATACCTTGGAATCCCTCTGCATGTGAGAAAACTAAGGAAGGTGGATCTTCAACCACTGATCGAGAAATCTGGTGCAAGAATCCCTGGTTGGAAGGGTAGGTTCTTTTCTTACCCTGGACGGGAAGTGCCGGTTAAATCCACAATGACCGCCACCTCGATTTTCCATCTATCTATTCTCCCCCAAAATAAGTGGTTGTACAAGAAAATTGATCGCCAAAGGAGGGCTTTCTTATGGAAGGGAGATGATCCAGACAAGGTCAGCGCTGGCAGCTCTCGCGCACTCTCCGCATACGGTGGCTTTGGTTGAGTTGGACCGATGAAGCCAAGCCATGGAATGGTATGGATACACCTTGCAATGAAATAGATTGCGACCTTTTCCGGGCAGGTACAACAATTACCATTGGTGTCGGTGATATGGGCCTGAGGTACCACGTGACAGCAATATAAAACGCCTTGGGCCCACCAAAGCAAGGTGATAAAAGGATTAGACCCGGGTGGAGTGGCCCGGGTGAACCCTGGGGCTCCCTCCGGGAGGAAGCAGACGACCCCGGGGAAGCACCCGGGGGCCCTGTAGATGACCCACACCAATTCACCCCTCAGAAGACTTGCGGAAGGGAGCGGCGCTGCGCTCCCAACGGCCGCATTCATGAGGGCTAGCACGGCCTCACCGTATTAATGGCGATGTGAAACGGCGCTGCCAACCCCCATCATCATTCCTTTCCCTCTGACCGAGGGGAGGAGGCGTGGGCGGCCACGGCAGTCATGGGTGACCGTGCGGTCGCCCACGACAGGACGCCCCCTCTGCCCCGTCTTCGTCGCATTTAATGCGAGGAGGGCAGCGTGGAGGAGGAGGGCAAGGGTTTTTCAACCCCTACAGTTAACCTGCTCTACGGCCTACCGGCTCTGGCAGGGGAGACAAGCGACAAGACCCTACGACGTCTGCAGCGCCTTCTCTACCAAATCCACTCCTGATCCCAGATTACACGGCGGACAGGGGAAGTTGGTGAGAAGAGCGTGCCGACGTGCCTGCGATGTCGGTATGGTGTAATCTACTCTTGGCGTCCAAGGAAGAGAGAGAGGGAAAGCCGTTGTGGTGTTCCCTTGAGTATAAAAGGAGACCCAGGCTCACAGTAAGAGGGGGACCTTTCGGTAAGCCAGACTTAGAGGAAAAAACACCCACGCTTGTAAGCAAGAACATTCCTCCCACAATAGTAGACACATAACAGGAGTAGGGTATTACGCTGCGGCCCAAACCTATAAACTCTTGTCTCCACTCCCTCACGGGATCGGGCTTTTCTTATTCTTCACGCAATCACAGAGCTCGGATCGACCTGTACCCCTGGGCCGGACAAAAAAGGGGGTTTCACGAATCCCCGGTGGAGGAGTTTACGCTCCGACAATTGGCAATGGAAAGAAGACCTGTTTTTGGTCTGACAACTGGCTTGATGGGCAGTCACCAAAAGCAATTGCGCCACTTGCCTACAGACTTGCAAAGAGAAAATCTGGCTCTGTCCATCGAGAGTTGGCTAATAATCATTGGTTACAAAATTTACTCCCGATAACAACGATTGAGGAAATCAATGTTCTAATTACCCTCGCAGGCAGGCTTCAGGTGCTGCAACTACAGGCAGATGCGTAGGATTCCATCACATGGAATTGGAATGCCAATGGAATTTATTCGGCGAAGAGTGCCTACTTAGCGCAATTCCAAGGATTGACGACTTGCTTTCCTTTCCAACCACTCTGGGGCGCCACAACAGAGCCGAAGCATAAATTTTTTGGCTGGCTGGTGTTACATCAACGTACCCTAACTGCAGATAATCTTCTAATTAAACACTGGCCTTGTGATTAGATCTGTGCTCTTTGTAGAGAAGTTTTTGAGGATTGCACTCATCTGACTTTAGCCTGCAATTTTACTGAACAAGTTTGGAATCTGATCTCGACTTGGTTTGGGTTACCCCCTCTTTGTGCCCGACCGCAATCCGAGAAGCTTGTAGACTGGTGGGACTCAATGTGCAAACTAACCCCGAAGAAGGAGCGGAACAAACTTATTGGAATTCTCCTAGCTACCTGGTGGCATATTTGGCTCGAACGAAATCGTCGAATTTTTCAAGACCTTCACTCTCCACCTTCCGAAGTTGCATACCGAATCAAGGAAAATATAGCCCTTTTAAATTATGCGAGGATTATAGCTTAGGCTAAAATTCTCCAGCCCGGCCCTCAGGCCGGTTGTTTTTCTTTTTGGCTACCACATCCTACGCGATGCTCTGGCCAATCCCTCTTTTTCTCTCGTAATGTAAAACTTTTTCGCTCCTTCTAATATATCCGGCAAATCTCCTACCGTTTAAAGTTCAAAAAAATATATAAAATGCTACACTTGAGCTGTTTTGCTGACAGATACTAGAATAAGTAGCATATATAAGGTTGGATACCAAGTAGAATAAGTAGCATATATAAGGTTGGATACCAAGAAGGGGCTTGGTATCATTGGAATTAAGAGAGAAGGGTGAAACACGCGCCAACTGCCGAGAACGGGAGTCGAACGCGGGTGGACGCGCACGCACACCAGTGCTCTGGCCACTGCGCTATGCGCAGGTCTCTATAAGTAGCATATATTATATTTAGCTTAAGAGGCTAAGTTTAGCCAAGCAGATTCATGTGTTGTAAATTAAGAAGGGAATATACATGGGGTTGTTCATTACAAGTGTAGTACAGGTAGGCATGGAATACTTTTCTTGCATCTATCCAAGATCATACATCTTGCAGCTGATCTCAGATGAGCCAGCTGTCCAGCTGAAAGAAACCATAAGGGCTACAATGTCAAATATTCCATATATACGTACTCCGTATAACCGTATTTCAATTCTCCAAAGTAGCCAGCTGTAACTCGATCTTTTCAGGGGTCAAACTGTCTAATTAGTTTCAAGATCAAGCATTTCTGTTCAGTACTTGTACATTGCGATATATAATATATGAATTGAATAGGTCACTGCACATTATTTCAACGGAAAAAACTGATATTCCTCCATACTGGATTTTTGATAAATATGGCTTGACTTAAAAAGGTACAACCACTTATTACAAAGTCATCACACCGGCCAACCAAAACGACACCCACTTATTTAGTTATTCAATCCTCCATACTGAATAACTGACCAAATTAATTATCTTGACAATGTTTTTGATAAGAAGTGTTTTTCAATTTGCCCGTCTAGAATGCTAGCTAGCGCAGCAATATGTTATTTACTTATCTTTTGCAATTGATTAGCTAGTTTTTCTCACTAATTAATTTGTCGGTTGTACGTAACTATATATACGTGGATTTAAACCCCAGTCTTGACTCCTGAATCCTGATCAGAGTTAGGTGAACTTGGGTTTTGCCGTTTTGGTATGGACGGCAGAAGGCATGCATATGCATGCAGAAAGATGACGCATCTGCATCGATTAAATTAGCTGGAGCCTGGACGTACGTACACGCCTATATATATATAGCTTCACAGCCAGTTGTTCTTTCTAAAATTTGTATATGTTATTTTTAATTTAATAACTCCAAAATTCAATGTTACCTGTGATTTTAAACAACTTCTACAAACTTATTTAAATATTGCAAGCTGATTGGGGCAGACGTAAAATCATATTTTCTAAAGTTTCATCTCTTTATTGGAAGAGCGTGTCTATTAAAACAAGAACCAATAACTAAACTTTCGATACTATAAAAACCAATTTTTCCTTAAAATAATGGTTAAAATATTTTTTAGCAAATAACTCTAAAACTAAATTAAACTAGAGTGTCCTAACGCTAACGGTACCATTAAACAGAAGGGTCCTAAAGTATATACCATAAAGCTAGAGTGATGTCTAGCAAATATGTTTGTATATATATGCACTACTTTTGTTATATTCTTTAATTTATATATGTAAATAAACTGCATGCAAGTATCAATTGAAACTGCTGCATTAATTGCGAGTGATCGATATATAGGACATATATCGATCAGTATAGGCAACAAACACAATTATTGTCATTTGGATAAATTGATTAACCAATCAATGGTATATTTTGTCAAATTTAAAACCTAGGGTTATATACAAGCCATACTTTTGGATGAGCCGTGCATTTGGAGCAGATCAGTTTACCTAATCAAAGTCAGCGGTCAAGAAATGGAGCTACTAGCTTGTTTCAAGTTTCAACTCGCGGTCCGGCCTCCAGATCCAACTTGAGCGCCTAACAGATAAAATGGACCACACATTTATGTGCTCTGGAATTGAAGGCATGCATGCATATGTGCTGTACATATATTTTTTTTTTTGAAGGGATGTGCTGTACATATATATTAGCACGTGTTAGTCATTTGTGGAATTGTAGGGATTCATTTGTGGAAATGTAGGGAGGCCTGGTTAATATTGCTCTCATAGTCTAAGAGCGACCAACTTCGATTCCTCCACGCATGCTGATGTATATACCTATATGTATATCAGTATATACTGCGCGCCTGCAGGTATGAAGTATGAACAGCCGTTGTTTTGCATGCATGCAGACTATTTCTTTGACCATGCATGCATGAATGTTGCTAGCTAACTACTCCTAGTTAATATCATATCATGCATCAGTCAAACATATGTTGCTGGTATATACAATGCGGCTTCCATCTGTAAAACTAAAGAAATTAATATTATATATGTTGAGACCTGGCTTGTGCCTAACTAAATGATTAATATTTAATATGCAGTTTCAGACGACTTAGACTTATTAAGCAGCTCGTAGCCTCGAAGCACCGATCGAGTCACCGACGTTTCAAGAACAGGCCGGTTAGAAAACAGCGAGCACGCTGCACGCCCATCATGCACTGATAGTGTTACTATTATGGACTAGATCGACGATGAGTTGATGACTATACGTAGTAGGATCTGACGCGGCGCTAAATTTAATTATAATGGTAATTAGGCTTTAGCTTGTCAAAAAGGGTCAGCATGGCAATTGCGAAGAAAGATACCTGCACAGCCCTCCGGACTCCGGACAACAAATTAAGCAGTAAATTGAACTGGGAATAGTGATCAGCATGCGATGACAGCTGCGGCCCGAAATAGTCATCTGAACTAAATGGTACAAACTTTTTTTGTTGGGGTCCATTACAGTACATAATAGTACTAATAATAGTACTAGTTATTGGTGGGACTAGGATAAATAAAATATATTTGTTAACTTAAAGAATTACCCACCGCGTCATAGACTTAACTATTATTCTAACGTGAATACAACCACATTTTTATTTTATTTTTTGCATAACAAGATAACATAGTTAATTAGGGCCATCCTTTCCATTCAAACACTATATATATACTATTGCAAACTATAGGTGTATACTACTATGTGCTAACCATTGATATATATTCACTAGTATAATTGACTAATATAAACTAGTATTGGATATCGTAAATAAATCTATTTTTTAAAGAAAAAGACCAACACAAATTCGAGATTAAAATCTGAAGAAAAATAGTCAAGCCGGCCCAATTAATTAATTTTGGGTAAGAAAGCGTTAGAAAACAATTATAACCATATGATTTGTATTTTTCTCAGCACTATACATGGAAGTCAAGTGACCTACCGTACCACACAAGCCTTCACCTTCCACACAGATTGAGGTTTTCTTTGGGTCGGTTCCTAGCTGTAGCTGTCAATATCAGCACTAGCTAGCTGGCAAAACAGATTGAGGTTATAAAGAAGAATATAATAACAAGAGCTATTTAATTATAGATTAATCTAGATGTGGATCTAATTAAGAACAAGTTGCACAAATCTGATTAATTTGACGGCCACGATATACTTCGTTTGGCAACAAGAGCGGCACCGTACAACCATTAATTTTTTTAATCATATTGAAACCGAGTGAGAACTTCTCTTCCTTGCTAGCCAAGATTTTTGTGGGCTTCCTTGTTATCCCCCCTCAAAACCAGGGAAAAGGTCTCAAAGCATTATAAAGCTA
>CM002478.1:891905-912604 GCA_000325765.3 Leersia perrieri
TACAACCACAGTATCATCACTATTATGACGAGACAAACTCTTTGTATCTCCTGAGGTGCCTCTAGAGAGTGTACGCCCTAAGGGATGCTGAAAACCTAAATGAGGATTACAACCATTTCCTGATCTTTGCACGAGATTGGACTTCAGTTCTGTACAACTTCTGCTTTGACCTGCAACATATTCCAAGTTTCCAACATCAAGTACCATTCCATCAAACCACCAACAGTAACAAGCATTTAAAAAGTATGGATCTTGAATAATGATAATTAAAGTTCTGTCAAGAAGGTATTTTTCATCCAAACCCTTGATCAATAAGCATTCAACAGAGAGAATCTTGACAAAGATAACACTGGTTAATAAGGAATATCAATTTGCATAGCCTGAGATATGTTATTTCACTGAAACATACCTTCAACTTGGTTCGTGGATGTAGCAATTGATTTAGCATTGTTAGCCATTCGTTCCTGCTGCACTCTTTGTTTCCTCCTCTTGTATAGTTCCATGCGGTGAATAAACTGTTCATGTGCTTTCTGCAGTTCCCCAATAGGCTCTGCAAGGCTATTGAATACATTGGTAAGTACCTGCCTTTACTTTGCCAAGAACTGAAAATTGAAATATATTTTGACATGGTTTCACTTGCAAGCTGCAATCCAACGTTTTGTGGCCCAAGGTTAATATATTTTCATGCAAGATGCCGCCTTCAGTTTAATGGCCTGAAAGAACCAGCATGAATATATGCTAAAGCTGTAATGTTTCACATATGTACTAATTGTTTTGCAGTAGGCGGATCTAAGAATAAGATACACCCATTGACAATTGAATTATTGATGGTAGTACATAACTTTTTGTTTATGTATCAGAACATATCAGAAAAAAAGGACATACTAGTTGTTGTTTTGAACAGTAGTTTAAGAAATAAGAGCAAACTGTAGGAGCAAAACATGATATCAGCAACAAAAATGGGGTAAAATCTTACTTGTGGGTTCCCAAGCAGTACATCTTCTCAGCGTCCTCAAACCTCTTGTGCTTCTCATAATACAGTGCATAAGCCATATAAAATGCAGCTCTCTTAAGTCCTATCCTGTTCTTTTCCATCTTCTTTAGCAATGGCTTTGCATCTTTCACATAGTCCATCTACAGCATTAGAAAATGGAAAGATCAAAATAGGATGTTTCAGTCGAAAAAAAAAAGACTTGTGTTGTGCTTAATGAAAGCCAGATTATTCTTAATAATGGAGCAAACCAAATATGCAAGTTATAGAATGAGCAAGCAAATAATAGTATGAAATGGGGGACATCGGATCGAAATCGCTATCAGATTATTGTAGATTCAACTGGCACTGGGCAAACCTGGAGCCCCAAAGAAATGGATATTAGAGTGGAACTGCAACCAATGAACCTCGGCCTATCTCAACAGATCCCCAATAAAATGGAATCCACTATGACGACATCAGTAGAGAGGAAAGCAGTGCGGATGACTGGTTGTGGAAGAAGGTGGCTGACCAGCTGGATCCAGACGAGGAGGTAGCGGGGATCGTCGCGGTACCGGGCGTCGTCCAGGAACTCTTGGGCGCACTTCTGCAGGAACCTGGGCAGCTTCGCCCGCAACATCGCCGGCTGCAGTGCCGCCTCCAACTTCCGCATGCCCCTAGCAAACGAATCGAATCGAATCGATCGATCAATCCCAAATGCATCAAGTATAAGGAGAAGGGATGCGCGTATGATTGGGAGCCGTAAGATGGAGCTCATACCGGAGCCATGGGCGGAGGGGGTCGGAGCCGGAGTAGGAGCGGATGTCTCCCACCACCGCCGACAAGAGGTCCTTCTCCTTGTCGCCGCCGCCGGCGCTGCGGCTGCACTGCTGCTCGGCCGCCGCCGCCATGGAGTGGTGGATTGGACTGGCGGCCGCCAGCCGAACTGCCCAAAACTGAGCTCGAGAGGGGGATTTCCGGGTTTGAAATCTCTGGGTGGCTAGTCCCGTCCATTTCACACACTTGTCGATGACAGGTGGGTCCGCTCGTCACGTTAACATATAGATCCGGGCCCACCTGTCAGGCATTCATCTCTGGTACGCGGCATCTCGCAAGAGGCAAGACGCCAGTTCGATCGTGGGGATTGCAGATAAAGATCGAGAATCACAAATTCAATATCCCTCAGTCCCTCACACTATGGTAAAGGAAGAAATTTGTGAACTGATTCAAACTTTGTTCGAAATCCGTTTTGCATATACAAAAAAGATATGTTCACGTAAATACTGTGACCAAAGGCCACAGATGACAATGGAGATGAGAGAAAATTCAACTCTGCAGTGCGAGCAAAGAAACACCTATAGGATTCAAGCCGTTTTGAGAAAGAGATCCTGGAGATCAACAATGTCGGCAAGGACTCCAGCTGCAGTGGTATCGTTGCCAGCTCCAGCGCCTTGAATCACCAGAGGGGCATTCTCGTAGCATCTGCTGTATATCTCCACCTGCCATACGAGAAACAATTTCTCATTTTTTAGTTTTCAAATCAGTAATATCTAACAGAAAAAGTGAATGTGTACAAGCACAGAAAGATTAATTGAACAAAAGTCACATATCAAACAAGCTTTCATCCCGTAATTTTTTTTTCAATCTACTTCTAACGCATTACAGGCCAAGCCAAACAATGCCTTCTATGCTGAAATATTCTAACAAATGGAATGCAGTTAATAAGAATGCAAAGACATTTCCACATCCAATGATACGCCAATACAGACCCTGCTCACACTGGTAGGCTCTTTTGGTTTCACCTGAAAATAACCAGCCCTTTAGGGTACCAACTGCACAGTGCCGCTTGACACTGGAAAAAAGAGTAAAGAGAGGAATAGCATACCACATTGTCACTTCCTCTCAACCTTCCCAGTGCAGAATTTTTCGGGACCTCTTGAATGCCCACTTGGCACCTACAAAATTGGGATGTTACTCTATACAGCCATCCTATCATTACATAATGCATGAAATAGGCAATTAACGAAGCCAAACATGATACTTCCGCCGTTTTATTTTCAACTAACCAACATCATACAAATAAAAAAGGAGGCAGCACATTGTTGATGATGAAATACCATAAGTTCATAATAAGCATTCCTTTTTTTTCTCCAATTAGCAGTACTCCCTCCGGTTGCAAATGTTTGACGCTAGTTAGTTCTTTTTTGAACTAACTAGCGACAAATAAAAAAGGGTGGAGGGAGTATTACAGTGGATCTAATTGGTAACAATAACAGTAAAATTAAACCATATTGTAGATTCAAAAGATAGATTCGAGGCTTTGACAACAGTATACTTTGCATATGAAAACACTGATCGATTGATGCAGATGTACAATAACATCACATTGGGAAGGATACATACCCTGTGCTTTCAATCTTACAGACATAGCGAAGAACATTTCCTTTTAAAGATGCTGACTTGACTCTTTCTTCAATGCTTTTATCAAGTTGTGCTAAACCACTTTCAAGGAATTCCTTTGTGGACATTGCATCAGGTCCTAATTCACTGGGATATAAACTCTCAACCTGAAGATAATTACAAAATTAGTACACCTGAATTGTTTTTATAAACAGAGTGCCTGTTCAATTACAAACAACTTTCTCACTCGAATGTAGGGTCAGAGCATGTGCATAAATATAGTGGTTATGTATAAATGAGAAAAATCCAGAATAATTGGTGATTTTGGGCCAGGGGTTAAAATTTTCAAAATCAAAGTTATTACATCACAGACAGAAAATAATTGAACTAGCACCCACTACTACTAAGCTAATGGTTGCATAAACTAAATAAAAACTTCAAAGGCTGGGAGGTATTCACTTTTCTCTGGATCATAACATGCATGAGATGTAATTTAGTGGTATCATTTAATCCCCATTCTCCAACAAGCCTGAACAATGAGTCCAAGGTGATTCTAGTGACCTGATATTGTAGAAGAATGTGAAGCCTATATTAGACAAGAGCTGGCCTTTTTCGTAGCAATCCATGTGACAAGATATTATAGAAGTAGAACTGAAGAGTAAAAGATGGTTCCAAGTAATGTTTCAGGAAATATCACCAGCTAGGATCATATGAACAAGAATTGAATCATTTCAAACCAACTAGATTGTTTTTGGACAGCCAGAATAACAGTAAAGCAACTAGATACCAATTTTAGCTATAATAACGAAAAATCAGCTCATGCACACTGAACCATGTTTATACAAACACTAAAGCACACAAAAATATTGAGAATCCTAAATATATGCATACATTAATATCCTCCATGCTGATCCGTTGCCCCAGAAGCCTAGCTAAGATCAATGCCTGAATTCAAGGAAGAATTTGTTAGACCTCACCACCTAATTGACAAAGAGTGAAACTAATCAAATAAAAGTATAAAACGTCAAAAACCTAAACACAAACTTCTGTTTTATAATAAACTTTATTTGAACCATTTGTCAATAATTCAATATCTATTTGCAAGGTTATCAATTGAAACTAATCGAAATAGGATCAATGCATGATACAGGCTTTCCTAAATTGGAGTAGTATTTTATGATATTGATGTGCTAGAAAATATATTTTGGATAAAGTCCTAGTATGATACAATTAAACATAAAAAAGGGATATACAACAGAAGTTCACAACATACCAGTTTGTGGAATTAATGGCAATGGTTAACAAAGATACAGATAAAGTTAACTGTGCAGAGTATTATGTAATTCATCAGATGCAAAATTTTGAGGCATCTAACCTTTCTAGCTACATCCATCCCACTGAGATCATCACGTGGATCTACCAATATAAAAAAGATGAGTAAGTGCACTTATCACAAGGATCAGTAGATTTTCGGTAAACATGAAAAATGTAATTCATGAATGTTATAATGTCAGAAGTGAATGAATAAAATTTTCAACCTGGTTCTGTATAACCAAGAGATTTGGCAGTTTTCACAACTTCACTAAATCTCTTTCCGTCCTCCAGCTCACTCATCACATAACCAAGTGTACCTGCAGGAACATAGGAATGAAGATGTGTACTGCTACTTTATTTGGAAAAGAGACACCTTTTATAAACGAATAAGCTAATAACTGTGTACCACTCAGACTGCCAACAATACGAGAAACTGGATCTCCAGACGCAATAATACGGGTTACAGAAGCTATTACAGGCAAACCAGCTCCAACCTAAGAGTAATAGTTGTAAATATCAAATATCACCAGACGTCCTTTGTAATAATGGAAACAATATAAATCATACAACGATAGATGAAAGAAATGAATGAATATCCATGAATACAAAATATAAAAAATATTTAATTGTGAAATGAAGAAATTACTAGTGCCAAATGCATACAGTAGATTCAAATCTTATGCGACGGAAGTTGGAGACCAACTTTTCAAAATCCTTCTGCATGAAAAAAGTATGCATTTGATAAGCAGATATGAACTTAAGTATCAAAAGAACAAAAAGTATTGAATGGAAGACTTTAAGCAGGACATTACATAAGCACAAGTAAGTGGCTTCTTATTTGCCAATACAACGCAGCATCCACAATCCACGGCATCCTTTAGCATACTAACAGTATCATAAGTTGCGGAGCAGTCAACAAGTACGAGACCTGCAAGAGGAGTGTGAGGTAAGAACAGAAAAAAGATACATTTTCTAGTTATATTTTAAAAAACAGCATGTAACATCATTCAATAACAATAGACAACATATCAGGAATTGCAGTTTATTCACTGGTTAATAATCCATAAAAGATTCATTCTGTGTAGGGAAAAGGATAACAAACCAGTTGTTTTCCCAAGAACACTAGCAGTGTCTAAAACTTTCCTCCTAGCCTCAGAATTGCTGAATAACTGGCACTGTCCTGAAATTGACCATCCAACCATACATTACTTACATTTCACTTGTACTGTTGGGCGAATGTAAATCCATGACAAAGTATTCAAGTTTCAATTAAAGGAAACTATGTAAAATTGGAGATGGAGCGCAGGCAATTGTGAATCATGTTAGAGACCAGCAACCAATATATCCTGGAAAAGGAAGAACGAGATAGAATTGGGTTACCTCGAGCGAGTAGGGCGGATAGGGGCGACCCTGTGGACTTGGCGGTGCAGAGATCAGAGAGGAGCGCATCATCGAGGCCGTTGGAGTGGAGATCCTCGGCGACAAGAAGAGAGGAACTGTCGGCGACGCCGACCACCCGGATGGCGACGCCCTAAAATCGGTGGCGGCAGCCGGCAAAAGTAGCAGCAATCAGAACGCCCAATCGGAGGAGGGGAGAGGAAGAGGGAGGGGCTGATCAGACCCAGGCCTACCTGGTTGGCGTGGAGCGGGCGGCAGGAGACGATGTGGCGGAGGAGTTGGCGGCCGACGCCGCCGCAGCCGAGGAGCACCACGGGGAGGACAGACCTCACCGCCGGCGGCGCCATTTGCACAGCAGCCCACGGAGCAGTAGCACTGTTTTGCTTCACAGTTTCAGGGGCCCTTCAGCTAGTATTTTACAGCATTCGTCCATTCGGCCCTAAAATATTCGGCCTAGCCCACTCACCACTTTTTGGAGGAGGAATAAGTCCACTTTAGGTTCCTCAACTTGACATCGTATTCCAAAATGGTCCCCAAATCCTAATACCAGAAATGTTACAACCTAAACTTGCAAATCCTGTCCAAAATAGATCCGTGAGCAGTATGGAGGGGTGGTTTAGCCGACATGGCATTGTGGACCCACCTGTAAGTACATAGATAAAAATAAAAAAATCCAACTCCTCTCTCCTCTCTCTCTTTCTCTCCTTGGCCAGCTGGTGAATGGTGGCGGCAATCCTTCCCCACCTCCCTTCGGCTTGCCAATGTGGTCACTGGTGCTCGATGCGGGAGTAGGACGGTGGGTGCCAGCAGCAAGGACATACAACGAGAAGCACAGTGGGGCCTGACGGCAGCGAGGGGGGGATGAGGGGTGGTGTGAACATGGGTGCCCCGATGGTGGCGAAGGGATTATAGGTGGACCAACAACGGTCAGGTGGCGTCGCACACCTCAGCTGGCGTAGGAGGAATCGAATCCGGGGAGTTGTATCCGTGATCCCCACCCACACGAACCCTTAGCTCCGGTGAGCCGCCGCCGCAGCGCTGGTGGCCTTCGACCTCTCCGATTGCGTTTGCTCTGGCTCCAACGAGCTCCCCCGCAATGTCACATGGCTTGCCAAGCTCGCTGCCTTCCCCGAGGTCTCCGCCACCATCGCCGCCTTGTCCGAGGCCATCACCGCCGGGACACGCCGTTGTTTGGGACGGGCATTATGCAACAACGGATTTAGTGGGAGGCATCCTCTACCCTCTCTACGACCAGATCAAGCAAGCAGGGTGATGGGCTGCAGCGGACTCCTACCTGCCCATCACCACTGCCTGCGGCCTCTGCAAGATGGCGTTGTCGACCTCCGTGGGATGAAGAGAAAAGCATGAAGAGAGATAGGAGGTGAGAGGAGAGAATATAGGCATATGACATGTGGGACCAACATATTTGTTATTCACGTTTTTGCTGACTGTATGCCACGTTGGTGAAAACCGGGACAACACTGCCGAGGAACCTCGTTTACACTGGTTTTGTAAGATGATGGATGCGTTGTATACAGTTTTGCTGTTTAGGGATGTTTTTGAAAGTCGATGACAAGATTAGGGACCTCAGATGGACTTTTTCTTTTGGAGGATGATTTAGGGCAGTAACAGACACAGGATTTTCATAATGAGTATACAAAGTTAAGACAACTATGTATTAGTTTGTCTTATCGTTGTCAATGAGAAAACAAAATTCATATTGGTTTGCCGAAAACCAAGCGAAGGCCAGTGAGAACTAAAAACTTTTCTTAAAAAACCAGGTAAATCCACTAATTTTTCACAAACCAATCCCGATAGTTTCAAAAGTTTGACAAATTTTATACGCATACCACATATATAAAATCCATATGCATAAGACAAATAAACCATTTAATTTGAGGATAAAAAGAACTTAATCACTTATGAGCACCATGCATATAGTAACTTAATTTCCAGTGAACTGATGAACTGCTTGTTTTCAGCTCTTGTCCAATAGATTTTAAATCCAAACGATCTACAACCTAAAATCACAAATTCAACCGTGTGCATATATCAACTGTCAAGTTATTTATTTTCTAATTTTTTCAATCAAGAATTAATCCAAGGACAAGAGAGTATAATGGAGAGAGAGAAGTTGCCATCGCTAAACACAATTGTGCCCTATCGTTAAAGAGAAAAGAAAATAGGCTTATGTGCCATGGGTTGTACTGCTAATTTTACGGCCTGGCAGCTATCTTGGTCCAACAATCTATACACATGGTTAATATGCATACATATAGTTGATTTTTTGCTTAAAAAATTTATGGTTACAATTGTACCCCATGTCTTAGTGTGGGTCCGCCCCTGATTTGGGATAGTTCGGTGCAGAATAGGATTCTCTATACTCTAAGTCATATGAATTTATCATTCATGTACGTACCCAATAGTAATAGGATTCATATGTTAATGATAATGTCAGCACTCATCCGCCATTTCCACCGTGACGGCAAATCCTCCAGAATCAAAATTTGAGAAAAATTCAAAATGCTAAACAAGGGTGAGAGTTTGTGAGCTCCACGACAGAAAGAAGCAAGCGGAGGTATTGCGTAGCACTTCGAAATCAGAGGGATCTAACCCAGTCTAATGGTTTGAATTGACAAGCTTGGAGAAGAGAGGAAGATAGTGAGTCATTGAACTATCATGTTTCTTTTCATGTCAATAGTTCAATTTCATTGAACCATGTCTTATGCTACCTAAAGTTGGAATCTTTTTAATTTACAAAACACTTTATGCCAAAAGGGGACAACTAATCAACATTACCTACAACTTTTAGTGTGGACATCTTTCTCTCATTTCATATTTTAGTCAATAAATTTTGTCAAAAGTAGAAACTTTCCTCAAGTCTCAATCTTAGCCTTTGCATTTTGTATTTCTTCACACTATTAGAACCCTGTTATTATGTTAAGGATGAATATTAAATTGATTTCTGTCTTAATATTTAGTTAAGGCCATTCCAAGGCTCATCTTCGTCATGCATAAATTAAACTAACAGCTAGGATTAGAATGAGGATGGAAGCTTTGATAAAATAGATACATCCAATACAATGAAACTCATTGTCCAAGTGTAGGGAAAAACCGTTTGCACGTCAAAAATAACAAAAAACTAGCGCAAACATGTAATAGTGTATTTGGAATTGTAACCAAGCCCCTCCCATGGGTTGCATATTTGATTCATAACTAAAAAGCTTCTATGGTCCTTCATGAACTGGATCTAAAAGTGTTGAAATCCAAAAACATTAAAATAGGGATAAGTCGCTTTTAGTATACATGTCCAAAAGATATCATATTCGTGAAGTACTCCCATATGAAATTGCATGGACTGAATTGGTCAATTCAAGTCAGCATTGTCAATTTATACAAAACTTCTCTGTTTTCCTAGGTGAAACAAGATGAAAATGGATATATCCAAGATTGTGACCTTGAAGGATCTTAAACTCTGAGCATAAACCCATTTGATTGAATAAGCTGAATCATCACATCACCACAATTTTAAGAGTGTGTAGAAGTTTTAGATCATGGATTTTCCCTTAAATTTTGTGCTCTCCCATTTTCGTCCATATACCATTGATTTAATCTCTCTCGAGCAATCTCTACCTAGAAAAAAGAACAATATACACATCATTGAATGAAAAACATATGCTCTTGTAATGACTCATATGTTTCCTAGAGAGACCACATATTATATGAGCTTAAGAGATTTGATGAAAAAAGATAAGCAAAACTATGAGCAAAGAGTAAACAAAGGCTACCTGTTTTTCCCAATCAGTCCTAAGTGTGATGAATAGAAGCACAAGAGTCTGGACAAGTGTTCCAATAAGCATGCCAATCCAAATGCCCTATAAAAAACAATGATTGGAAGTGAGAAACACAACTTAAGACCAGATTGACTAATGAGTTTTTATCGATTGGTGCCTCACCTTTACTTGAAATCCTATCACATAGCCTAGTATTGCATCAATCGGGATACCGATCAAATAGTATGATGTAACATTAACATAGGCAACTACACTTTGCCAACCACACCCAACAGCGACACCTATAGATTATTACACAATATTATAATTTCAATATGAAATTCTAAGTTATATTGTTAATATACATTTCTTATGGAATAGCATACCTGAGAGCACAGGTTGAACACTGTTCAACAAAATAGAGAAGGCTAGCAAGGGAGAAAGGTCCACTACTGCATCTGCTACTGCCTTACTTTCAGTAAATATGTATGCAAGACTTCCACGGAAGATAAGGAAGAGCACGAACAACATAAATCCTATCAAAAAAGAAGTGGTGACCACATTGAAAATGGCAAATTTAGCCCTTCTAGCACTTCTAGCTCCAAGTTCATTTGCCACTCGCACTCTAAAAAAGTACATGTATTAATATTCCAAATTAAATTTATGTGACATGATTGATCGATCAAACAAATCACTTAGCATGTAACAATTAAGATCATGAAAGTTACCCTGTTGCACCCAAAAATCCTATAGAAATCATCATCTCCCAACCATTGATATTAAGGCTACACATTGAAAACAACAATGCTCAATAAGCAAGTTTTTCAACTACTAAAGGAACAACAAAGAACAATACAGTGATATACATACAACATGATCTATATTTTGTTGTCGGTCCTTCCATCCAGTTTTATATTTTATTTTTTTGAAGTATAATGGTGGCGATATTTTAGGATGGAGGGAGTATGCAACAATTTGAAGTGGAATATATTACCATATTGAAAGAGCATCAAGAGCAATCTCTGCATTCTTCATATAACCAGTGAGGAGCACCAATACAGTATTGTACCATATTTCCACACTAAAAGACAAATGAGAAAAAATAAATCAAAATGAGCAATTAATTAGCGGCAGAAAAATGTAACATATTCCATTTTGCTATCATCAAAGATGCTATCTGGAATCTCATTCTCATCTAATCATCTAGCATATTGCTTTATCTTTGCTATCATCAAAGTTGCTACCTGGAATCTCATTCTCATATGCATAAACACAATCATTACTTACCAAAGCATCACTCCAGAAGACAACGAAAGTTTGACAATTGCACCAAGGTCGGTTAAAGCGGTGGATGAGAAACCTGTCCATGTTAGAGGGCAACCGCCAAAGAAGACAAAGGCAAGTTGACCAAATACGGGAATCCAATAGGCAATGACCATAGAGCTCAGGACCCCAACAAGACCAAAGTGGAACTTGACTGTCAAAAGCCACGACAGGAAGAGGTGAAGACCAAGATTGAGCAAGGCAAGGTAAGTGACGATCATATTCTTGCTTTGTGCTTGAAGGTACATTTGGAGCATGAAGCTCCAAACTAAGGAGAACATGACAGGGATGTACCATAGTGAGACGGTGCCGGCCATAGCAGAAACCTTAGGATCTTGGCCAAGGGCGATTAGGAGTGGAGTGGTGAAGAGGTACATCGGGGTAAGGAGGATTGCACAACAGAGGAGAACTATCCATGAGCGTTGTAACTAGATGCCCAACATGTGGTATTGCTTGGCACCATATGATTGCCCACACAATGTTTCCAATGCGCTCGCCATGCCTAGCTGCAGTTTACAACAATGTGCACGCAACGTTAGAAATTTATATAATTATGTATGCACAGGTAAAAGATGATTTGAAGTGGAAACAAATTGTTAGTAAAAGAAGTTTTCATAATTTGTAGTAAGATCTTAAGTTTTATTTATATTTTGTATTGTGGAATCTTGATGTAAAGAGACTTACTAGTACTTGAAGTCATGAAGAGCATGCCATATGATTAATTTATGAAGAAAATGCCATGATTAAGGGGGGATGATTTGATGACAGTGTGTTTCAAAGATGACTCCCTTTGCAAATAAATGAATAAAATAAAAATTTAAAAGAGGAGGAAAAGGTCTTAGATTAGCATATTTTTCTTCACACGTTGTGTCCGTATTTACTCATCAAACCTAGTAGTATAGTGGTCGATAATTTGGTGGTCACATGAATATTAGATTAAACTCGAATGCTAATAAGTAATTTCATGAAACTAAAGACACTTTGACCAAGCTACAAATTTAAGGTGTCGTATGACAAAAACTATAGATTTAACTAAATTTCTTAAAAAACCATGGATTCAAGGTCTTGTATAAAACTATATATTTAACACTATTTTTTAAAATAAAGATTATGTCAAGTATCACAAAGCTATAGACTTAAATTTGTAGAACTATTGTTATATATATTGGGGTTATAATAATTGATGTTTCGTGAAAATATGTAATTGTGTGGTACTCCTACTACATCTTAAATATATAATATATAGTTCTATGATAAAATTTGTGTGAAATATATAGTTTTGTGCTAAAATAGTGTTTGTTTTTTTTTTGTGAAATTTAACTGAAAGGACATAGTACTAATATCGATGAGAGTATAGCAGAGAGGTAGGGAGGATCGTTAGATACTGACAAGGATGCCGGTGCTGAAGCGCATGAGGACGGTGGATACGATAGCGAATCCGGCGAGCTCGGTGGGGCCGATGTGGACGATGAAGGCAAGGCTGATGACGGTGACGCCGAAGGAGGCGAAGCGGGCGCAGATGGAAGGCGCCGCCACCACCCACAGCTTCTTGTTCTCTTCCACCAAACGCCGACCCAGCGACCCAATCTCCTCTGCATTTTCTTCTTGCTTGTTGCTGTCTCCGGCGCCGTTGGTTGTCACTGGCTTTGGCTCCAGCAGAGGAGCCGTCCTCTCATCGTCACCCGGCCTCTCCATTTTGCTAGCTAGGGCGCTAAGGATTGGAGTAGTTAGTTAGCTAAATTGCATAACAACAGAGATCAATTGGTCGAATCAACAGGAGTAGTTGTACTTGAATTACATAACAATGGATAAAATATGTCAAATTATTAGTAGTAGTTGACCAGTTGTACTTGAGTGGCAGCGCAGCAGCTTATCTCTGAATTAATTGAAGAAGGCTACAGGGCTTCAGGGAATGAAGGAAAGGATGGATGTTCAAGTCTGTCAGCTACCTTTTTGTGACACATTCTGCTTTAAATTGAAAGGAGAGGAGGTTGATGCGATCCGTTGATGCCCGCTGGACCAGGGTTGAGTGAGGAAGTACCTGATTGGCCCTGTCATTGTTCCATGGTGGGTTGGTAGGAAGGGCACATTGGGAAATCAATCGATTCTTATGATTAACAATGACAAGCAATCATATATTGTTGATTCAGGAATCAGGTTCCAGACAAAAGGAAAAGAGTAAAATTGAGTGTGAAATTAACAGTGATTCGTACCCCGCAAAAGAAAAAAAAAACAGTGATTCGTAGTATATCATCGATCCGGGAATATATCCTGAGTTGTGTGTACATATATGCGTGTGGCAAGGAGGGAAGCACGTGTAACAGTGTGGCGCTGCAGACTCATCAAGATATCAACGCAATTATGGAGTATATTGGTTCCTCCTTCCACACGTACACACATGAATAATCGATCGATAAACTTACGGGAGGTATCAAAGTGTTGTGTTTTGAAGAAAAAGAGTATACCGTATACGGACGTGCGTTGACAGGAGGATTGCCATTAATGGGGTGAGAAGGACGTACGGACGGTACATACGCCGGCGTGGCGCTTGCGGCAGCGGCAGCGGCCACGTAGACACGATCGAGAGGTGCTTCCTGCCTTCCTGCCCTCCTGCCATTGTGAGATTAGAGATTAGTAGAAGTAGATTGATGAAGCACGTAGGGGCATGTACGGTCTCGGACTCTCGGTGGCGGAGGAGCAATTAATTACTAGCGTCAACGTCGTTGACAAATGGATGTTTGTTCTCATGCAACCAAATCATATACTATGTGAACATCCATAATCAGCGTAAATAATTTTGTCATTCGTTTGGGGAGAGACTGAACTACTGAAGAAGCTGTAAGCCTGCAGCTCATTTATACGTACAGTTGTACCATCTCTGTCACACTTCGCACATTTTCGTTCATTGCCAAATTGAACACAAATTACTAGTACTGAAATAGCAAAGCTTCTCTCGTTCGGCACAAGATCATTTGATAGTACGGGTGAGGGGTAAAGACCAAACCAAAACAGAAATTGCACACTCAACCATTTGTTACTTTTCATGCCAAGCCTACTTGCTAATTCAATACTCCAATCTGTTGTTGCCAAGCCTCCGGATAGAAATGGTTGAGCTAACCAACGTCAACAAAAAAAAGAAAAAAAAATTAGAGGTAGTACAAAGTATTATATCGAGATGGAGTTTGCACTCAGGGTTACCACTAATCTCTCCTAGAACAAGGCAATATAATGGGGATACCTTGAACGAGAAGGGAGGATAGGGGCGACCCAGCGGACTTGGCGGTGTAGAGATCAACGAGGAACGCGTCATCGAGACCATTGGAGTGGAAATCCTCAGCAACGAGCAGAGAAGAGCTATGGCCGACGGCGACCACCCTGATGGCAACACCCTATGACTAATCGGTGGCGATCCACCGTTCAAATTATTGGCGATCAGAGCAGCCAATCGGAGATGAGAGGAGGGGGTGGTCATAGAAGATAAGAGCTAGATACCTGGTTGGGGTGGAGCAGGCGGCAGGAGACAATGTGGCGGCCGATGCCGCCGCAGCCGAGGAGCACAACGGGGAGGACCGACCTCACCATCTCCGCCATTTGCTTCAGGAGTCAGAGGACACACCTTCAGCCGGCCATTTCGTCCAATTTGGCACAGCCCTATGCACCGTTTTTTTAAGAGAGGAACCTAATCTAATCAATAAGTTTGGATGAAAGAGAGCAAGAGAGTTGTGTTAGGGTCATTGAATTGTTGAGGGGACTACCTATACGTGGGTTGACAGAAATGGTCAAATTCGTTCATGTCAAAGCAGTTCAGTTGCATCAAACCATGTCTTATGATATCTAAAATTGGAATCTTTTTGTAGAATGTCAGCCTAGAAAGAGAGTATAAAGAAAGATAACCATGACTTTTAGTTTGGACACGTATTTTTGCTCTTGTCTGATAGTTTATTTAGACAAAGGTACATACAAAGCATACAATCAAGAAAAAATTGGTCCCGAGTTCAGATATATACCACGGGGCGATCTTGGTACGCTTTAATATCTTTCCAAATTTACACTATTTGACCTTTTTACCACTCCCTAGCCTTCCGTTAGATTTTTTCCCTTTTCAATTTTTAATGGGCAAAGCTGGTGATAGCCAAAAAACACTATTACCCTTGGGCCCACAGGAAGGATAAACAATGAATCTTTTTCCTCCCTATCAACTACTTACTTGACAGACCATTGCTTCTTCTCTCTATCTCTCTCTCCCCATCTTCAGCTGCATGCACGCCACCGCTGTTAAATCCACAACTGGGTAATGGTGGATCTCACCATCGGTTGCCAGAATTCGAACTCCAATGCTACAACAATGCAATTAATGTGGTTTTCCCTTTGATTAACCATCCATGATGCATGTATTTGAAGTTGTAGCAAAGAAGATACATACTATGAGTGTCCTCATGGTGACTTTCCTGTGTTTGGTTGCTCTTTTCTCTTGACTCATTTGGGAGCACACTATATATGGCGACGCAGGAGAGGAAAGCAAGTATGATGTTCAAGGTGAAGATATAATTGAGATGGGAGAGAAATTTGGAGGCCGCTAGTGCGGCCATTGGTTAGGCTAGGGGTGCAAGCATCAGTATTGATGGTTCTAACAGTGGATTTGACAGAGTGGTAAAAAACATGAACATTACAACCTTTAAGTGGTACTAAAGTGTACTTTAACTTTTTGGACGATACAAATCTAGACTCAGGATCTTTTGATGCCATGGAAAAAATTTCCCTAGAATCAGCTCACCTGCAACATATATATATTCTCTTTCCAACAAATGCAAATATATGTATAAAGAGAATATATATATATATATATATATATAATGGATGTATATGCAAGGTTCATTCAATAACGTTTCAAAAAAAAAGATTCATTCAATAACACCATGGTTTTTCCCAAGTATGACACTTGGGAGGCACATAATCAGATCATCCATTTCTAAGCCATATGATTAACATTGGTTCGTCCATTGATGGATGATGTAACCATAAAGGATCTTAAACTTTGAGCACAATTCTACGTGAAGAAGGTGATTCATAAAACTAGCACAAGTCATTGGAGTGTGCAGAAGTTTTAGATCACAGCCTCACGGGCTTCCCCTTGAATTCTGTCGTGTCCCATTCTCATCCATACACCATCTGTTTACTCTCGCTCGAGCAATCTCTACCTAGAAAAGAGAACATGAAACCCATCATTAAATGAGTTAAGAGATTTAATAAAGAAATATAAACAAAAAAGTTAACAAAGGCTACCTGTTTTTCCCAGTCAGTCCTAAATGTGATGAAAATAAGCACAAGAGTCTGAACCAGTGTTCCAAGAAGCATGCCAATCCAAATGCCCTATCAAAACAACAAAAGAAAGTGAGACATACAATTTAATTAAGACCTAGATTGAATAATGAAATTTTATTGATCGGTCTCACCTTTACTTGAAAACCTATCACATAGCCCAGCATTGCACCAATAGGGATACCGATCAAGTAGTATGACGCAAGATTAACATAGGCAACTACACTTTGCCAACCCGACCCAATAGCAACACCTATAGATTTTTATAACATACTGTAAAGTTAATATGCATCATTATAACATATGTGCAATTGCAAATTATACTGTTGATATACATATCCATTGAAATGGAATAGCGCACCTGAAAGCACAGGTTGAACACTATTCAATAAAATGGAGAAGGCTAGCAGGGGAGAAAGGTCCGCAACAGCATTTGCTACTGCCTTACTTTCAGTAAATATGTATGCAAGGCTTCCACGGAAGATAAGGAAGAGTACAAACAACACAAATCCTATCAAGAAAGAAGTGGTGACCACATTGAAAATGGCAAACTTAGCCCTTCTTGCACTTCCAGCTCCAAGTTCATTTGCCACCCGCACTCTAGAAATACATGTATTAATATGCCAAACTAAGTTTTTGTGACATGATCGATTGACCAAAATAAACCGCTTAGCATGTAACAAGTAAGATCATGAGGTTACCCTGTTGCAGCCAAAAATCCTATAGAAATCATCATCTCCCAACCATTGATATTAAGGCTACACATTGAAAACAACAATGCTCCATAAGCAAGGTAAGACTTTTTTTTCAACTACTAAAGAAACAATAAATAACAATACAGTGATATACATATAGTGTGATCTATCTTTTGTTGTCTA
This sequence comes from Leersia perrieri, assembly GCA_000325765.3. NCBI lineage: Eukaryota > Viridiplantae > Streptophyta > Magnoliopsida > Poales > Poaceae > Leersia > Leersia perrieri. The sequence goes on from CM002478.1 coordinate 909,281, forward strand.
AACCACTACTCCTTGTGTCCAAAATATAGCTACTTACGTTCTAGATTTGTAGTTTATTTCTAAACTACATCGCTAGCTATATTTCAGGACGAAAGAGATTATGCAACAATTTGACGTGAAATATATTACCATATTGAAAGAGCATCAAGAGCAATCTCTGCATTCTTCATATAACCAGTCAGAAGCACCAATACAGTGTTGTACCACATTTCCACACTGAAAAGAAAATAAGAAAAAAGAAAAAATCAACATGAACAGTTAACTAGCGGAAGAAAATAACATGATCAACATTTACCATCTAACGTATTGCCTTTATCTTTCCTGTAATAAAGTTGCTATCTGAATTGCCTTTATCTTTGCTATAATCAAAGTTGCTATTTGAAAGTATGTTTGTATATGTATACATAAACATAATCAACACTTACCAAAGCATCACTCCAGAAGATAACGAAAGTTTGATAATTGCACTAAGGTTAGTTAAAGCAGCGGATGAAAAACCTGTCCATGTTAGAGGGCAACCACCAAAGAATACAAAGGCAAGCTGGCCAAATACGGGAATCCAATAGGCGATGACCATAGAGCTCAGGACCCCAACAAGGCCAAAGTGAAATTTGACTGTCAATAGCCATGACATGAAGAGGTGAAGCCCAAGATTGAGCAAGGCAAGGTAAGTGACAATCATGTTCTTGCTCTGTGACTGTAGGTACATTTGGAGTGTGAAGCTCCAAACAAGGGAGAACATGACAGGGATGTACCATAGCGAGATGGTGCCAGCCATAGCAGAGATTTGAGGATCCTGACCAAGGGCGATTAGGAGTGGAGTGGTGAAGAGATAGATTGGGGTAAGGAGGACTGCACAACAGAAGAGAATTATCCATGAGCGTTGTAGGTAGATGCCCAACATGTGGTATTGTTTGGCACCATACGATTGTCCACACAATGTTTCCAACGCGCTCGCCATGCCTAGCTGCAGTTTACAACAATGTGCATGCAGTTGTTAGTAGTTTGTATTGTTCTATATGCACATGTAAAAGATGGTTTGTAGCGGAAATCAACTGTTAATAAAAGAGGTTCTTCTAACTTAGTAAGACCCACTTTTGTTTCATTTGAATATTATGTACTGTAAAATCTAGATATATAAAGACTTTGCTATTGTTGTGTAGCTAGCTGATGGAGATATATGATATAAACTTAGTGAGCATGCTATATGATTTTTTTTTAACAACTTACTGCACGGGGATTCCCTACAGTTTTCATTTTATTAATTTAATAAAGGAAAGAGAAGTTACAAGATTACATGATGGTAATCCAAAAACTTAAAGAGTTTCTAAGGCTATCCAAAAGAAGAAGTAAATCATTCTTAAGAGATAATCTCCAAGAATGTAAAATAGCTGGCTTATCATAAAAAATGATTCCATTTCTTTGCTTTCAAATGTTCCAAGCTGAATATAACATTTTCTCCATGAACAATGGGCCTCCATAACTATTTCTCATCATATGCAGAATGTAAACTAGCATGTTATATGATTAATGCAAAAAGACAACACCATGATTAAAGAAGGATGACTGAATGCAGTCTACTTCAAAGATTAGTTAGTGCTTTACTAATTATTCCGACGAAAAAGATGCAAAGGTCTCTGATAGGCATATTTGTAAGAAAATTAATTCTTAGTAAAAGAGGTTTTTCATAACATGAAGTAAGATCTGCTTGTGTTTTATTTGCATATTAGATGTAAAATCTAAATATATATAGACTTTGCTATTGTTGCATAGCTAGATATATGGTATGAAGTTACTAAGTATAGTTGAAGTCATCAAGAGCAGGCCATATGATTAATGCATGAATACAACACCATGTTTACGGGATGACTGGATGCAGAGTCTACTTCAAAGATTAGTTAGTGTTATACGAATAATTCAGATGACTGTTTTTGCAAACAAAAAAAAACAAAAAAGAACAGAATGCAAAGGTCTTTGATAAGCCTATTTTTTCTTGAGTAAATTGCGCTCATGGTACCACAACTTGGCTGGTGAGTATGATCTAGTACACAAACTTGATAACTGAACATCCAAGTACAACAACAACTTGGCAAGGAGGTGCATTAATTCTAGTACAAGAATTTGATAATTTAGTATTTTGGTGCAATAACTCGGTAATATATGTGTTGTTTTGGTTAACTATTGCTAGATAAATATTCTTCATGATGCCAATGTGCCATCACTAATCAATTCTACAAATTTTAACTTACAATTTTATTTTTAATTTATAATAATTACATTGCTCATTTAATTTGCACCATCGTTTGGATTTTTTTCTCTTACTTTTTCCAAATCTCAACCAAAGGCAAAATTTTGTACATAAAAATATGTTTTCTTATAAAAAACTATGAAGTTATATAGATAAAATAATTATAAAACAGAACTATGTTCAAAGTAATTATGTTGTTCAATAACACGCTCGCTCTCATGTTATTGTACCTAAAGCACACCCATATTTTAAGTTGTTCTATGCATATGTTTAGTATTAAGTTATTATACTAAAATACACCTATCAGACAAGTTATTGCATTAGCACGTTCATTTATCAAGTTCTTGTACTAAATTGCATCCATCTACCAAGTTGTTGTATCGTGAGTGCAATTTACTTTTTTTTCCATCACATATTGTGTCATTTTTTTCTAATAGAACCTAGCTAGTAGTACAATGGCCGAGAAAAAGAATATACTTGTGTATTGAAGGTATAAAGAGGGCAAACTGAACATCCATGGTTTGTCTAGAATATTATTATTTTTAAATAATATCTAGAATATTAATTAATTGATGGTGTAGCTAAAGACCAATAAAATTCCAACGGCGCTGTTAGTTTGGATGCACACATCAAGTCATGACCAACGTAATCAGAGTCATCCTTTATTAGTTGTTTTTTGCTAGTTGCAGAAAACATCAAACTTGTAAAAGAAGTGATCAAGTTGATTCGGTGCTCGCGCGCATATACACTAATTTAAACTCAAAAGTACAAACTGTAGAATCAAGGTTTTAATTTATAATTTTCTGATGAACAATTGGCACTTGAATTTTGAATTGATTTTGAGTTGATTTGGTGAAGAGGTGTGGTCTCGGGATGAGGCCGGTCAGACCGGTCAGTGGCCTGCGGTCAGACCGGCCGGTGCGGTCTGATGGGCGATTCAGAAGAGATATCGGACTCGGATTGTTGGGCCGGTCCGACCGGCGTGTCCGGTCAGACCGGCTGAGCCCGAATAGGATTGATTTCGGGTTGTTTTCTTAGATTGCAAGTTTTCTTCGTTGATATGATTTGATTATGGT
>CM002478.1:912704-936029 GCA_000325765.3 Leersia perrieri
CACTTGAATTTTGAATTGATTTTGAGTTGATTTGGTGAAGAGGTGTGGCCTCGGGATGAGGCCGGTCAGACCGGTCAGTGACCTGCGGTCAGACCGGTCGGTGCGGTCTGATGGGCGATCCAGAAGAGATATCGGACTCGGATTGTTGGGCCGGTCCGACCGGCGTGTAGTGCCCGGTCAGACCGGCTGAGCCCGAATAGGATTGATTTCGGGTTGTTTTCTTAGATTGCAAGTTTCCTTCGTGGATATGATTTGGTTATGGTTTCTATTCTTGGATAATTCTGTTGTGTGCTGATAATGAGTCAAGTTCGTGAAAACTTGTGCTCGGTTATGGTTTCTTGGTTGATTCATGTGTAGGTATCGCTTGAGGCCTCGAGAGAGTATTGCCGGTGATGGATCGGAGTCGACTCGGGAGAAGTTGATGTCCAGAGGATCTAGAGATCACGCGGGATAGTAAAAGGCTAGAGGATAATGCACGTGGGGGTGAAGATTCCATATGGCATACAAGAGGGATTGTGTGCGTATGAAAGTTGAAGTCAAATTTAGAAAGGAGTCCAAATTTAGAAAGGATGAGTTGTTTACTTGTTTGAGTAGGATTCCTAAGGGAGTAGGACTTCTAATATAAGTAGGATTCGTGGTTTTGTACAGCTATGTCTATGGCTATAAATATATGAGTGGTGTGTGCCTCATGTATTGGTTTTGAGAGAGAAGAGAAGATCTAGGGTTTCGGCTTGAGGTCGGATTTAAAGAGGAGTGATGTTGGTACACTTTGTAAACATATATTGAAGCAATAAAGTTGTTCTACATCTACAATTTCTTCGATATCGTGTGTTTTGTGGTAGTTCAAAGGCCCCGACGGTCAGACCGCCGCCGTCGGCGCTGTCAGACCGGCGGTGCGGTCGGACCGAAGGTGTAGGCACGGTCAGACCGGCTACGCGATCAGACCGGCCTAGACACTACGGTTAGACCGGCTTGTGACAAAGGGAAGATAATTTTTATTTCGCAAAAAATTACTGGTTTCAGGTGTTCCAACTATTCACCTCTTTGTCTTCTTGTTTTCGATTCTACACAGACTACGTAGAGTAATGGATCAAATTGATATTGATGATAGACTGATAGTACTGTATTGGTTGGTATTAGAGAGGAAATTAAATGAGGATATATATAATATGTAAGAGTACTGACGAGGATGCCGGTGCTGAGGCGCATGAGAACGGTGGAGACGATGGCATATCCGGCGAGCTCGGTGGGGCCGATGTGGCCGATGAAGGCCTGGCTGATGACGGTCACGCCGAAGGTGGCGAAGCGCGCGCAGATGGACGGCGCCGCCACCACCCACAGCTTCTTGTTTTCTTCCACCAAACGCCGACCCAGCGACGCAACCTCCTCCTCCTCTGCATCTTGGTTTTCTTGCTTGTTGCTGCTGACTCCGGCGGCGTCCACTGGCCTTGGCTCCAGCAGAGGAGCCGTCCGTTCGTCCTCACCTGGCTTCCTCTCCATTTTTGCTTAGCTAAATTGCACACGAATGGAGAATTGGAGATCGATCGATCGGTCGAATTAATAAGAGTAGTTGTGCTTCAGTTGCTGAGCAGCTCTCTGAATTAATAGGATTGATGATGGCAGCTGGGACCAGATTTCCAGACCAAACCCTTTACAGGATTGCTCATGTAGTTTCTGCGGATGGCGGGTAGGTACGGAGGGCAGAATGGGAAATTAGATTAATTAACAGTGACTCTGTGATCTTCCGAAATCAGTAGGTTTCCAGACAAAAGGAAGAAGGAAGAGTATGAAATTAACAGGAACTAACAGTGACTCTCGTAATATACAAAGATCGATGCAGGAATATTGTGGGGGTTGTGTGTACATGCATGAAGCAACGTGTAAATGGGTCGTGTCGCGCTGCAGGCTGCGCGCAGATCAACGCCGCAATTGGCTCCTACTCCTACACGTACACACATGGACGATTGATAGATACTACCTCCGTTTTTTAATACATGTCGCCGTTGACTTTTTATTACATATTTGACTATTCGTCTTATTTAAAAAATTTATACAAATATATAAAAATGCAAGTCATGTTTAAAATACCTATAGGTAATAAACCAATTCATAACAAAATAAATAATATTTACATAAATTTTTTGAATAAGATAAATGGTTAAACATATGGTTAAAATCAACAGCGACATATATTAAAATACAGAAGGAGTAGATAATATACACGGAGAACTCAAGTGTGTTCAAGAGTTGAAGAGAAGAGTAAAGAACATATGTACATGACTATTAATGGGCGAGAAGGACTTACATAGGGCGGCCGGCGTGGCGCTTGTGGCGTCGGCAGCGGCCACGTTTAGAGATCGACCCTCCATTTCACTGGTGAATCGATCATGCATGGACACGGGCTGACGGGCATGGCGGCGGAAGAGCAATTAATTAATTAGTAGCTGGCCAGCGGGCAAGTGCATCAACGTCGTCCATAAATGGATGTTTGTCTGACCTGTCTGTTCCACGGAAAATTTAACTGTTTATCATTGTTAAAAAGCGCCGCTTTCTAAATATCACTTTTATTTATTTTTTCCCTCGCAAAAAAATATCACTTTTATTTTTATCTCTATCATCGAAAAGAGGAAGTCTCGAATTTTAACGAAGTCCTCGAATTTTAACGGACAACGGATGTCCGTTCTAAAACGAACGTAGTTTTCAATCTCCCGCTACTCCTCAACAGCGTCCCATCATCCTACCCCGCTCTTAATTTCTTTGTTTTCAATTCCTCACGCCTCTCTGAGAAATTTGAGATCATGCTATCCATAAAAACTGGTTTTGGTGTTATGCCATCGCTGAAATGAAAACTGGTTTTGGTGTTATGCCATCGCTGAAATGAGTAAAATGCCATGCTTAAGCTGTGGGTGTTCGATAGAATGCTGTTTCGGACCAAATTTCTCCCAAATTTTCATCTTCTTCCTTCCACCGCCGGAGTTGCCATGTCCAAGATGCTCCACGTGGTCTTCCGCCGACGCATGGGTGGCTGCGTATCAGCGACGAAGGAACGCACCGATGCAGCTGGTCAGCGTCGCCGCCGCTATCGTAGCAACCGTCTCATTTCTCTACCTCTTCTCCATCGATTTGCGAAGTTCTGCTCCTCCGCGCGCTGGCGTTGCCGTTCTGTGTCCCTCTCGTCCTTCGCCTTCGCCCCACTCCGCCGCCTCCGCCTCCTTGCTAGCTCCTCCTGCGTCCTCTGCCTGGCCGCCGCAGCCGGCAACGCCGTTGACGCGCTCCACGCCGAGGGGGTCGGCGATGTCACTAGAGTCGACCTCGTCGACTTCCCGCCACTCGTTCACTGAGCTGACCCCCACCACCTCCCCTTCTCGGATGGCACCTTCGACCTCGTCTTCTCTGACGACCCCATGGGGATCTCCGGCCCGCTCTTTCCGTTCGGCATCGTCGGCGGCGACGACACCGCCTGCCCGGCGCAGCGCCCGACGACCGAGTGAGGGGGAGGGAGGAGCGGCGGCAGCGGCGATGAGATGGCAGCGGATATGGTTCAAAATATGATGATGTCCAAAATATCATTCAAAATCCTGTACACAAAAATAACCAGCAAATCTAAAATCCTCAACCACACTAATCATTCATCAAAAATCTCATAATACATTCAACATGTTCATCAACAGATCACAAACTCATCACAAATTAACAGATCCATTCATGACAAAAAAAAATTAAAAACAATCGCCGCCGCTTCCAGCAACCCCGGGCCTCCGCTGCCGCCGCCGTCGACATCGTCGTGGTGGCCGCCGCCGTTGCCGCGCCGCGCCGCCGCCGACATCACCCGTGTTGCCCTGGCCCCCGCCGTCGTCGGCCTCGCGGGGGTCGCTAGATCCAGCGACCCTGGGCCTCTGCCGCCGTCCGCAGCTGCGCCGCCGCACCGTGCCGGCCCCCCGCCGTCGCCGGCCTCACGGGCGACCCCGCGCCACCGCCGCCCGCAGCTACGCTGCCGCGCCTTCCGCTGCCGCCCAGCGACGGGCCGCCGCGTCGCGCCCTGCTGCCCGCTGCCTGGTGACGAGGAGAGGACTGGAGAGGGAAGAGAGGAATGGAAGAGAGAGGGAGGAGAGGATAGGATAAGGGAGACAGAGTGTGGAGAGGATAAGATTGAAGGTATAGGCGCGCAGATGAAAAGTTTTCTCCAAATTTTTTCATTTTTTGCTGGCGTTGCTACTTTCTCCCACCCGCAAAAATAGTATTTTTGCTGGTGTTAGCTCAAGAAGGCCGTCAGCAAAAATGGAATATCTTCGCTAACAGCCTGTTTATGTCGGCCGCCAGCGAAGAAACGTTTTCGCTGGCGGTCCGTGAGCCCCCACCTCCCACCCCAAATTTATTTTTGATGACGGTTTTATATCATAGCCGTCACAAAAAAATATTTCCTAAACGTTATGAAAAACCAATTTTGTAGTAGTGGTTGGTAGGAAGGGCAGAATCGGAAAATTAATTTATTGATTGACTCGTGATTCGTGTGATCATCATCATCGATTCTGGAATCAGAGTATTCTAGACAACACTCAGGAGGAAGAGTAAAAATGAGTGTGGATTAACAGCGACTTGTAATATTTAGAGTATCATTGATCGATCCAGTGTTTTAATTTGTGCGCGTAGGTACCATTTCATGTGGCAGGGATGTAACCACGTGTAATAGGGTCGTGCTGAAGGCTGAAGGTCAACGCAACTCACAGCTCCTTCCACACGTACACACATGCATGAATGCATGGATATACGGAGTTCTCAAGTGTTGAAAAAGAACAGTAAGCACACAGGGAGAGTATATCACTATTAATATGGATGCATGAGAAGGACGTAGGGAACACATATGTTCGCCGTCCTGGCGTTTGCGGCGTCGGCAGCGGCCACGTAAACACTTGCATGGTGATTTGTGAAGCACACAGCAACGGCCACGGCAGCGAAGGAGCAGTTAATTAATACTCCCTCCAAATTTCTCTTTTGACGTCCAACGTACACATCATCAGAGGAGTAGTATTTCGACGTTTTCAACCTATATATTACAAGACTAACAGTAGAAACCACCGATAAAAAAACTCACTAGCATTATAAGAATATATTAGTGCTTTTGTTAGTGTGTGATTAAAGATACATTTGTACTTTTATAATGTATTACAGATAATCAAAAAATTGCTTCTCTATAACCATATTATATACACTAATATACACTTCCATGTTTCTACTGCCGTTAATTTAGGTGACAGTAGAAATCAATGCAAACATTTGGATAAAATTAGATCCATTCTTTAGATTGATTGCAAACTGTACGCTAAGCAACACTAAAAAAATCTTATGACTGGTGACGGTTTACGGTCATAAAAACCAGAAATTTTGTAGCTCTTGGAAGTTAGAAAGAAGTAAGCATGGGTTGATGCTTTAGCTCTTCGAAGTTAGAGAAATCTAACCTAATCTAATGGTTCCAATTGACAAGCTAGGAGAAGCGAAGAAGAATTACTGAGACACTGAACTATATATCATTCATCTTTTTCATCCCAATAGTTCAATTGCATCGAACTATGTTTTATACTACCAAAATTAAAATCGTTTTAGAAAACCCTATGCCGGAAGGGACAACTAATCAACACAACTCACGGCTTTTTATGTGGGAATTTCTCTCATTTGATAGTATAGTCAATAAATTTAATTAGTCAATGGTACGTAGATAACAAAGTCCAGTGGGCACAATTGATTTACATGCAAGCATATACATGCTCTTTATAAGGAATAAAAAATTTATGCAAAACTCATAATGATCAAGCATTTACTACAAATTATGTTGATGACCCGGTAACACATGACATTTAAGGGTAATAGATAGAATGTTTCTTTTTTTTTCTGCGGGGTGACACTTGGGGTAAAACATCATCCTAGGCCATTTGATTAACATCGTTTCATTTATGGATGATGTGACCTCGTAGGATCTTTAATTCTGAGTGCAATCCCATTTGAACATGTTGATTCTTTAGTCATCACATTTCATTACAAGCATGCAAACGTTTATAAAATCATGGATTCTCCCTCGAATTCTGTTGTCTCCCGTTCTCGTCCATATACCATCGGTTTAATCTCTCTCGAGCAATCTCTACCTAGAAAAAACAACGTGAAACATATCACTAAATGAGAAAAAATATGATCTTGTAATGCCGACCCATATTGTGTTGAGTTTAGTCCAACATCAGTAATTGATATATAGGGAGCACAACTTTAGTCCATGAGCCTACACCACACAAGAAGTTGGGATTGGCCTCGAAACAATATGCTCTTGTGCAGTGGCGAATCCAAGATGAAAGTCAAGGGGGTGCTCTTGTTTGTGTCTAAGTCAGTGTGTGAAATAATTGTCTCATGAATATTTTCTAATTGCTTTCCAAATAATCAAATTTAAATTCATACACAACCAAATATGATTTTAATATGTCTAAAACTACCTATGAAAATCATCAAAACAAAATAGAAGGTTAATTGTCCATCCTAGCAAAAGATACTACATATTAACACATAACCAAACAAACTAGTACTTAGTCCAGTAGCATCTTCTTTATTTAGATGAGTGTGTGCAGTTTAATTGAACCCAGCTGCGTGCTTTTGTACTAATGACTAATTAGCCTTCTTTATCAAATACTCATATCGTCATATCGTCATTTTTTGCATACACATGGGACATTCGGCCGGAGCTTGGGCTAGAGCCCCAACTAGCCCCAACAGTGGCTACGCCCCTGCTCTTGTAATGACCCATATGTTTCTTAGAGTGATGCAGACATTATATGGTTTAAGGCGTATAATAAAGCAAACAAATATGCAAAACTGTGAGCAAATAATTAGCAGAGGCTACCTGTTTTTCCCAGTCAGCCCTTAGTGTGATGAATAGAAGCACAATAGTTTGTACTAGTGTTCCAAGAAGCATGCCAATCCAAATTCCCTAATAAAAACAATGCATGGAAGTGAGAAACACAATTTAAGACCTATATTGACTAGTGAAATTTTATTAATCAGTGCCTCACCTTTACTTGAAATCCTAGCACATTGCCTAGTATTGCACCAATAGGGATACCGATCAAGTAGTATGATGTTACATTAATGTTGGCAACTACACTTTGCCAACCCGACCCAATAGCAACACCTACAGATGATTACAAAATATTGTAATTTCAATGTGTAATTTTAAATTATATCAATATACTTGTCTTCCAAATGGAATAACATACCTGACAACACTGGTTGAACACTATTCAACAAAATGGAGAAGGCTAGCAGGGGAGAAAGGTCTGCGACCGCATCTACTACTGCAATATGTATGCAATGCTTCCACGACAGATAAGGAAGATCACAAACAACACACATCCTATCAAGAAAGAAGTGGTGACCACATTAAAAATGGCAAACTTAGCTCGTCTTGCACTTCTAGCTCCAAGTTCATTTGCCACTCGCACTCTAGAAATGTACATGTATTAATATGCCAATTTAATTGACATGAATGATCGATCAAATGAACCATTTAGCATGTAAGAAACTAAGATCAGGAAATTACCCTGTTGCAGCCAAAAATCCTAGAGAAATCACCATCTCCCAACTGTTGATGTTAAGGCTACACATTGAAAATAACAATGCTCAGCAAGCAAGTTCTCCAACAACTTAAGGAACAAAAGAACATCACAGTGATATTAATATGAAGTGATCTATCTTTTATTAAATCACTACTCCTTCCATCCCAAAATATAGCTACCTAGGTTTATAATTTATTTTTGAACTACAGTGGTAGCTATATTTTGGAACGAGTGGAGTGTGTGTCAATTTGAAGTGGATATATTACCATATTGAAAGAGCATCAAGAGCAATCTCTGCATTCTTCATATAACCAGTGAGGAGAACCAATATGGTGTTGTACCACAATTCTACACGAAAGGCAAGTGAGAAGAAAAGAATAAATCAGCATGAGGAGTTAAATAACAGTAGACAATAACTTGGTAAACATTTAGCATCGAAAATATTGTTATATTTGCTATTTGGAATTTCATGTGTATATCTATATATAAACACAATTGTTACTTACCAAAGCATCACTCCACGAGATAATGAAAGCTTGATAATTGCACCAAGGTCAGTGAAAACAGCGGATGAGAAACCTGTCCATGTTTCAGGGCAACCTCCATAGAAGACAAAGGCAAGCTGACCTAATATAGGAATCCAATAGGCAATTACCATGAAACTCAGGACCCCAGCAAGACCAAGGTGGAACTTGACCGTTAAAAGCCATGACAGGAAGAGGTGAAGCCCAAGATTGAGCAACATGAGATATGTGACGAACATGTTCTTGCTTTGTGCTTGTAGGTACATTTGGAGCGTGAAGCCCCAGACATATGACATCATAACAGGAATGTACCACAGTGAAATGATACCCGCCATAGCAGAGATTTTAGGATCCTGGCCAAGAGCAATTAGGAGTGGAGTGGTGAAGATGTAGATCGGAGTAAGGAGGACAGCACAACAGAAGAGAACTATCCATGAGCGTTGTAGATAGATTCCCAACATGTGGTATTGCTTAGCGCCGTATGATTGTCCACACAATGTTTCCAATGCGCTTGCCATGCCTAGCTGCAAATTTGCAATAATGTACGTATACGGTTAGCAATATATTATATTGTTTATAATGTAGTATATATATTTTTATTGGAAACTTATTGTTAGTAAAAGATAGAGAGGTGTTCATAGCTTGTAGCAAGGTCTGTTTATGTTTTATTTGAATATTATGTACTGTAAAATTTAGATAGGACCTTTTATATTGTTGCACAACTAGCTGAAGGAGAGGTAATATGAGCTACTTCCTTAGCATAAAAAAGACACAATACAGAAGATCCAATAAGAATACACGAAGAGTACGTGCGTTGTATAATTAATGCATGAAAGACTATGCTATGAATAAGGGAAGGATGACTGTATCAATAGTCTATATCAAATATTAATTAGTGCTTTGAATTAGTTGAATGTCCCATATATGAAACAATAAAAAAAGACGGAGGAGTCAAATGTCTCACACATATTTCTTCCTACAGATCATGTCCCTTTCTTTTCATCGAACCTAGCATCTTAGCTTATTAGCTTTGTAGTACAAATGTTGACAAAGAACACTCTGTTTTGAACTTATCTACCTAAGTGAAAAGTGAAACTTAAAAGGCAACCAGCATAAATATAACCACGTTGTCCAGCAAATAACAGCCATCGGATTAACATGGAAACAATACAGGTAAAATGAATCTCAGCCATCAGATTAGAAGATTTACTGTGAACTGTGAAGGAAGCTTTCAGAGCTATGGAGATCGCGATAAAAAAAAGAAACATGCAATCCACATGATTTTACTATAATTTAAGTTTCCAAGAACACACAAAAATATTCCGTTAGAGTTAGTTAATATCTACAAATGATACACATGCACAAATAAGCATAGGTCATAGTCGGGAAAATGTGCGACTTAATATGCTAGTTAAGAAGGCAAGCTGAACATCAATGGGCAAATTAAAGCACAGGAGATTTCAGCGGCACTTGTGGTTTGTAGTTGGATGTTCACATCAAGTCATGAGCAGCGTCACCAAGGTCAGGTTAGAAATTTGCTATACTTGCAGAGAACATCCACGTACCGTGTAGGTAAGAGGATCATGAGGAATAGGATATACTCCATCCATATTTTTATGTTTGATGTTGGTTAGCTCGAAAATAAGGAAATCAACATCAAACAAATTTAAATGGAGGAAGTAGCATAAACTTGAAAGCAAATACTTTTAAGTGTAGTAGCTAGGTAAGAGGATCATGAGGAATAGGATATAGTATGTATACCAGGATGCCGACGCTGAAGCGCATGAGGACGGTGGAGATGATGGCGTAGGCGGCGAGCTCGGTGGCGCCGATGTGTCCGATGAAGGCCTGCAGGCTGACGACTGTAATGCCGAAGGTGGAGAATCGCGCGCAGATGGAAGGCCCTGCCACCACCCACAGCTTCTTGTTCTCCTCAAGCACGCGCCGCCCCAGCGATCCAACTTCATCCTCTTCACCTTCTTGATGCTTGTTGCTGCTTCCGCCGTCATTGGCATGCTTTGGCTCCATAACAGGAACCGTCCTGTCAATATCATCATCACCCGACCTCTCCATTTTGCTAGCTAGCTAGATAGCTAATCATGCCTAATGGTTTGTGGGCCGGAATGGAGATTGAATTAATAGGAGGAGATCGATGAGTGTTGCTCCGGTCCGGTCCAACAATTAGTACTAGTTCCAGGTACTTAGTACTGCCAAGTACCAAGTTTAATCCTACCATTGAATTAGCAGGGGTACGATGGGTAAATGGAAAAGGAAGGAGCAGTGGAGGCAGCGAGCCACTGATGCCCGGAGTCGCGACCCTCGCTCCCCAATGAAATCCCCACCGACCTGATTCTTCCACCTAGCATCGTCGCCTTTGTGAATCCTTCTCCTGGCGCAGCAGCGCTGCTCGGAAGACCTACATAGGCTGCAGCTGTACAGTACTGCAGTTCGGCTGCACTCTTTTGATGTGTAATGTATAAAAAGGTCCTGCAGCTTGTTGGCAAACCCTAAACCCCGAAAGGAGCAAGCTGCAAGCATTGCGTAAGGAATTACAGAGTTCCAATTCTTAGAAACTGAGGCTGGTTGATCTGGAATCTTTGTTTGAGTTTCCTTCCATCGAGATGGTTCTGGGAGGTTTCAGAGGTTTGGGACGAACAAACAGGCAACGAGGAAGACGGGTCCGACATGTGGACCCTACATGTCATGGAAATCAGCGGGAGAGGGAGGACGTGAATTTTACTTCAAATATAAGCCTATTCAATAGGGTTCAAAAGATAGAAAAATGAGGCTTCATTTCCATAGATTTTGGCTTCAAGCTCCCTGGAGCCACAGCGATGAAGGGTCATGGAGTGTATCCATTTCTGATAAGTGTCGAAAAGGACTTCATTTTGTATCATTCAGACATCATAAAGAAACAAACCGAGTTGCTAGTTGCTACAAGTCATTTTAGCATAAACACAAAGCGAGAAAAAAAAATCATAGCTACATCCTTGCCGCCAGCCGGCCAACCATGAACCATCCATCCAGTACTACAACATTCCACTTGACGCCTAATTAGGATCTAACCTCCTAGCCTCGCCATTTCTTCCGGGGACCCAATCTCGAGCATCTGCCGGTGTCAAACCGAACACACAAGCGCATGCCAACGCTCCCGGAGGTCGGAGCCTGGTGGAAGCCTGAGCAGCTCCCAACACGCCACCTTTGACCAATCGATGGCACCGGCGCCTGATGCCAAAGGGGACTAAAATTAATACCGGTGATTGGGCAGGGACGGGGACAGCGAACGTGGCTGCAAGGGAGAGGGAATGGTGGAGAACGCGGTTGTCGGTGAGGGACTGAGGGGGCGACCGGCGACGGCGGCGCGTTCGAAAGAGGAGGGGAATGAAATCGCCAGCGGATTTTTCCCATCATCCATCGAGGTCAATATGGTACCTGCCGGTACCAAACGATTTCAGCCGTTGGATCCGGTTGATCCAACGGCCATAAAATCGGTACTGGACTGTACTGTGGTTGCTGCAGATGGCGGGTCGATTCAGGGATCATAAATCAGGATTCCAGACAAGAGGAAGAGTAAAAAATGAGTGTGAAATTAACAGTGACACGTAGTATAAGATCTACCTGGAGTTGTGTATGTCTACATGCACGTACTCTCTTCATCCTAAAATATATATGACGTTGTTGGTTGCAAGATATGCTGGATAGTTTGTCTTATCTAATTTTTTAAATATGTAAAATTATATGTCATTATTAAATTATACTCCCTCCGTCCCAAAATATAAGTATTTCTGGCTATGTCTTGGGTGTCCAAACAAGCTTTTGTCTAAATTCATTTAAGATGCTCTGAACCTAACAACTAGCTAGAAATACTTGTATTTTAGGACGGAGGTAGTATTTAGTAATACGTGGCAAGGAAGGCAAACACGCGTAAATGTAATAGGGTCGTGCTGCAAGCTGCAGATCGACGCAACTACGGCTCCTCCTTCCACACACGTACACAATAAGTACACATGGACATGTTGTTGTGTTGAATAAAAGGATACGTACATTGACATGAGGATTTCTATTAATGGGTAAGAAGGACGTACGGTACATATATACGCTGGCATCAGCAGCTGCCCCATGCTGAATCATTCACACGATACGGCTGCGGACGTACTTATTGAGCGAGGCTGAACATGTGCAACGTCCGTATAGTTTGATTTGTATTATTGAGTGTATTATTGTCAAGGACGATGCATTAAATATTTTAATAAATAAACTTAATATATCTCTTATCTAACTACTCCCTTCGTTTCCTAATGTAAGATGTTTTGATTTTTTATTAAAAAATAATAAGTTATGATTAGAGTATTTTTATAATAAAGTAAGTCACTGACAAAATGATACTTACATAATTTTTTAAATAAGATGAATGATTAAACGTTACAAGTCCAAACATCCTACATTATGAAACAAAGGTAATACTTAATTAGTTTTTTATGCGTTATTTCAATACATAAATATGTTTATTATATGACGCTACCAGATGCCTAACCATCGTCCTCCCATATGTGACTTTTCGTCCTCGCCTACTTTGCAACTGCTTCCTCCTCATGGGTTTCTTAATTTCCATCAACTTGTTCGATACATCAACCACAAAAAAATCAGAGGGAGTAAATAGTAGAAGAAAGATTTTAAGAAGCCATGTTTGCCATATATTTGGAAGAGCAAATAATCAGTTTTAAATAAATTGGGGAATAAGATCACTACACCAAAAACGCCTTTTACAGGCGGTTGGGAGGCTTTTTCCAGATGGTGGGTGGCACCGCCTATTTTCAATTACCTATGGAAATCATCAATTTTCGCAGATGGCACCACCACCGCCTAGAAAACCCATCTTTGCATGCGGCCGATACAATCCACCGCCTGCAAACGCATGCCGCTCGCCACACTACGTCGTTGTGTCGTTGTCGCGCCTCCTGAGGCCGCACGCTACTGCTGCTTGTGGCGGCCGTCGTGGGTGCCATCGCGGAGTCACCACGGCCTAATTCAGCCAACGTCGTCATCGTAGCCTGCCGAGCCTCTATGCCACCACCACACCTCCGAAGGCCGCGCGTTGCCGCTAGCTACCGATTGCCGTCGTTGTCGGAGCCCCTGTGGGCTCATCGTTGTCAGATCCTGCCATCGTCGTTGTCATCGCCCGTCGCCACAGCTCCCCTCTATAGTAGTACGCATTGTCATCATTGCTAAGAGAGGTGCGAGAGAGCGAGCGCTGGGAGAGAGGGAGACGTGAGACCTTCTTTTTATAGGAGGCTCGTACAGTGAGTCACCTGCAAAAATTATTTTCGCAGTGGCTCTTCAATCGGCTGTCCCAGAGGCCAATTTTGCAAGAAAAAAAAATTGCGTAGAGAATGTAAATAACAGGCAAGGCTGGCTTCCATTAATGGATGTTTGTCTGGCGGCTCCGGCATTGTGCCTCGTGGAACCAGAAATTAAGAACAATATGGAGATGTACGCAATTGTCGCGATATGGTCGCAACGCGCTAGCATGATTAATTCATTCGACAAAATTAAGGAGATGGTAGGAAGGGCGTATACTACATACCATAATATGGAATCGCCGTCCCGTCCCGATCGGCCCTATACGCATACTATTCAGTATTCATATATTCAATAATCATGCCCTCCTCAACGCTCGTTTGTACGTCATGATCGTCGATCCATCCATCAGCTGTCCGCACACCAGCTAACCCCTACTTGATCTTTTGTTAGTTTGATCTTCATTAGTTTGTTCGCTTGCCCTGCAGTTCAGGTAATGTTCTAATAGCAAATTAAGAGGTATAGCTCTGGCTCTACCACTTTTGGAGCTGAAGCCTAACCAAATAATTTTAGCTCCACCAAAAATATGTGCGAAGCGGGTGAAGTGATCTGAAAAAATAAACTAGAAAGATGGAGCTGGGTTTAGACAGCTCTACAACTCCACTCCACCCTCCACTCCTGAAATTATTTTCAAGATTTAGAACTCTACCAAACAGTACCTAAGTAATATATATGGATATTGTAAAGAGAATCAGGCCATGGCCAGTGAAATGAAAATGATCGTTTGGTTATTTTTAGGATGGAGAAAATCACGGCAATTAATGGTATGTTTTTGCCATCGTATTTTCATTATTTGGGTGCGAAACATTGACCGGTAACTCATCATCAAGATTCCTTAACAAGAGGAAGAAGATGGATGGAAGAAAGGAAAGAAAGAAACAGGGCAAGCACTTGTGACGCGTACGTGCACTCGCCCGTACGGGCAGGAGTAGTAAATTTAATAAAGCATTCAAAATTTTGAAGCAAAATCAAGTAGTAATCAAATTAACTGGAAATCAAGTCAAATTAGGTCGGAGACTTGGAAGTATTTGGCTTGGGAAGGTACTCCCTCCGTCAAAAAAAAAACACAATCCTAGATTTAAATCTGGTCATAGTGTATATCCAGATTTAAATCCAGAATTACGTTTTGAATCTGGACACAATCTAGGATTGTATTTTTTTTTTTTACAAAGGAAGTACACACTAGTGTACTTGGCCCTTTGCACATCGATTGGAAATTTGGAATCGAATGGTTTATATGCATGTGGAGATCTGAAGTGAATAGAGGAGTCGTCCTCGTCCCGTCGTCCGTCACTAGCGATATACTGTGCTTGTGTGTGTCACCCTACCGTACGTGTCAGGCTGCTTGAGAAAAGCAGAGGTTCAGGTTGGCGGTGCAGGCAGCGCCCACGTATGACGTCCATGTCCACACATCACACATTCACACCAAACCCAAATCGATCTTGACACGACCAGTCAAATGAACGCGGGAGAACTGGGATGGGCGAAATCAGCGAGATAATAAGGCCCTGTTAAAAGTGGTGGGCCAAAAATACATCACACAAATTTCAGCCCATCAAACACACCATGCACACAGGCAATGCATTTTGCGCGCCGCCACCTCACCTGTCGATCGCCTGCGCCTATCTCTACTCTGGGCAGCGTGGTGTCCCTGTCCTGCTGTTTCCTTCCGCCGCCTGGTGACTACCCGCAGTTTTCTTATCCCTCTATGGTCTATATATACATAACTTGTTTCCTTTGCATTAACATTAATACTCTTTTCTAGTAGATGTAGGCCACACATTGCAGCGAGATATCAACTTAGGAATGGTTGCTAAGTGTTAACCACACATGATGAATAATGTGCTGAAAATATTAGAGAATTTAATATTTGCGAGATGGGATGAGGAGAAAGCGGGGAAGGAGTCCGCCTAAATCAAACCTCTAGTTTAGGCCTCGTTAGTCATTTTAAGGCCTAGAAATATATATAATACTAGATGCTTGAGGGGCATATTGATTCAACGACTAAAATATATTAATGACGTGGATGAACATGGAGGCTTATTTATAGCAATTATTGCTTAGTGTGTTATAATTATATAGAAACAAATGATATCTGAAAGCTTTTTTTTTCTATTTGTGTTAACTTTTGTACTAAAATAGTTTTGTTCCTTCAAATATTGGGTTTTGACTATTATACTGTTCTCCCACATTAGGTCCGCCCATGTGGCCTGAGCTTGAGATGGGATAACATCTCAAGAAAAAATGGAGAGCTGCACAAAGTTTTCCTTTTTGTTGTTTGTGTCTTGGAGTGGGTACATTACAATAGTAAAATGTTCTTGCGACAGTAGGGAAGGCCCCAACAGTGGGTGAACCTCTACACTTGAAATTAAAACACAAACAATTTGTGTCTATCTCTCACTCTCAGGTGCAAATGATTAGGACAAGGACAAAAGTGGAAGTTAGCCATACCAGTAGTTAGTGGAGACATGAAGACTAAAACTCAGTTACACCCTACTCTCAGGTGCAAATGATTAGGACACGAACAAAAGTGGAAGTTAGCCATACCACTTTTACAATAAATCTCTTCACGAGAAGGTCCTTTCCTCTCATGTTGGTGGTGGTAAGGACGAGAGGAGAGCATGGTGCTAATTATTATGTAGGAGGATATATTTCAATATTTGATATGATGTATGTGCTTAAAGTGGTTGTTTGGTTGAATGGTAGTTATATGTATTTATTTACTTTTGTGAATCCGACATATGTCAATTGTGCTCGATTCACAATTTAGCAATATTTATTGTTATTATGTGTTTAAGGACTAAAGTGATTATTTGATTGCAGTGTAGGTATATGCATTGGTTCATTTTTTTAATTCCATGCATGTTGATTATATATGCTGATCAACTAGCAACTTAGTAGTATTTATTTTTGGTAATGTATTTAAGCCCCATCGTGGTGTTTGATTCCATCATGGGATTTTTTATGGACTGTTAAATGATTCAAAAGCGGTTTTTTCAGACGTTAGAATAAAGATTCCAACTTGATCTACTATCACCTAATATATGATAGTTTCCAAGCAAACTAAAATTTGTGATGTGTTAACTAGCTACGCAAAAATATGATATGAATTTGAAAACTAGATGTCTGAGATTTTGCCATGGTTATGTATATTCTTGAGTGTTAGTCTTATACACTTATATTGTTCTCACGGGTGTGGATAAAAAAAATGGTTTTTGATATGTTGCTCTTGATTTGCACTAAATAGTCTGACATCCACGGTCAACAACATCTTGATTTCACCTTTTTTGGTGGTGACGTATGTTCTCAAAGCATTCCATACAAAACATAGACTAATCATTCCCACCAACAGAGTAGAGGGATATAAATGTGTGTGATTCATAGTTGAACATATTTGGGTAGGATCAGAAGTTCATTTAACCCAAGCTTGACTAATACTTAAGTGTCTTGGTCATACGATTGGTTATTGTAAGATGTTCATGATGACTAAATTTACTATTTTGTCGATTTTCCCAAAGCAGCTGACTAGCTGCCAAATTTGCTTACTTCACTTTCACATCGATGTGGCCCACAAATAGAAGAAAGCATTGTATTAAAATAAAATTGGTTGTGATGTCCTTCTAAATTTCAATTCAATGGCTAGAAACTTACACAACACGGGCCACATGGGCCTCCACTAACAGGTTGGGTAATTTTTTGTAGAGGGTTTAAGTTTAGTGTTTTATTTTGCAGGAAATGGATGGATTTGATTAATCATGGGAAGGTTTTAATCACATATTATTTGTAGTTTTGCGTATTTGAAGCTATGATGCCAAGATTGCCTTTTTTTTTGTCTAACTAGGACAATTATGCTACATGACATATAGTATTTGTTTGATATCCTTTTTTGTTCACTAATATTGCATCATATGAGTAGTTTAGAATGTTAACATGTTATTTAAGTAGTCTAGGAAAATAATTAATTGTATGTACAATATGGAGAATTCTATAATCATGTAACCAATTCTTTCATATCAGACTACCGAATGGTTTTCTTGGATGATTAAAGTGGCGATCCATGGAGTGTATATCTAACTTCAGACTATGAGGGATTCTCTTGTTGGATGGATGGAAAGAATTCGTTAGATCAGTGTGGTCAATTTTTAGTCTTATGATTAGCACTCAAAATTTTTGGTGATATGAGCCATCATGTAATGACAAGATGCCAGCCCGTTTTGCTCACCCATTCAAAAGAATTATCTTTGGAACAAAAGTGATGGTGGTGGTGGTGGTGGTGTGTGTGGGGGGGGGGGGTGAAAATGGTATGGAAATGTCCTGACCGTAATGATACAAATTTTGGGAAAAAAAACCTTTCCAATCATTTCCATTTCTAAATATAACATTTCAAATTTATGTCTATGATGTATTAAAGTCACTAAATAATTAAATTTATAAATATTGGAATTTCCTGACCATGTATATTGAGACTGATTCCATAAATAATATTAGAAAATAATATTGTATCATACTATTTTCATCCCTAAATTCCAAGACAAAACATGGAGGGGATTTTTGTTGGTAAGTCTAAGGCAACATGGACAAGCCATAACAATACCAAAGGTAAAACATTCATCTATATCTGAAAATGTTATATACATTAATCCATTGGTAAAACATTCTTGTATCTTTGAAAATGTTATATACATTAATCCATAGGTAAAACATTCCTCTATTTTGAAAAATGTTAGATACACTAGCATATTGTCGTGCATTGTGACAAATTTTAAATATATAGAACATTGCATCAACCCATGATAGTTGTCACTTGCTACATATGTCAACTCTTAATTCTTGCATATACCTTTCATTTTATAAGTGTGTCCATTGGTTCCACACTCTTCCCTTTTTTCCTTTACAAAATGTAGGGAGTTAGTGGTGGCATATTCACCACTGATCCCACATCTTGCTTCTTTCAAAGTAGTATAGATTAATATATTTAATTTGGCATAGTTAGGTTACATGATGACAATGATAT
The DNA here is from genome assembly GCA_000325765.3 of Leersia perrieri. Classification (NCBI taxonomy): domain Eukaryota; kingdom Viridiplantae; phylum Streptophyta; class Magnoliopsida; order Poales; family Poaceae; genus Leersia; species Leersia perrieri. The sequence goes on from CM002478.1 coordinate 931,193, forward strand.
GCAATTATTTGAACTGTTGGAGGGACAAGGAGTGGCTAACAAGTGACTTGGCATATTCGCTTCGTTCATGTTCCTTCACACTCTTAAGTCTTAAGTCAGGAGGCGCTATGTGGGTGCCAAAACAAGTAATTGCAAAGGCACCTATTCCTAATCTCTCGGTTAGAGATGGCTCATCTATTTCCATCAAAACTGGTTATGAAAATTATTGTTGTAGCTCATATGTATTCATAATCCTATGGACTGGTATGATTTCCTATCAAGCTTATTTTTGTGCATTAAATATTATTCAAGCAACATGTCAGATGAAGATATTTCTTGTAGCAAGTCAGCAAAGACACCATTATTGATGCGCTTTATGTCCGTTGTGTGACTCAACGTGGTAAATGTAAGTTATTTGTCCCCTAAATAAATGTAGGGATGATAAATGATTTTTGTGGATACTTTGGTGTGGTTTCCACTTTTGTGGTATTTCAAAGGGTCAAACACAGCGAGTTGTAACATCACAACGAGGTCACGATTTGAACAAACAGAATGAAACACGATAAAATACTCGTTGAAACATTTTTATCCAACAAGAGAAACATCAAGGAGGTCTAGATCTAGCTTCTTCTTTATCTGTGGCCATCTTCAACCTCAAATTCACTGAAGATAACAACAGCGGCGGTCTTTGATGACACCAACATCGCCACCACGACGAACCTCCCATGCATACCGGCGGCAACGACGCCATTACCGTCGCCGACGAGCTCACACCCCTTGTCTGCCATGGCTTTAGGATAAGAAGCAAAGAGAGAAAGTGGTGGTTGGGGAGAGGGGGGATGGGAACCAACGTCTCCACCGCGGTAAACCTCCACGGACACTGGCAGCGACGATGCCGTTGTCGCCGTCGGCGAGCTCGTTCCTGTGTCCTATGGTGTGGGAAGAGAAGAGAACAAGAGAAAGCTGCAGGGGAGAGACAGTGGAAGAAAATGAATGGTCAAGAATGAGTCAATACATAGATGGGATGGCAGTTGGACCGTCCGGCATCCGGCTCCTAACGGACGCTCGGATAGAATCATTTTCGTTTTTTTAATTATCCTTTTCATTAATTATGTCCTGGTTTGCAGTGCAAAACAGGCAAATATTCATTGCTTTTAAAAAAATCATAGAATTTCTATATATACCAATCATATTTATAGAAATGATGTGTCATCGATGTCCTTCACCGGGCAGTGCGTTCCGTGGCTCAGTCCTTATTTCTTAGTCCAATGTCTAAAACACAAGGAAAAAAATTAATTATATTAATTTGTGCTTTGTGACACATATATTACTTATACTGCCACCTTCAACCTCAAATTCACCGAGTATTAGTTTGTGCTTTGTAACACATATATCACTTGTAAGAATAAGCCAGGCACGCCATGGTTTCACTTCTGAGGTGCCTCGATAATCCTAACTGGTTCGACTCAGCCTGGAAACCTGGTGACCTTGACAACCCTTCAGCCTTCACTGGTCCATACAGACATCAAGCAACCGTCTGCAGACCCCCTATCGAAATTCAACATAAAATTAACAAAACTGCTTCCAGTCAGCCAGGGTAACGTGGTAGCATCACCATCAAATATGCAAGAGCCGACAGAAGTCAGCTTTATGTAAATTGTTACAGAGACTGCAGCATATGTACAATATGTAAAACAGAGAACCCTTGTAATTTTACAGGCCTAACACCAACGGCTGAGGTACATTTGAGGAGGCTCATCTCCTGAATAGTATCAGCAACGATCAATATCTTTAACATAAAAACAGATGACAGCATTTGCACAAGCACAAATAAAATGTAGGCTTGGTGACAAATCCTCCAAAAAGAATAGGTTTAAACCTAGATCACCTGTCAAATATTCCTCTAGTCAGCTTTTTCTTCACCTTTCTTATCCTTCAGCGATGAAGCTTTCTTATCCTTCAATGATGAAGCAGCCTCGACTGTGTCTTGTTCTGTTTCAGAAAGTGATAGATGAGGGTTCATTCCATCATCAATTGGTAATGTCCTCTTGGAGCCGTCAAGAGCTAAACCCAGAACAATGTTATCTTCAAAGACGGGTCTTGATTCTTTCTTTGAATTAGCAACAGAGACAGAGCCCTCTCCTTGTTGCTCTGTGGCCTCAGCTCCTTGAGTCTTTCCTTTACCAGCTTTGGAAGTTGATGCAACAGGATCCATATTTTCTGACCATGGAGAAGATGGCGATGTTGGAGTCACATGATCATTCTTAGCCTCTGCAGAAGCGACTGTCTTGACTTTATGCTCTTCACGCGACGCTGGACGAGGCTTAGACTTGTCATCACTGATCCTTGCAGAGGTATCAATCAAAAGTGGGCGACCACGTACACGACTATACATCTCCTCTCCAAAAGGAATGTTATCGATGTCTGCATTGCCATAGGATTTCTGAACTGTTCGAATCTGGGTAGCAAGCCTTGCCCTATGATGGCCAACAATTCTAAGCAGATCCAACATAACAGCTTCCTGTTGTAATATTAAACAAATAAATAACATCAGTTGTTTTGTACCATCACAGAACACTACCATCAATTGTTTCAAAGCACTATCTAAAAATTCTACTTAAGTAATGCATGCAACAATGCCATTGTAGGCTTGGTTTCTCCAACGAAACTTTATTTGCAAAGAAATAATAGCTCTGAAAAGAATTTTCATACAAGGTGGATGGAAAAATCAAAGTAAAGATAAATGCATCAGATCAAGAACGAGTACTTCAGGTGTTCATCATCAAACTGTTCCAGGCTGAAGCATCAAATGCTAAGATATATGAATATATGCTATTTGTTAGATATATATGTATTCTTTGTATTTTCCCCATTGTATAAAGGGTTTTGTGCATATTTTCCCACACCTGTACATGTATATATTTGGGCCTAGTGCCCCTATAATGAATACAAGTGCTATTCATAACATGGTATCAGAGTAAAAATTAGGGTTTTTTCTTCCCTAACCTCGTTTCCACCGCACTTCCACCGGCGCCGGCCCTTTTCCGTCGCCGCCGGCGCTTCTCCGCCGCCGTCACTGGTTCTTCCCCGGCGCCGCTCGTCCGTCAGCGCCGCCCCGTCACGCCGGCGCCGCCCTTGCCGGTGCCGCCCCGTCCTTGCCGGTGTCGCTCCGTCGTCGCCTGATGCCACTGCTCTCTCCGCCGCCGCCGCCGGGTGCTGCTGCTGCTCGATCTGGTTTTGGATCTAGGCAGCGGCTCGATCTGGTTTTTGTTGCCTCGGCTCGGCTAGGGTAGCGGCTCGGCTCGTCGGCGCTCGTAAAAAAAAGAAAAATAAAAGAAAAAGAGGACTACTGTTTTGTTCTGTTGGCCCGTTGTGACTTTATTTGTCGCCTTTTCACTGCCTAGACTTTATCAGTACGGTACTCATTAAAAAAACTGCTGCTTGCGCCGCTTTTTCTCTTGCGCTCTCGTCGTTGCTATGGCTCCTTCCACTTCGTCGGGCTGTATTCCCCTTCTTCGTTGTCCGGTGCTTTTCAGTGGCACCAACTATCGTGATTGGATTCCTCGTCTTCGGATTCATATGCGTGGTATGCGTCTTTGGGAGTTTCTTACTGGCGAGCTGCCTTGTCCGCCTCATCCTACTACTCCTACACGGCCTGTGCTTCCAATCCAGCAGGTTCTTTCCACGACAGCAACTGATGCAAAGGAGTTTGAGAAGTTACTTGCAGCTTATGATGCTAGTGTGGTACAGCTGCAGTCTGATTTTGATGATCAAATGTCTTCTTTTGAGTCTCAGTTTGCTGCTTACAGGGCCTGGATTGATAAGGATACTCGGGCTGCGTCTATTCTTGTTGCTAGCATGGAAGATCGTTTTTCTGCAGACATTGTTGAGTTTGACCATGCACATCAGATGTGGGCTTTTCTTCGTGAGCGTTATGAGCCTTCTGGACAGTCCACTTTCCCTGCTGCCATACGTCAGGAGCAGCTTGTTCGGCAGTGTAATATCCTCAAAATTCCGGAAATAAAATCCGAAACGTAAAAATCACTCCCGTCAAAAATTTTTGCGAAACTGCATCATATTCGGTCTTCTCGGATTTTAATTGCTTCTTTGTCGATGCCATTTAATTAAATTGAGTGCCCTAGTAATCAATCTGTGTGTAGGGAAATAGCTAAAATAAATATAGAATCTATAAATATAAATTAAATTCCTAAAGGGAATTATTATCATCAGTTTAGGACCCAATCCAAAGATTCCTACCCGGCTTAGATTTATTAAAAAGCCCAGGACAAATATCCCTCAACTATAAATATCACCTCTCACATCTTTTAGTTCAGAAAACCTAATTGCCAAATTAGTTTAAAACAATAATCAAAACCAAATAATTATGTTATAATCTACTTTCAAACTTCCTTGTAAAGGCAAACCAAATTCCCAAATCCCTATTCTATTTGTAAATCAAACTCTAAATACAAAATCTATTCCTAGCCTGGCCCAGACCCTAGACCCTTTTCAGCCCAACAAGGAGGACCTGATATAAACCTAAAACTATTCCACCACCCTAAGGCCCAACACGAACCGGCCTTCCCTCTCCCTTTCTTCCTTTTTCCTTCCTCAAACCAGCCCAGCTCCCTATCTATCCACTTCTCCAGAGAAGCCCACTACTGTGCACAGCCCGACTCAGCACTACAACCTCATAAAGGTCTAATTCGGGTCCCTCCAGTACAGCTCAAAGGAACAGCCCATTTATCTTTCAGCCCAACTCGGCACCACCCAGCTCAAGTCCATTTCGTATCCCTCACTTTCCACTCCTCACCAGGCCGGCCCAGTAGCTAGGGCTGGCTGGCATCCATCGCCCCTG
>CM002478.1:936129-949838 GCA_000325765.3 Leersia perrieri
CCGCGTGGCTCTGCCATTGAAGACCGCGCGCAGCCGCGTCAGCCACAGCCGCGCCTACTTGCTGCATAGGAACCCTACAGGACAGCGAGGACGATGACGCGACCACGTCCTCCGGGATTCGCGCCGGCCACGCCTCGTCTTCTTGCATAAGTCGACAACGACCACAGCAGCCAACCGTCTTCCTCTCCAAGCCATTCCCCCCTGCCGCGCGCCTATAAATTCACCACGACGCGCGACCCTCATCCCTCTTTTCGTTTCGCCAGGCTTGCTCCCTTGCCTCGGCGTCGCACGTTGCCCACCATCGCCACCTCCTCAAACTCCACCAAGCCGTCTCCGCTTCGTGCACGGGGCAGTGGACGCATGCGTGTCTTCCACCGACGCGCCCACAGGCTTCCTGCCCCAGCCAAGCAAGCACGGAATCGACAACGGGCGCAACGCCGTGGACCGGGAAGATGAACCCGACGACGACGCCGCCGAAGCCGAGACAAACACGTCGACCACGCCATGCCGAAGCTCTGAACCTCGTCGCCTCTGCTTCGCCGTCCACTGCTCGAGCACCTTGAGCGCGTGGATGAGGCGAAGCCATGGAGGGGAGAAGGTCGTTCCCACATCCAGACCACACGCTGCGAAGCCGAGCAGGAAGCAAGGAGCAGGAGGAGGAACGTACATGCGCACCGGAGCTCACCGCCGCCGGAGTGGACCTCTATGCCGAGCTGAAAAACGAAGCCCGCCTGATCGCGTCGGTGTGTCGCGCCCGGCTGCCGCTCCGGTGAGCACTCTGGTAGTCCAGTAGCCCCATTCCCTCTCCCCGCCGGCTGTGACGTTCCGCGTCGACCGCGTCGCACCGCCGTACGCCCACCACCCAGGCCACCGTGGGCAGCCCTGGGTGGCCGACCCCAGTCGTCCCCGGTGAGGGAATTCCAATCCCCTCACCGAGGCGATGCTCCCGGACCCGTTTCCCCACTCCAGGGACCCCCACATCGCCGGAATTTCCCCACCACCGCACCGGGCCACCGTCCACCACCACACCTGCACGTCGCCAATCCGCCTCCGATCGAATTGGACCCAACCCGAAGCCGATTCGATCTCCCCCTATCCAGGCGATGCTCCCAATGCCGCTCGCCAACCCCGGCGACCCCACATTCGCCGGCGCCGTCCTTCCCCTTTTGCCCAACCACCGTCCGCCGCCGGCCGTCGTGGGCAGGTCGTCTCAGGCCAAATTGGGGCTGGCCGTAGGCCGATTCAGCACCCCAAGGACGAGGCGATGCTCCCCGTCCTCTCTCCCAACTCCGGCGACCACCACATCACCAGAATTTCGCTTGCGCCGCCTGAATCGCCTTGCCGCCGCCGCCGTGCGCGAATGCAGCCACTCCACTGCCGCTCAGGTATACTCCGGTGCCTCGCGAGCCTCCTCCGCTTGCGCATGGCTGCGCTCATGCGTGTGCACAAGGAAGGCAATGAAAGGGAAAAGAAGAGATTAGGAAAGAGAATATGACACCTGGGACCCACATCAATTAGATTTAGTCTTCCCCTTAATGACTGCCATTGGCTAAAGCTTAACAACATTATTAACCTGTTAAAATGACCGTTGGGCCTAACCCATTGGCAAATCCTATTTAAGATCGCCATTATATTGTGTCCATGACAGGTGGGCCACCACACCTTTGAAACCTATTAAAATCACGTGAGACCCGCCTCTTAGTGTTGCAATGGTTTTCTACAGTAAAATAATTCTACCCGCAAATAAAAATGACTACATAGTATGATTTCGCAATTAATTTGATTTAATTCAAATTTGAATCTTTAAACAGCCATAACTCACTCATTTTAACTCGGAATTCAGTGAAACTTTCACCAAAATTCATCTAAATTCAAGATCTACCTAATGGCACTGGTTTGGTATTTTTCATATTTTTCTTGGCATTTATGGTTATTTTATTTTGCGTTTAGCCGTTAGGTTAATTTAGACGTTCGCTCGACAGGTTATATTTCCGATGGTGATGCCTCGTGTGTCGAGGCAAATATGTTAGCTGAACCAGGCAAGTCACCACAAAACCCTCGATCATGTTGTGCCTATGATTGCGAAATGTTTTGTTTGCAACTAATTTGCATGCTATTTACAAATTGCGTACCTATTGTTGATTGAAGCTATCCTTGATATTGATGCCATGATTCCTTTGTTGCCGTATTATTTATCAGTCCCTAATCATTATATTGATAGTGCTTTGCCATGCTTGATTAGTCATTTACATGCATGCTCGATGTGTATGTGTGTGATGATTTAGTGTTGGGGGCGATTGCTCCGGGGGAGCAATTGTCGATTAGCAGAGTGTGGTACGAAGTGCCACTCTGCACATACACACCAAAAACCATTTGCGAAAACCCAAATTAAGTAAACAAAACCATTTCAACTGGGGCGGCATGGTGAGCTATGGGTGGTTCTACGTAACGGTCAGAACCGACCCTGGTCAATTAAGGACTGAGTCAAGGTGTTAGACAGGAAACGATCCGAGTTACGACCGCATTTCCAACATGGGTAGTGACCTAGAGGATTAGGTGATCCTAGTGGGGCGGCACCACAATGCACGGTATGTTCTTAATAGTCAATGATGTGAGTGTTGTGAAGTGGAATGAGAGTAATGATGAATGTAATGATAATAACCGACGTCGAATAAAATCTACCATTGTCGCGTTCCTTTCCTTTGATATCTCTGTGCCCAGGGCCCCTCACACTACTGGCTAGGGGGACGTCGAGCCAGCGGGTGTATGAGGATTGGCTGTCTTTGGGGCGGGTGCCGCAACGCTAGGAGATCCGAAAAACTAGGCCATGGTATGTCTCGTGTTGGGACCAGCTCATGTGTTGGGCTGAGCCACGGAGTGCGGGTACAGCGTACATCCACTACAGTGTGAATAAACCAATCTATTCGAATAGTCGTGCTCGCGGTTAATGAGCACCGAGACTTGTACTATACTTGACTAGACTCATAATGATTTTAATTTGTTTAGTATAGGTTGGAGATCTACCCGAGTTGCGGGTGAGATCAGAATGGGGTTGGAATTGGAATAAAATAAATGTGGGGGTAAACCGAACTAAGCGAGGCTTAGGAAGGTGAATGAACCCTTGATTAAACACCAGTGAAACATAACGATGTTTTCAGTTAGAAATGCTAAGTCATAGGTTTGCAAAATGATTTGATTAAACTAGCTTTACGCAAATGAACCAAGCCTCCTTTGAGCCCTTGTGCACTACTTGCATTTTGTAGTGGTGGCTTGCGAGTACTTTATATACTCACCGTGGTTGTTTTCCCCTTTTTAGAGATGGAGACAGAGTTTGGCACGTACACGTGTCGCCAAGACATCGCTACTTTACGACGATGCCTTAGGGAGTAAGTTCCCCCAGTCTATGCTTGTGGGGACAGGGTACACCGCCGTCGCTTCGCTTCCGCTTCTGCATTGATTACTCTGATGTTTATGTAAATGTAATTGACCATGCTTGGTCTATTTGGGGTTCCTTCGAGCAACCCTTGTATTATTTATGCTTTGTAAAGCCGATTGTATATCGATGGATCTGTTTATCAATTCTGGAATGTGTGTACTAAACTACTGATCCAGTGATTTGGTATTGTAAACACACGTGGTTTGATGGCACAGTTGATGATTTCTATGCTCAGATTTCTGCTATTTGGCGTCAGCTTGACACTCTTGGTCCTCAACTGTCTCCTAGTACCTATCAGTCCTGCTTGAGTCAGAAGCAGGCCTTGAAACTTCGTTGCACTTACGATTTCTTGACTCGGCTTCGTGATGTCTCTCTGATGGATGCTCTTGCTAAGGTTCGTAATGAGGAGACTCGTCTTCGTACTGCTGGTTTGTTACAGACTTCTTCGGTTTTGGCTGCTCGTTCTTCGTCTTCTCCAACTGCTCCTCCTCCAGTGGTGCCTTCTTCTACGCCGCCTTCGTCTGGGAGTCGACGTAGTGGTCTTCATTGTGATCATTGTGGTAAAGATGGCCATGTGGAAGCTTATTGTTACAGGAAGAAGGAACAAGCTCGTGCTCGTTAGTCTTCACAGCGTACTGATAGTTCTAGTACTGGAGGTTCTCAGAGGAGTTCTACTGGTTCTGAGACAGGAGATCATCAAGTTACTTAGTCGCCTTGTCACCTCTTCGCCACCAGGAGTTGCTGGTTCTGTGACTCAGTCCTCTGCACCGTCACGTTCTGCTGCTGCTTCTCAGTCTTCTAGTGTGGGATTATCCTCCTCTACTCCAGGTATTGGTCCTTGGATTATTGACTCTGGTGCTTCTTTTCATGACTCCATATCGTACTTGTCTTTCTTCCATGGTTCCTTCCTCTCGTTCATGTTTTGTTCATACTGCCGATGGTTCTCCTCTTCCTATTGTAGAGCAGGGTGCTCTTTTATCTGATTCTTTCTCTGTTCCTGATATTTCTTGTGTACCTGATCTAACCATGCAGCTTATGTCAGCCGGTCAACTTACTGATCATGACTGTCGTGTGATTCTTGACCCTGATTTTTGTTATATTCAGGATCGTTGCACGGGTCAGTTGGTTGGCATTGGCCCTTGGCGCCGTGATTCACAGCGTCTCTGGGAGCTTGACTGGCTTCATCTTCCTTCCGCTGCGTCTGTCAATCCTGTTGGCTCGGTTCTTGTTGTATCGTCCACTTCGTCCTTCGCTCAGTGGCACCATCGGTTGGGTCATATTTGTGGCTCCCGTTTGTCCGCTATGATTCGTCGTGGTCTTTTAGGGTCTGTTTCAGTTACATAAGTGTCAGGGATGTCGGTTGGGCAAGCAGCTACAGCTTCCCTATCATTCTAGTGAGTCAGTGTCTCAGCGTCCTTTTGATCTTGTTCATTCCGATGTATGGGGTCCTGCTCCCTTTGTTTCTACAGGGGGCATCGATATTATATAATTTTTATAGATGATTTTTCTCGCTACACATGGATTTACTTTATGAAACATCGTAGTGAGGTTTTATCTATCTATAAGAATTTTACTGCTATGATTCGCACTCATTTTGACACTTCTATTCGTGTTTTTCGTGCTGACTCCACAGGAGAATATCTTTCTGTATCTCCTCGCCAGGTTCTTTCTGATCATGGCACTCTTGCTTAGTTTCTTGAGACTGCTCGTGCTCTTTTGCTTGCTTCTTGTGTTCCTCCTCATTTCTGGGTTGAGGCTGTTTCTACTGCCAATTATTTGATTAATATTCAACCTTCATCAGCTCTTCATGGAGGAATTCCTTATGAGCGTCTTTTTAACAAGTTGCCTGATTACTCCAGCCTTCGTCTTTTTGGCTGTGTGCTATGTGCTTCTTGCACCTCGAGAGCGCACCAAGTTGACTGCTCAATCAGTTGAGTGTGTTTTTCTCGGATATAGTGCTGAGCATAAAGGCTATCGTTGTTGGGATCCTGTTGGTCGTCAGATGCGGATTTCTCGGGATGTTGTTTTAGATGAGTCACGGCCTTACTATCCTCATCCATCTTCGGATACATCTTGATTTTACCTGATGCTTCTATTGTCAGTTCTTATGAGGTGTCTTCTTCGTTGGCCCCTTCTTCTACGGAGCATTCTCTGCAGGTTCCTTCTTCAGGTCCTTCTATAGACCGTTTTCCGATGCCGCCTTTGACATAGGTCTATGTTCGTCGTGTTCCGTCTTCCTCTGATGCTCCTTCATCTCCTGATGAGCCTTCCTCTCCGGATGTGCCATCTTCTTCGCCTGACGCATCTTCCTCTGAGGATTCTTCACCGGAGCATTTTCTCAGACGTTCTGATCGTACTCGTCGACCTCCTGATTTTTATTCTCCTTCTGCTTATTCTGCCACGATTCTTTCTGAACCTACCTCTTATCGTGATGCTATTCTTCATCAGGAGTGGCAGCTTGCTATGGTTGAGATCGCTGCTCTTGAGCGCACTGGTACGTGGGATCTGGTTCCCCTTCCTGCTCATGTTCGTCCTATTACTTGTAAGTGGGTGTATAAGGTCACTCGTTCTGATGGTTCTCTTGAGCGTTATAAGGCTCGGTTGGTGGCTCGTGGTTTTCAGCAGGAGTACGGTCGTGACTATGACGAAACTTTTGCACCTATTGCTCATATGACCACTGTTCGCACTCTTTTTGCTGTGACCTCTATCCGTGAGTGGTCCATATCTCAGCTTGATGTCAAGAATGCCTTTCTTAATGGTGAGTTGCATGAGGAGGTTTATACGTGTCCTCCACCTGGGTATTCTATTCCTAGGGGTATGGTTTGTCGTCTTCGTCGCTCACTTTATGGTCTTAAGCAAGCTCCTCGTGCTTGGTTTCATCGTTTTGCATCAGTGATCACTGCTGCTGGTTTTTCTGCCAGTAATCATGATCCCGCGCTTTTTGTTCACACTTCTGCTCGTGGTCAGACTCTTCTCCTTTATGTTGATGATATGATCATCACGGGAGATGATCCTGAGTATATAGCATTTGTGAAGGCGCGTCTCAGTGAGCAGTTTTTGATGTCTGATCTTGGTCCTCTTCGTTATTTTCTTGGGATTGAGATTTCCTCTACACCTGAGGGATTCTATTTGTCCCAACAGAAGTACATACATGATCTTCTTGATCGTGCTTACTGATCATCGCACAGTTGAGACTCCCATGAAGCTTAATATTCATCTTTCTGCCTCTGATGGTGCCCCGCTCTCTGATCCTACTCGCTATCGTCATATTGTGGGTAGTCTTGGTACATATTCTGAGTCAGTTTGTTTCAGCTCCTACCCAACTTCACTATACTCACTTGCTTCGTGTTCTGCGTTATCTTTGTGGGACTATAGCTCGTCGCTTGTTCTTTCCTCGCTCTAGCTCTTTACAGCTCTAGGCCTATTGTGATGCTACATGGGCTAGTGATTCCTCTGACCGTCGATCTCTTTCTGCTTTTTGTGTGTTTCTTGGTGGTTCTCTCATTTCTTGGAAAACTAAGGAGCAGACAACAGTTTCTCGTTTGAGTGCAGAGGCTGAGTTGCGTGCTATGGCTCTTGTGACGGCAGAGGTTACTTGGTTACGGTGGTTGCTTGAGGATTTTGGTGTTTTGGTTTCTATGCCGACTCCTCTTTTGTCTGACAGTACAGGTGCTATCAGTATGGCTCGTGATCCTGTGAAGCATGAACTTAGTAAACATATTGGTGTTGATGCTTTTTATACACGAGCGCAGGTATAGGATGGCATTGTTGCTCCTTGATATGTGCCCTCCAAGATTCAGTTAGCTGATTTATTTACAAAGGCACAAACTGGAGCTAGGCACAGGTTTTATCTCTCCAAACTCAGTGTTCTTGATCCACCCTGAGTTTGAGGGGGGTGTTAGATATATATGTATTCTTTGTATTTTCCCCATTGTATAAGGGGTTTTGTGTATATTTTTCCACACCTGTACCTGTATATATTTGGGATATTTGGGCCTAGTGCCCCTATAATGAATACAAGTGCTATTCATAACACTATTTACTCCAATTACTGTGGCCACACTTTTTATATCCATTTCATTTATCACTGTCAGATGGCAACAATGCAAACTGAACTACAATGGAGATTATGCGCCATTACGTTGGTGACTGTCAGTTATGAGTTATGACAGTTACACTCAAGGGTCAAATACTCATAATAAACCTAGCTTGGGCAGTTATTATCAAGAATACTATTTCAGCACAAACCAATTTTTTATTGTAAGCATAGATGTAGATACGTAGACATTACCTGGACATTGAGATACTCCTCAAAATGAGATGTCTTCACAAAGCATGATATGTAAATCTACATGAAAACACAAAAAGTGATATAGAGTTGAGACAACTAGGAGCTTGGGATCAGTTTGGACTCAAATAAAAAAATTTTAAAAAAAACATTGGCAACTAGTTTGAACACAAAATTAAAAAAAAAACAACTATAACTCAATGGGGATAGGAAAATCAACTACTACCAGCCAGTAGCTGATTTTGATAGAAAGACTTTTGTAAAACCGGCAACTTATGATCTTATGGGAAAAGAGATTTCTGTGCTTAGATGTTAGTGATACAGATGGTTTCAGGCTTTCAGCTGCATTCTAGATAGCTTTTGCATGTAAATAACTGTTGAATATGGAGAAGAGGTATATAAAATAAAATAAAAATCAGCCATTATCACAGGGCAATTGGTTAGTTCTAAGTGAGGTTGACAAAAAATGGCTCAGGTTCGACAAGCTATACAAAGGTTTGCTCAAACAGCCTTTTAGGGCAAGCTGAAGCTTAAATTTCAGCACCTAATATTGTCAACTCCAACTCAAGTTTATTCAACCTGTAAGTTACTTGTATATGTATATTCAAAGAGTTATTGGGGGTGGGACTGAGGTACTCAAGTGAAGTCTAAAATAAAGCTGTATACACATTTGTATTGTTATCAAGCCATGCTCATACCGAGCTCCAAGCTCAAACCCCAAACAGGCTAGCTAGCTTGAGCAAGTATTGACTCGAGCTAAACCTACCTGGTTCCCTTGAGCTCAGTTCATTGGTATCCCTAGTTCCTATGCTGGTCAAGGCCAAGGCCCATAGTCAGTTAGGGACTTTCATATTTACAGGAATTGAGTGGTTTGGTAGTTAAAATAATTAGGATCAGGCTCTAGCAATATATAAGAGAGATCCGGCTCAGGTTGGGATAATCATAAAACTGGTTTATCTTCTTCATCTACTGTCTCCTTGGCGTGCCGTCGATCACGGATCCATCATGCCATTGAGGTCCAGGGCTACTTCCAGTTACCTCTTTCATATACAATTTCTATTGACTTTCTTCATCCAATATCCTTGCATGTGACAGTAAACCATATAAAAACACAGCCTTTGGGTAGGCAGACCAAGAAGATTCTAGCTAACCAAAACATGCCAAACTGACATTGGCAAGGACTGACTCTGTACTGGTATTCAGATCAAAAGAGGGACTCAAAGTAAGAAATTAGGGTTTACCATAAGAGCTTGGGTTTTTGGATCAATTTTCTCAAAAAATACTCTCCTATGCAGCCTCTGTTGTTCTATATGTGGATTTTTTGCCAACACTTTTCTCATGTCCGCAACAATTGTCTACAATGAAACACAGAGAAAAACAACAATAAGATTGCAATACTCTGGGAGAAAAGGATAGACATGTAATTGTGAAACATTAATTTAGCGTGGTGCTTACACCAATTTTTGCAGCATCCATGTGGCTTAAAGCCAGGTATGTCTTAATGCGCCAATGGGTCCTCTGGGTGTTATTTCTCAGTATAGAAACTGTGAACTTATGGTTAGGAATATATATAGCTTCTCTATCATCACCTCTAATGATTGTTGGAGACCACCAACCGACATGCTGAAAATCAAAGCAGTTTATACAAGTATCAGGATAAAATGCAAAACCAACAAAACCATATGCAAGGGTAACAGTACATACAAATAAAATTCATATTATGGTGGAAAATATGGCATACTAGATGTTACGTAGTGATATAGCTCATAAGATGGAGCAAAACAAATAATATAATGCATTTGTGGCAGATGAACAAAATAAATGTAAACAAAGAATGCAAAGTACTAACCTCAACAATACCAGAGACTTCAACACCATCTATCTTTGTATTGATCCATTCATTCACCACGAATGGGCGTGTAGCATTGATCATAACACTTGAGAGGAAATTTGTAAAAATCTGCAAAAAAAAATGATACCTATTAGTACTATGCCACAAAAATAATCCTATCAATGGAAGGTTTTGTAGTACCTCACGACCAGCGAGAGTAAGTAATACAGTCCCAAAACCTCCAGCAGTAATCCACTTCTGGGTATTGAAACCCAGCAACTCCATAAAGAGAGATATAGCAGCAATCCAAATACCAGTGTAAACAGCTTTCACTGTGAAGTCAAACCCCATCTGTGTGCAAGGAACTTTAATTAGTGATACATAAGCATGAAAAGAATGGAGAATAAATACTGGCAATACCGCGATAAGTACAAGCAAAATAAAAATTTCGAATTTATCTTATTTTTAGCGCTATTTTTTTATCTGAAATTAACTAGCAAAATCAGTTCATGTATCTCATAAAAAAATAATGTAGCAATAAGAAAGTTTAAATCCAACTAAAGTTAAACATCCTGTAACTAAAGCTGAGAAAAACATACCCCAACAAACCCACGTTCTTTTCAATTTAAAAAATCCCACATATTCTTATTTTTTGTCAACCCCTAGCAAATCTGGATCATGTCTTACAGCCACAATGAAAATACATTATTACGACAGAACACAACAACATACAGTTCTCGAACTAATCACAAAGAAATAAAATACCAGCACCCTCATTTAACTTCACTCGTTTTAAATGACATAATTTGGTCTTAGTGCTTTGACAGACACCATGATACATGAGTGATTGTCTAGCTGATCAAGGGCAAGTGTCTTACCAAATACAAACAAAAGCAAATGCAGATATCAAATCCAGCAGAATGAACCAAAGGTAACTCAGACAATCATGTGTTTTATATTTTTTGAACTGAATCGTGCATTTCTTATAGTATAAAAAAAATGTAATCTTACACTTCTTGAATCGTTGGGGTTACGCATGTCCACTAGAAATTTCTGTAACTGCTGAATTAAGCTACAAAAAAGGATAACTTATGTCAGTATAACAGAAAAAAAGAGAAAAAGAACTGAATGCAAATGAAACCACCTCAACAATATAACACAAGTGAAATATCAGCAAAATATATCAAAGGTAAAAGACTACTTTATATCACTAAACTCTTGACTTTTTCCATTTTTTGTCCCTCAACTCCAATACCAGATAGATCATGTTCCTCAACTATCAAAGTCAGATGCTTGCACGTCCGAAGCTCATTCAAGGCCATTTTGGCTCCAGGTCTGGTGAGGAATTTCACAAAGGTGTAATTTTGGCTAGATGACAGGTGAGAAAAGGTGGCATGGTTTTAGCTCACCTGTACACGCCATTTGTTGTGCCTGTCATCTAGCCACACATGGGCAAAAACTGCCCTAAACTAGCATTAGGGACAACCGGACAAGAAGTATCTGTTTTGATATATGAGGGACACATTCTGTCCGGTTTTGAAGTTGAGGGATAAAACGTAGATTAACAAGAGTTTAGGGACGAAAAGCAGATTAAGACATGAATTGTTATAATTCAAGCCAGAATGCACCAAATGTAAGTAAAGCTCTTCGCATAAATCTTTATTCTTAAGATATATACAAACCATCGCAAATCTGTCAAACTATGAAACTAATATTAAACCATCGAGTCTGTCAAGTTGTACCAATGTAATGCATCAACTTAATTTTCAACTCACATATTTGTGCTATCTAGTATTCTAGTCATCAGCATTCTACTATTTTCAAATTCTTCACAAGGTTGAGAATACTCATGTTGAGCTAGCTTAAGAAGAGACGGTCATGGCCTGAATTTCATGCTCCAGAAAATGCTTTGTTTTTTTAATTGCATCAGTCAGCAAGCATGACAACATGAAATAGCTGAGCACAGTAACATGCATAATTAAAGAGATAAGTTATAAGTTGAAAGGCATCTTTGATTTTTTTTTTCATTGAGAGTGTATAATATGCACCTCGTCAGGATATAGGCGGTGGCCAGGACAGTTGACAGTGATCTCACAAAAGTTACAAGGCGTGTTTTAACAGCTTGGCTTGCTGCTGAAGGCAACACAACTGGATCCAAAGCCCTGCAGAATGTTGGAGAACAAAGACATAAGAAACCAAGCAAAAGAAGTTACTCAGAGGATGAAATATCAATAAGATAGGATTCTCACTTCCCCAATTATGCTCTGCTATGGCTACTATACCTGCAGACAAGTGTTGCTCCTGTCCATAGTAGTAATGGTTGAAGGTACGAGGTAGAAATTAAGTATGTAGGGCTTTTCTTCCAGTTGCCTCCATGCTGTAAGTTACATTTTGAAAGGTTACGACATTTTCAGCAAGTCAAAATACAAAAGGCAAAAATAAGACTGTGCAACAGAACAATACATCAAAACGGTTTCTGATGTCCTTCATCAGAGGCAAGAATCCCCATAGAGCAAAGACAATTATTCCAATTACAGGAACCACAAGTGCAGTAGCCGGATTTGCAAGCAAAGCATCACATGATCTGTCAGGAAAAGAATGGAATTGGTAAAGAAACTCAAAGGATGATATAAGTAACATTTTATAGTGATGCAGCAATGGCAATAAGAAGCAAATTCTAAAAAAGTTTAACTTAACTGGTTGAGGCATAAAATGCGACTAGACATCTTAAAGTAATCGCGGATTTTTTTTTTAGAAAAAAAAATGTCTCACTATACGGTTCTATCCTATATCAAAGAATCTAAGCTAACATTTTAGGTACTTTATTGCAACATGTTATACAAAAAACTGAAGACTATAGGACTCTGCCAAGAGAAGCAGAAGACAAGCCTACTGAATGTTCCCTACTTCCCTAAGATACTGGAAGTTACCAACTTGCCCACTAGTCAGCAAAATACTTGAATTATATATCATCTTACAGTCAGCAAGAAATTAACTTGTGCAGATTTCTGTCTGGTGACAAACTAGGCAGCTTGATGATCAATGCAGATTATCTGAGCATTCAAGAAACTCCCAAAGCAAATGATGCCACAAGAAAAACTACCTGGTCAATGCTACTGATGTGCTCTTCACCAAAGGAATTTCCTGTAAAGAAACTGGCAAGGCAAAAGATCTAACACCCAAGGCTCTATATCTAGAAGGCACATATAGCATGGGCCTGTAGTTCCTCTCCAATATGTTATGACCCCTGCAATCTAGCCCCTGCAAAGAAATGAAAAGAACCTTCTCTAAGGTTTACTATAATGGTATAAAGTGCTAACACAAGCAAAAGAAACTATATTAGAATAGAACAAAATCACTGTTCAAATAAACGAAGAGTCAGATAACCTAGAATATACTCTATTGGATAACATAGAACAGATAACTAATACAAATGGTTACAGATGAAGACAAAAAAAGAGGCACGCGCGCAGTACAAGTATACAACTACACATGTGTTTAACACAATATCATACGATATTCAATTATATATTATACATCTATCAAAGATAGGTTCTGTTGTAAACAATAATAAAAGAAATGTTTATCAAGACACGCATAATACAGATTCCTTATTTCTCAGACTACCAACAAATGGTAAATATTTTACAAGTTATCAGATATTCATTAGTTTACATAATTCTCATTTCAAAACCTACTGACAAAAGCATCCTCTCGTAATCTCATCCGAATGCAGAAAAACAGTTTTCTTCAGACCATTTCCAAGAAAATGAGTTACACTTTATTGAATCAAACAAAAAAAATCATCTACGAATTGGCGAGAACAAGCAGAACTGAAGCTTTACTTTAATTGCTTAGAATTGACGTGAAAGGCTAACAGTAACTTCACAAGTGTTGTATAAATATAATTATAATTTCAATGTAAGGTCAAACAACAAGATATCTAAAAAGTCTAAAGCTGTCCATTATATCTATGAAAGAGAAATAGACAGGAAAATAATTCTCTGCCAGATGTATAGGCTCCTATTATCCTATTCTGAAATAATTGTTTGCTTCCGCTACATGAACAACAACTGACTTGCACATTTCGAGTTGGATAAATATTGGATAACAAAAAAGTAATAATATGTTATCTTAAAACATAATAAAAGAAG